>JACCIC010000097.1:55000-565000 GCA_018907035.1 Sycobia sp. Sy_11
AAAAAACAATTTTTTAAGATTGAAACTCATGCGTTCTAGGTGTATTATTGTTCTCTGGATATTAATTTATATCGATTATTTGAATTGAAATTCCTATACAAATCCGTTTTTTATTTCCTTTTTAATACACATAAATAACCTCAGTCTTTTAGTTTAAAATGAAGTTATATTCATTCATTTTAATTCTTAATTTTCATTTATTAATGATTTTGAATTTGTAATACTGTTTTTCATATATTTAAAATAAATATATTTCATATATATGTAACAAATATAATGACTTAAACTGCCGAAAAGATTGTTAGAAATAAAATTCTTTTAATATTATGAAACTATCCCAGTTCTCTTATTCAATATAAGTTCAGAATATCTTATTTTTCAAGTAAGAAATTATTATATTGCAACTTTGGTCGGAAAATTCTTGAAAATTCTTTTCAAAAATTATGAAATAAATTTTCTACGTACGTTGAAAGTTTCCTGATTGGCGCGTTTTTCATTTTTCAATTTTATATCAATTAACGAATGGTAAGATAACTGCGCGGTTTGGATTAAACAAGTTTATATCTTTTTCTAATATTGAAAATCTAACTTTCAAAAGTTTCAATTTGAAATAGAATTATTATATTTTAATAGAAAGGTTGGTGTTATTGAAGGAAAGAAATTTGGAAGAAAAAAATATATTTTAGTGATTAAAAGTCGATAATAAGTAAATTAACAATTACCATTAAGAGTTAAATTTAATTAACCTACTTTAATATAAAATTAAAAGGCATGAACATCCAGAGAACGAAAATTATAACGAAGTGATTCCATCTTATATACGCATAATGTATTTGTACTCCGTAACTAACCGCCATTGTACAGTGGGCGTATATTCTACTTGTAAGTAGAAATAAGGCAGGTATATCAAGACAAAAATAAAAAGAATATCATCCTTATTTATTAATCAAAAATACGTCAAATAACTAATTCTACAATTATAGATATAATTAAAACTTAACTTATGGTGGATGATCGAATATGGATCAGTGTTATGGGTTATTACAGATAATGTTAATCTAAATGCTGCTTAATATATGTAATAGAAATACTTATTTGCTATATTAACCGGACCAAATAATACGTGATTGTATATGTAAAGTATGTATCACGGTGCATTATTAGAACGTTTTATATGACTAAGGTATAATAATGAGCTGATTATTCAGGTCTTTATTATGTGTATAAAGCGACAATTATTTTGATAACATTTTTAATAAATGCGATATCAGCATATGAGAAACAAGGGTATTTATAGTTTAGAATAAATTAGTTTCTTTGTCACAGACACTTTGATAAATAATCAAACTTTATAAAGAAAACTTTATACTTCTATTTGTAAATTTATTTAATTTAGCTAATAAATTACTTTTATTTACAATTTTCTTATATACTACGAAAATAAGTGAAATATATGTTGCATATAAAAATTAATATTATAGAGAAGCTAATTCAACTAATAAAACGTCGTTATATTATCTCAAAAATGATATGAACACCTGCTTTTTGAGCATTCAGTTTAAATAAATAAGTCAGGAAATATCTGCAGAGAAATTTTTGTAAGCTTTAACTGAATATGCCCAATTACCTCACGTATTATCTGCCACTAGACGCGAATACTCATTCAATGCTTAACAAGACGTATAATCAGTATAGTTATATATATATATATATATATATATATATATATATATATATATATATATATATAATGTATGTATTCTATGCAAAATATGTAACCTATAATACGAACAGGAAGGAATGCATAATATTAATGGAAATCAATATTCCGATACTTATAGTGGTCCACTTCGGCCTCGCTGACTTTGTAAAATATTGGCAACCGAGGAGGAAAAAATTGCCTATTTAGACTGCCTTGGAAGTCATTGCCATTCGTTATACATATGGATCGATACGGAAATTATACATGAGCAAACGCGCAGATCTCGATAAATATGCGAGGTGAATCGGCTAATTGATATTGAAGGAGAGCGACGAAATTGGTTATAAAGCTCGACGTACCAGCTAAATCTCATTGAATTACATATGTAGATTCATCGATTTGATAATCTGTTTAGAGGTAATTTGCTAAGAGCAATAACCATTTTAATCTAGCGAACGTGCGAGAACATATGGTAAGGCATCAATTAGCATTTTAAAATAAAATAACTTACTTCGCTAATAGAATTAACTAAGAAAAGAAAGACACTCGAACTTTGTAATCGGCTCGCATATAACGATAAGCTCGCTATGGAGGAATCGTTTCAGTCGTTATCGCGTAATTATCTCGAGCCCGGAAAAAACTTCGCGTAAAACTCCATAGCACTTTATTGTTTCGCCTCTACGAACTAACGTATATATTATTTTAGGCAGAATTGCTTTACTTTTAACGAAGCCATTTTGGGGAGGTTGGTGGGCAACCGTATCCGCTCGACCCGTTATCATCGTGTGCGAAAAGAGCTTTGGCCAAGTGAAGCCAGAATGACGTTACAAAGCTAGGATTCGTGATACCTATTGGGGGTTCGGCTTATACCGATAACGGGGGAACAAGAGACAGTTAAATGCAGGCCAAGCGAAACTAAAATCCTCAAATATATATCATGATGGAACTATGAAGGGGAGTGAAGAAGCGAAATAACCGAGCGCAAGGCAAAACCTACTGGATAAACGACAGTTGAACGTAACTACCAATAGCTTCAATAGTAATACAAATTAAATTGTATATAAAAGAAAAATTAAATTAATGGTACAAAAGTAAGATGGAATCATGTTTTTTAAGTAAATATAAGTAATTCTTGCATTTGTCTTGACTTCCTGCGTTGAAGTTTTTTCAAGTTAGATTTACAAATCCGTCCCCTTTTCAAAAACTTGGATAACCTTCATATTTAAAAAGAAATAATTTCAGTTTCTAAAGAATCCATTACTTTACCTTATCAGTTGAGGTAAATTTTAATGCATTTGTATATTTCTTTCGGTATTCAAAATAAACGCAATTTTATTGTTGAAAAAAGGTCATTATGGTTCAAAGTAGCAAATAATTTTTTAGACATTATATCTATTAAAATAAAATAGTTCAAAATAGTTTGAGTCCATTGAATAAATTAGTATAGAAATATAATTTAATGTGCACATCTTAACATATTTAAGAGAAATCTAGGAGATGAAACCTGTAATAAGTTAAAGTTCAAATTCTCAATTATCAAAAAACCGCATACTTTGTTTTAATTTAAATGCTGTAAATGATAAATTTAATAAATAACTCTGTCGAGATGTTAAATAAAAATCATTCTTGAAAAGCTTTTAGAGTCAAATTTTCAAATTTTTTAAGACTGACGATAACATAGTGTTAACAGAGGCAAAAAATCACAGAGCCATTAGTTCTTCGGACACATTCGACAGGACGGGATTCGTAATCCGATTCATGCATATGCCTCGGCGCAAAGAAATACATTGTACATAAATTATCACCTATCTATGATTCTAATCTCCATTAGCTGAGCGACTCCCCTCTGACCAATACGCGTTCGAGCTTCAGGGGCGGAAAAGCTAATAAAATTTGCATAAGGACGTCATTAGCAGCAATGGGTAGGAGAGGGGGAGTAGCTTGTTGAACCTCGACAATTACCGGACTCTCACAGACGAGCGCCGCGATTGGAAACTTTAAAGGACGCGCAAGGCGTATTAACCCCGCGGCTTCGGAGAAGGGAAATCAAGATCGGTCGTGGAGAAGCCCCCGGGGCGATTTTCAGCGTCTACCGCGCGTATACGCACTCGTAATGGTGTGGGTGCTGCCTCGTATCGATTCGCTGCCAAGTTCGATAGAATTTGCCCGCGTATTATACATAGGGTTTGTAGGAATACACAGCTCGCGATGTAGTATGTATAATATGGATTTGAGCGTGTACGAGGACTGTAGTAAAATGAGCGGGCGCAGGATGTACATCGTCTATTATTATTAGCTTAATAAGCCAGTTTGGTTTGGGAGTACACATTGTTAGAGGAAGTAGATACGCCGCGAAGATTCAAACAAGCCAGGTTTGCAACATTTTTTAAGGCATATCGATGTTACATATCAAAAATTCTTCTTAATTTTCTCTTCTATAATTTAATTGAAATTTAGTGATATTGGGATTGGCTAAACAAAGATATGCCATTTTACGAGAACAATTGGATATAAGAATCTCCTTGGATCTAAGAAATTTAATTGGATAAATATCTCCTGCTATAAAAAATTTTGAGAAGAAATCATATATGCTATTTCTCTTCACCTTAATTTTTGGTTTCCAATAAGGAACCTTAATAAAATTACCTATAATGCACTTGTATTGCAAACGATCTTCCATCTTTTACCCATGACCTTACTAGTGCAACCTACGCTCATATTTATCTGATAATGTCCTGATTACTCATCTTAATTAGATGGAAATAATTAGAATTTTTCAAATAAACTTCTCGTAAAAAACAAGAATTAAAAATATAATATGGACGATTAGTTGAAATAACGCTCAGTGACACACCTGGTTCTGATTCATCAACCAAATCTATATACTACAACATGATTATTGATATGAACAATCAACTTGTTTGTTCAACACAGCTCATACACAGTTACGTGGCAGGATGTAACTGCGTCGTGCAGGCGCACCGAGATTGTTCGCGTAAGTGTTGGCCCGTGTATCGGATATCGATATCGCCTGGGGGCTCCTGTACCTCTCGGACGCTGGCTTCGAAGTAAAACCCATACCGCGTAGCCGTTGGATAAGATTCCCGTGGGAGGTAACAGCCTCGGGCCCTTTTCGGGGAATCACATGCGCAGTCTCTCGTGAGTTGATACCTTCGCGTCGCGGTCATTGGAATACTCTCTAACTACGTGTATCATTCGTAAAAAGTGTCGATATAGTCAGCTTTAGATTATTGTCAAAAATTTTACCTTTCATCTTTTAGTTCAATCAACTTTTTCAGATATTTGGCATTTGATTTTTAATATTATTTATAGCTCTCCTCATTCTCACTGTCATTTATTTTATTAAATTTTATCTCTTATTATTCGTGCTAGAAACTCAAACCATTAAATAAAATAAAATTGAATCTGATTCATATTTGTTTTAGCTGATTTAGAAATTCAGTCAGAAGATAGTTTTCAATTTTTAACTTCTCACGAAAATTATCAAGTATTATAATTAATTAAGTATTATTTATTTCAAATCTGAACATAAAAAAGGATTAATTGAAGTATTGCCAATGGCTTTCTACTACTTTTCACTAACTATATAACAGCTTCGTCTTTAAATGAAATCCACGAATGGAACATTTTTTACAATCTTTACGAATTTATTAATTCTTGATCGAAGCAAGTATTAGTCGTTAATAGAATAAGATGAGTGCGATATCAAGTAATTTTTTACAGGTTTTGCAACTTATTAGCATTATCATACGACAAGATGACTTTATTATGCCTATCGAGGTATTTTAGAAATTTCTAGTAAATAACAAAGCATTAACCCACTTATATTGATTAATTTTAGTACACAGTAATACTTCTATCCAAAATAGTATATTTCATCAATGGTATTGAAGTTGATTATTTACCTCGTGAAAAATTTCATACCTGAGCGACGGAAGGGAGTTAAGTCTCAAGAGGTAAATAATTCATTTGCACACTAGAATAGAACGGTATTTTACGTTACTAAACCCGAAAAATCACCTGAAACTTCTGATTTTGAGGTTGAAGTGATGTAAAATCTTTTTTCTCCCACTAACTCTTGCTTTCAGTATACATGAAGCCCAACGTCTATATTTCTCGATTAAAAACTTGAACAATACTTATCCATCATAATCTTCAAATTTTAAACTAGATACTCATTTTCGTTAAAATCGAAGCCATTGGCATTAAAACATTCAACCTACTTCCTACACATATTGTCTACCAAAAAATATTCACTTAAACTTTCACTGAAAATGTTGATATCTTACATAAACTATAAATAATTGCTACTTACGATTATAGAAATTATTATTGTACATAGCTGTTTAAAATGTATTGATTACTTCGTAAAGCATATTTAAAATATATTTATTTACTATTCTTGGTAATAGCGAACTAGTGTACTACTTCTGCCATGCTATGTAAAACGCTATGAAGTCATTACAATAGCTAATATATGACAACAAATTATCAATATGTAAGACTTTTTCGTTTGAACCATTGTAGTTTCGTACAGTAAGAGCTTTCAGTTCTTTGAATCATTCTTCGACAATCCGGATTCCAATACACATAATGAACGTGATCAAAGACAAACTTTCCTTCTAGGCCTTCTCGATAAGTTTCTCCTCTCAAAGTTCCATGGTCCAGAAAAAGCAGCCAACGCGCTAAAACAGGAAACGGAGAGGCGCGTGCCCTCGAGGCAGCGCGAAAACTTTCCGCCCACGCGGCGCATTTCACGAAACTTTTTAATTACAGGAGAAAAATCAAACGCCAAATTTTAGCAAGCCTGTTTGCACGTTACTCTCTCGCTCTCTTTCTATCCGTACGTACATCTTTGCCCATATACACTGATCCCGTTCTTATCTTGGCCACGTGATGGGCCGCGCAAACTTCCTGCTTCTTCGTTGAATTTTTCGAGCGCACGACATAAGAAACAAGGGAAAACAGGGAGTGGGGGAGAGCTCTGCAATGACTTGCTGGCTTAAGATTTAATAAGACTCTTCCCTGTAGCCTAAGCCCCGCGGGGAATAGCCGCAGCGAAACTCGAATTTCCCTCAAAGTTTGAGGGGGTTGCGGGGATGGTAAACTTGCTCGATCTCTATATATGTATATGTATGGTGCGGTTGGGTAACCACGCGGCCGTGTCTAAAGATACGGGATGAATAAAAACAGATTATATCCAGATATAATTATTTCGAAGTTGTCTCTCTACAGCGGAATATTCTAAAATAATGCTCCGGATATTACGCTGCCAAGTCCTACTTTATATCCACTTAAAAGTTTACCAGTTAGTGGAATTTCTATACCTTGTTAGTACGGTGTTCTAATTATTCTCGATTTTTTATTTATATGAAGCATGTAATTAAAACCATTCATTCTGTACAAAAATTACTATCGCTCTATACAGATAAAGCTATTCGTACTTTAAATATCTTTATATTTCAATATATCGAATCTTTCAAAATCTTTTTTTCCATAAGATCTTTATAAAATACAGGTATAGTTGAATTTTATTTTCTTCCACAATTTTCATATAATGATATATGAGATTTTTACAAATAGATCTTTTAACGTATGAAAAAAATGTGTTGTAATAAATGTCGACTGATAAGGTAAGTGAAATTCTTAATATATTAAAAATAAAGAAAAATACAGAAAGTTGAATAAAAAAAGTCTTTTTTTCAATGAATGGATCGAAGAAATGGATTTACCGTTGTATTCAAGTGCATGATATGAAAAATCTAAAGAAAATATTTTAGCTCAATAACAATATGATGCAAAGTTCGTCGAGTAGGTGGACCCATAAAATCATTATATTATTGTTGTAAAACATATTTTAATATGAATATTAGAAGTGATATTAATACATTTGAAACTCAAAATCTAAATTAAAGAAAACACAACCTAAAATGTTATAATATGTGTTTTTATACAAATATACTTAAATTTAGGCTCATGGATATAAATATGATGAATATATATATATATATATATATATATATATATATATATATATATATATATAAAGACTACATAATCACTGTGAATTTAATCATGAATATACAGTACTTATATACTAATTTTACATATAATTTATTTCTGAAAAACTTACAAGGCTGTTATTACTCTAATTTGTGCTGCTTGGAATCTGTCGTCAGTTTTAAGAAAGTTAACTACCTTAAATATATTATATCAAACTCTGATATCAAATGTTTTGCCTGAGTTTGAAATGTCTCTTTCTATCATATATATAAAATGAGTTTATGAAGTAAATAGAACTTGATATGATTTGTTTTCTTTATGTCACGTTAAAAATAAACAAGATCAACAATACAGAGTGTCTAGAAAGCACAAAAATATTTGATTTTTTATGAATTATTATTAATTATTAATCATGGCAACAAAAATGGATAATTTTTAGATCTTTATTCATTAATAAAGGAAATAATTCCGCTTAAAAATTATTCTTTAAACTTTTCTGTTCTTCTCTATTAAAATTAACGCTTCTGTTACATGATATAATAGATCAGTTGTCTAACTAAATTAAATTCCAACTCTATGCTAAAAAATTCAATAAAAATGTCCGTTGACAAAATTCACTTTGTTCCGACACGTTCGAACTAAATACATCACCTTCCGTGGGCTATAAACGGGACCGGTTGAATGACAGACGTATTGAGAATACAAGCACGCCTGTGTGCAGATATACAGGAATAAGTATATGAGCGAGCAAAACGAGACTGACATAAAAGTGCGCGTCAGTAGCGGGCAAAGTGGATCTCATTCGAGAATTTAGCCGCGAAGAAATCGAGAATCCCGTATTTTACGAGCTCGTAAACGTCGACAAGTCTATTGAGGATAATTTATTTATCACGGGACACAGCTGCGTGTACCCCTGCCGTTAAGGAGCTACGGCAGGCAGGATGTTGGGTGGGGAGAGGCGGTGCGGGCAGGTGGTAGTAGCACCTCCACGAATGGGGCGATGAATAATGCCTTATTGGCCTTAGACGTCGCGAGATCTCGACAGATTGGCGTCGAAGCTCTGCAAACGAATTGCGCGCGATGCTTTCAATGAAGAGATTTAAGGGTTTCTCGTGGAGTTGCCATTGCTTTAAAGGTACGAGACAGTTTAGAGTTGAGCTGGCTAATATTGCCATTGGCATCGACATCTACCTTAAGCTTCATTAGAATTACGGTAGATAAAAAGCCTATCGTTAAAATTATTCTTGTTTTCAATTGTACAAATGTTTAACTTTTTTTTTAAGAACTTGTGTGGTAAAAAAGTAAAAAAAGTACCTTAATTCAAATATTAATATATTACCATAGTTAATCGAATAACTGGATTCATCATTATGAAATTAGTATAACTCATTTACCTCTATTTTAAAATATATAACTATATAAACATCGATTAATTATATCAAAATAATATATATTTGATGAGTCCCCGAAACGAATTTGACTCGCATACATTTATCATTAGAGGTGGATGAATTTTTAACGGCATACAGATGCACGGTCTTTTTCTCCAGCTTGACGTGAACAATTTCGGAATTTTAATTTGTCAGAAGTTCATCGGAAAAGCAGTGAGAAAAATGTTCGCATAGTTCTAAAGTAATAAAAGCAGGAATTCGTCTGTCTGTTACTTAAAATATCCATTCCACTTTTTTCACCGATCGCCGCTGTAAAGTTTGAGAAGCTCGCCATTTCAAATTTATTATCTGCAGAGGAGTGTACATTAAATGATTTTTTCTGGAAAATTTTCAATGAAAATCATCATCTTAAATATTATTTTCTTATAAATCATATTGCTTTAATCATCGAGTTAGAAACTAGCTTCTTGCTAATATTATTGAAAATAGCAATCTCAGATTCAAAAACTATTTCCTTCTTAATTTTCATTTGCTCTAGTCAGGAGTTGCAGTTGGTCAATAAGACCTATAAGGTGACTACGCGGCACGAATCACGTTTATTAGAAATTACTAGGAAGAGACGTGCTAGTCAGATATTTTGGATTTTTCGTCACGGACATAAATTCCCGTCACGAAAGCTGTCAGGAAAGTCTTTTAAAAAATCCTTCAAAATAAATAGCTCCCTGGAGTAAGCAAAAAGCTTAGCGCGTGCTCGCATCCTCTGCAAACATGCAAAGTATAGGTGCGACTTTTCTTCTTTTTTTTCAGTTATTTCTTACTCCCTAAGACTCAAGACTCCGAGACACCCTCTCCGTCAACGACTCTCTCTTATACACTTTGCTTTACTCGTAAGAGCGTCCTGTTGGCATCTTTCTTTTCCGAGAATTAATTTTTTTACCCATCTTCTGTATTTACTTACTTTTTTCTGAGCGAGAAAGCGGAGAAGTTACTTTTAGACTCGAGAAAATCGCCTTTTCTGATGTTAGCATTTTATTTCCCTTTTCCTACACAGCATTTAAATTACACAGTTTAATTCACAAATTCAGAAGTTTAATGAAATTAAAAATACTATAATAAACAATAATATTATAAACACAAGCATACTAATATGGACTAAAGAAGTGTTTCCTACGATATGAGATTAAGAAACAACAAGTTACAATTGCTTTAACGTGGAACAAATGTCTATTGGTATTGCAGCACAGATATTCTTGTTATATAAGAAATGTCATGAAAAAGTAAAAAAAAAAAAACAAAAGGTCAACTACAATTAAAACGACCTTATGCATTTAATATTAATATTTTATTAATTTTATCCAAATATTGTACTGCATTGTAAATCAATAGTTATAGATTATCTCAATCAATACTTATAAATTGTTTTAGGGATATCATATTATCGAATTAACATAATCTAATCTACTTCTGAAACAAATTTATAAGTATATAAAATGTCAATTTCTTTTTATTATTTTTTACTATATATTTTAACCTCGGATGAACGACAATAAGTATCTTCTTTAGAGTATGCTTATTCCTTGAAAAAGAATAGTTTTCATATTTTCAATAGTGTATAAATACCGTAGCATTACAAAAGCATTCCTTTATACGGAAGATCATGGATTGAGCCATTTTTTTCATATCTCCGTACAAAACAAAGTACCGTTCAGCAAGTGCGTGACCTATCGATACCTATTACTAATGAGCAAGTTGCACATAGGGTCGAACTTCGCAGTTCAGTGACTCCGACGTGCTGCGAATCGATTTCAACGTTCGTGATGGAATATAGTCATAAAGAAAAATGAATTTAGTTGGCTTGTTTCATATCTTGACCATTTTTTCAAAAACGAGGGTTTCAAATCAGTCAATTATTGTCAGTTTCCAGTTGTCTTAACACTTTGCACAGATTTTAATGACTCGAAGTAGATAATACATAAATTCTATCAATCGAAGACAAATCCTTTCTGAGAAAGTAAATCAGTGTTCAGATTAATTTAGATTATCAGTCTGGGTTTATTTATGAATGTTTCTACATGGGATTCTCAAAATAAATCGACTCGACACTATGCAAAAATGATTTTCTCGTGTATCGTGTGCAAAAATTTTCACATGTTTTTTTATGAATCTTCCCCATCTCTCTTAAATAACTCCACGAACAGCTAATTATTTAGCGAACTATTTTATTCCACGTTTGGTAAAAGTCAAAAGGTAAAATGACTAAAGCTTAACAAAAAATACAGAAATACAGAGTGCGTATAAGATGATGAAAGAAATAAAATAGATATCGAAAAAGAACACTGCATCAGGCTCTTCTATTTTTGACGAATTATAATGATAAAAGGTTTTCTTGTGCAATTAATTTTTACTTTAAAAGCTTGACTGGCGTGATTTAATATTTTCTATTTTTATGGAAATAAGTTGTTTTACATACTCTGCTGCGAGCGCAGTTTGATACAAGTCAGTTATGTTCAAGAGCAATGAAAGCAAGGAACAATGCCTTTCCTGCTTAATCAACGTAAATATTACATGGTGAAAAGCTCTTTTGTTCATTAATTAGATCTTTCTCTGGAAATATTTTTATTTCATTTATATGAAACAAATCGACCATTTTCGTTTCTCCAATAATTTATCGAATTCCGCACATTCGCTCAAGCTGGAAAAACTGTTCAATCTGCAATGTTGTGCTTAAAACAAACCCTGGAGACTCACGGTGGGGGCGGGGGGTCGAGGGACGCCGAGGAGCGACAGCGGGCGTCAGAAACAGCGCAAACAGCCGCGTAGCCATAAATTCACGACACGCGCGTGCAAGCAGACGAGAGGGAAAAGTTCCGGATTCCCAGTACATAACGAAAGAGATAGAGAGGTGGGAGGAATGGTACGGGCAGAAAGAGAGAGAGAGAGAGAGAGCAGTTGGGCCCCGTGCGTCTTCCATTCGCGAGCTCTTTCGTCGCTTTCTCCCCCCTCTTCACGTAGATACGCGGGCGGCAGGGCGCGAATTTCCACGTCCCATGGTGCAGTGCAGGTTGCCTCCCCGCCGGTTGCCCTCTAATGAGCGAACCTATCCCTTTACGTGGCCCGCATTTGCAAGTGCCCCTACTGGTTCCCTCCCCCCTCCTCTATTTCGCTCTCTCTCACGCCTATGTTCGACTTTGCCTTTCTCGTAAAAACCACCGAAACGTACGTGAGTCCGCGCAAGCGTGAGAGAAAGAGAATAAAAGAGAGAAAGAGTACTTTGAACGGTACATAGGTGCCCATCATCGACGGAATTTCAGTATATCTGGATTTTAGAACTGTCGTACCCTTTGCAAACCGACGTGCACGTGGAGCAGCTGCTTTAGTGTTTAAAATCGAAGGGGAGGATCTTCTGCAATAGAATATTTGATTTCATTTTATACATTAATGTTTATATTCTTTATACAGACATTGATTTAATTTTCCGTAAAATAAACGGACTTTTGTGATTCGAATGATGCAGAGGTTCTATTTCATTGTTAATTAAAAAAGCGTTTACATGACTTTTTTCTGAATTAATTCAATTTCTTTTCAACAAAATTAATATCAGAAAAAATATTTTCGAACATTATCAAGTTATTTTAACGTTATCTTGTAGACAGAAAATTTTATGCAGTATGTAGCTAAAGCACTTTCATTGCTGAACAAGAACAATAATGGAAGGGTCCATTATTACCTCTTCGCACTTCGTAAAAAAGTCATGTGCTTCGTAAAAGCGGTGCCCTTTGCGATTTTTCTTTTATTTCCCAGCGTTTATATATATATACACAGCACCTCTTTAGCCACGACTCGTCCAAGCCTATAATACCTTCGCTGTCATACATATACACAGAGTTTGTGTATAAAAAAGCTCATCGAATTCCTGCCAACGATATTTACGTTCCTCATGCTCGAGAGACGTCCTTTCAATCGTGTATATATATATATATATATATATATATATATATATATATATATATATATTACATCTGTCGATATTACGCGAGAGCCGCGACGCGGCGCGCCGACTCCCTCGCGAACGGCGAAGTGACTCTCTGCGGTTTTTTTTCACCCGTATACTCTTCTGTTATTTCATCGTTCACGCGCGGGGCAAGCATCGAGTACTATAACTTTGAAATGGGTTCGAGAAGAAATGGCTATTGACGGTCGGAGTTTAATTTGCAAATTTTTATGTACCCTCGGTATGCGCCGGGACTAATTCCATTATCTCTTGAAATAGGGTGAAAAAGTTTAAATATATACAATTTTATATGATTTAACTGTTTTTTACCGTGTCGCTGTTTAATTTATTATAAGTCTAATTAATTTATTATAAGTAGAATTCTTATGCTTTCTATACACTATTATGATTAAATAATATAATAACTAGGTTTC
Source organism: Sycobia sp. Sy_11 (assembly GCA_018907035.1). Lineage (NCBI taxonomy): Eukaryota > Metazoa > Arthropoda > Insecta > Hymenoptera > Epichrysomallidae > Sycobia > Sycobia sp. Sy_11. The sequence goes on from JACCIC010000097.1 coordinate 68,543, forward strand.
TCTTTTAATTTTTCTAATCTACAAATTTATATATTATGTAGTATTTACATTCAATTGAAAAAATATTTTGTTTGCTTTATATAAAATGTATATGAATATTTTTCTGAAATGTAAAAATACAGCATGTTACAGGTAGCGTCGTAATAATTGTTACAAAACTGAATTACTTGTTTATCAGTACTTCAAGTTAAAAACTGATGAGATTAAACGTTATTATGACAGATATTACTGTAACGGTAAAAATTGCAATGGTCTCTGATAAACTTTATGATAAAGTATTTTTAAATGAGATTAAAATTAAAATCTAACATGTAATAGATTGTTATTTACTGTATTTTTAATTAATAATAGGTAATTCTGATATTTTCGAATTTCGCTTTCAAAGGAAAGTTTCTAGAAAACACGAAAATATTCCAAACAGTTATTTTCGGTTGCGTCTTTATATGATAATTAATTTTTTTATGCGTACTACAATTAAATACTAATTTAAATGGATTCGTTCACGTGACTTCCATGACAAAAATCTAGAAAACTGTCATAGGTGTCTTTCATTATATGTAATTAGGCGGTAGTGATAATAGAATACCATTCAACGATAAAAATATATATCTTTGATTTTATCATAATCAATTAACAGTAAGTAGAGTGAGAATGTAGATGCGACGCAGAAAGAGAGAGGCGAGGATCGTTTAATTACCTAAAAATGTTCTAGATTTTCGTCAAGGAACCTCGTCACATCCTTTAAATTAGAATTTAATTTTTAGTCGATTTTAAAATTTATTAATTCTTTAGATTTATTTCATTTTTCTTCTGTTATTTAATTCGACGTTTAAAAGAATTAATATTACTTGATACATATAATCAATCTCCGGCTTACATTTCTCAGCGTGTTCTGAAAACTAAATTGTTATCCTCATAGCGATCTTCTAATTTTAGATGAAATACTAGCTACTGAAATTTTAATCAACCGGTGGCACCTCTGTATGCTTCTATATATATGTTTGTTGTTCTTCGCAGGCAATGCCGGATATTCGCGAGTAAACACGAGTACAATCTAGCATAGCAAATTTGCATTCAATCGAAACTTTGATGTGCTCCCTCAACTCTGTAAATAAGAGGTTTTATATTAATTAACTTTTGATACGCTCCCTGAAATTATTTACATTGCGATGTTCTAAACAAATAAATAAAACAATATAAAAATAAATAACTTGTACCAAAAAAAATTTACTTTACATTGAATATTTACCTGTCAAAATCTTTAAAAATAAATATTAAATGAAAAGGCATTGTCGAATAATACACAACACTCAATTTTTTGACCATTATTGGAATTAATTTTTGAATTGCACAGTAAATAATTTCACATCATAATTCTAAATGAAATTCTTTTTACATTTTAATATTATATGTATGCCATTTTTAAAAGAATACATATATTTACACACACGCGTGCGAGCGCGCGCAGGAACACACACTCACACACACAATGGTATATACTTTTTTCTATAATACAATTCACGAAAACGTTCTCAGAACCGTAAATCGAAACGTTTCGTCGATCCGCATAAATCGAAACCCATCTCGTCTAAATTCTGAACAGTGTTTAAATTTATGTATATCTGTACTTTCGCGACGACCTTCGGGTCGAAATCGATAACCATATAGCTCCAACGATTCTTCGTTCAGTATCCAAATAATAAAAGTTGGAATCCTCGGGGCAGGAAAGTGTGTAGATTTTTTGTAAAGAGTTTGTAACCCTTGCATGTTACATATAGTTTAGCCAGAAGTAAGAAAAAACCTCAAAAATGAATTCCTCTTAGAAAAAAATATAAAATAACATTTCATTGCAGCTGAACCTAGAATTTTATTTTATTTTCTCTTGTAAAAGTCAGCAGATAAAAATTTCCCAATCTAACATCTATAAAATTATTCATCGCCTGTCAGAACCTTCCATAGTTTTGGTTTAAAGCTGGTAGAATTTCAGTATCTGGAGTCTGGATGATTTTAATAAGTCTCTTACAATGAACCAGATATCACACATAGTATAATAATATTAATGAGAACGTCAAAGTTATTATTACTGCGGATTAGGCGTTAGCTTCTCAAAATGACGTTCAATTATTATATATACGTTCAAATATATTTATTTGACAATATTACTTGCACGAGAAAGATACGATATACCGATGTTTGTAAGAATCGAAGAAAATGAAATGGACTAGCTCTCTTTTTTATCCTAGACGCTATAGACGATATGCGTAATACGGATGAATGCGCGAATTTTCATTGATCGCTCAATGTTGAATTATCAGATCGTGAAAAAAATATGAAAATCATAAAACTTTTCAGGATTTGTTTTGCGGATCAGCGAATTTCGTTGCTTTCCCATTAACTTCGAATGGATTTGTTTGACTGTAAAATGTTTTAACTGGCTCATTGCCGACTATTTAAACTAACTTGTACGTACTTCGCCTAGCAAATACAGAGGTCCAGGGAACGGACCGTTGGCCCAACCCTTCTTCGCAGCCTCCATTGACAGCTGTATGTATGTGCGTTCTTTGTTCTGTTCATGTTTTATACGTGCCAGGGAATGTTTGAACTATATCACAAAACACAATGGCTGCGGAATAGAAGAAAATTTCATCGGAATGAACGTTATTGGTCAGGATTATTTTCATCGACGCATTTTATTTCACCTCGTTCATTGCGTTCAAATATATTTTGCAAAAAATCAGGCGTCACTGATCGAAGCGTGCGACTATGGAATTCGTCGCTTTGTGGGAATATTTTTTATTAAACATCTATATTAAAAATTTTTTTTATACGTAACTCGAAAAAAGACATTTTCACGTTGCAAACCTAATTATTTCTTAACTGGGTTCTCCAAGATCATTTTATTGTATATTAAAATAATTTAAACTTATAATTGAATAAATAGACAAATATTTCGCCTTTTTATTTTATATTTCTGATCGTCGTAAAATACGAAAATTATTGATTTTTTATTAAATATAGTAGGTGGAATATTAAAATAAAGATACATGAATGAGGCCTACGATGATTCGATCGCTAGAGCGAAGGACTAATAACTCGGTGATCCGAGTTCAAATCCTAGTCTCGGCCGATTGACACAGGCGCCGAAATAATTTACACGTGCTTTGTTTACAAACACATCGTAGACCCCCGTCGCTGATTAGGGCCGATATATGGAAGCATAAATAGAGCGACGTTCAATAACATAAAAAAAAAGATACACGAAATAATCTTTTTAGATGAACTTTATTTCAAACGAGAGAGGAAAAGACGTCTGTTCAAACGGAAGGACGACGCAAGACTAAATCCAGTACTCGAAATTGAAAATTCTGCAAGCCTTTGTGAGAAGCTTAAAACCTATAGAAAAACTTCAGGCATCTAAATAATAAATTCATAAATCATTTGCCATGCAGGGCAGTAAAGACGCAGATCGTAATAAGACCTAGTGGGCACATATGTTTACATCCTTTTACGATACCGTCCAATATTTAGTTTGAAATATTTTTTGCTTTATTATCTTAGAGAAAGCTAAAATAATCTAACAAAATTAACTAATAATTGAAAGCGAGCATAAATATTCTAGAAAGTTTTATGAGAATAAAAAAACAAGAGAAATCCTACTAGCATTGCATTGTCCTATCCAATTTTAACTGACTTTTTATCTTTCATTTTTCGGCAATAAATCTATTTTTAAATATGAATAAGATCTGATTTTATCATTTAAGTTGTCGAGGATTAAAAGCATTATTTTAGAGGCTATACGTTGTTTTTATATTCAAAACGTGAAGTGCTGATAAATCGAGCTCAAAACTGATTACGTGGGTTGCGTGTTTAAAAAGTCCAGTCTTGCGCGCGTAAAAGCCTAACTCGCGTACTGAAAATAAGTCATGATCAACGATCCCATAATATCGTGCTTATATACACTGCACACATTTAAATAAAAATAGAATAGACGAAACAATAAAGGATGCAATGGAAATACGCGTGGCTTTTTGGAAATTGGCGCTTCATAAAGCTGCTTTGTCTGGAGACGAAAACTAATGCCCACCCCCGCACCGAATTCTCCGCATCTCTGGGCACCGGATGAGCGCCAATCCTCAAAGCAAATGCGCCCCTATCGGTCGCAATTCCGATGTTCCGCATCTCGGATCCGACGCGCCTCGGCTCGCCGCAAATGCGCTCTATACGATGTAGCGCACACACCCACATAGGGAGAGAGAGAACGAGGGGGGGGGGGACCAAGACTCACCCGTGCGCGATTAGCATCGCACTGTATAGATAGAAGCGCCCGCGTTCGATCACCTGAGATTGCGCCCTCTGCCCCCGTTCCTCGAGGTGGGGTTGGGGCGAGGGTTTAGTTACGCACGAGGAGCTGCAATTTACCGCGAACGAAGGGAATTCAATCAGCGCTCGCGTTTGATTACAGTGGGATAAATCGCCGAGCGTATTTTCATAATTAGATTGCGATCGGCAAGAGGCCGGCTAACGGGCGTTCGCCGGGATCGATTTCTTCTTTTTTACAGCTACGTTGCATATATAGGGAGTTACACTTTTGCTGCGCTTTGCGAACGACCATCGCAAATATATGCTCGCTAATTTTAGTATTTATCAGTACTTTATTTCAGTTTTATTTTTTACGATAACTACATATTTATAATCAACCGATGTACAATTAACAAAAATTAAAGCTATAGTCTATATCATTTTACTGAGATACGATTAAGTAAGAGATATTCGTAATACAAATAAATCCGTTATCATACAATATACGCTTTAGTTTATTCAAATTATTACTCCGTTATGAACATTAAAGCTTCTGTATATGGTTATAATAAATGAAGGAAATACGACTTCTCGCACAGCCGAATTCCACTGGACTCCTGACTTTGTGTTGATTACACAAATGCTTTCCATCAAGGATATTCAGATATCAACCAGTAGCTGAGATCGCTAATGCGATTAAATATGATACGATTTACGATTCGCATCGGCATAATTTCATTTATACTCACCACTGTATGCGCGCGTGTGTGCGTGGGAGTGTGTATATATGCGTCTTGTTAAGGTCAGAAGCACGAGTCACAAAATATATTTTGTTTTCTTTTTGCCTGTAATCATACGTTTTTTTATATATGTTCACCGCCCTTGGCAAAGTCGATTTCGGTTGGTAACATCGCCTCGAAGCATCGATTCATTAAATTCATTCTTCAAGTTAACAATAAGAGAATAAATATCAGATTTCCAGGTTTATTCAGTTATGAGTTTTCATTAATGGTGCAATTTAACCAAGAATTGATACTTGATTTACAAGAGTTATCCGGCTCAATTTTAGTACCACGTTGCCATAGTATTCGTCATTTTTTACTAGAGCTCTAGGTATAATACAAGCATTATGTAAGAATAAGATTTTTCTTTCCTTGGGAAGAATTTATGTAATTGCCATAATTGTGTAATTTTCTTCCCACGATTTTCTCATTAATTATGAAAAATCTAGTAATGTCAAGTCATATTTGGCGTGTCAACTTTCACTGGATTCTCTTAGACAGTAAAATTTCGTTCAAAATGTTTAACTGTGTACAAAATCTTATTTTTAAATCCTTGCTATTATTATTTTTTTTCTGCGGAAGCATGTTAATTTTTGCACGATGTCAATATTTCGCATGAGATATAACATGCGATATTTCGCATGATTATCAACTTATATTAGTCATACACATAATTTTGTGTTTACAAGATACGAAGAAATACGTCTTTTCAGTAGAGTAACTTAAACGAGGCTCTAAAATTGCGATTATTAAATGTGTGATATGCATTTAACGGTCTAATCAGTATTAAATCTTAGTTTTTAAATAAATTAAAAAGTTTGGATAAACTCATCTCATATAGACACGATTCTGCGCATACATATTTTTTTCGACTTTTCAATAATCATTTACATATAATATATGATCTCCAATCATAAGATTTTTGGTATATTATATTTACGAGTTTATTTTTGCTTTGTAATCAGTGCTCAATTCTAGAAAATTGAAGAAAGTAACAAGTTCGCTCACTGAACTAAAAGAAAATCAATGAAAACTTTTTAAGACTAACAGAAACAGGTAAACACTTTTGTCTACGCTGTAGAAAAGCTGCTCTCTTAAGTCTGCAAGTAATTTTAAAAGAAAGAAAATGGAGAAAAAGAGAGAGAAAGATAGAGAGAGAGGATGAAATACACTCAGCTTTCTTTCTTTTCAAAAATTCAATTTGTTATATATTAAGCTAATAGAAAGATGAAAAGTAATAATGACAAAAAATTTTCACAGTTGAAACCAAATGCTCACGATCTGTTATGAATTCGAAATATCTAGAAATATAAACTAGATTTATTTGCTTATGGACGGCACATTAACTGCTTTTTTATTGATAACATTTGCAGCAACTTTATTTTACTACATGCCACGTATATTATATGTTAGAGTCTGTTATTTTTCTAGATGCTGTTCGTACGACTAGATCCTTCAATTATTCTAAAAGACAAAACCATACAAATAGCAAAGTATACGTATGAAAAATCAAAAAAATTAAAATAGATTTGATTAAATTTATTATACAAAATATGCTAATAGGATGAAGTTATAATATAAATAAACATTTAATCAATTCTTAAAAACAAAGAATCTAATGGAAAGAAATTGTCTAATGGACGGCTGTTAAGAGCTTAATAACAAAAAACTGGGGATGAAGAAGCTTTAAGCGTTTTCAAATGTATATATATATATTCGGCACGAGAAAGAGCAAAGAACCAGCAAGAATTCAACAAAATTAAATATCACGCTTTCCGCTGATTAACGTTAATTGGTAAACTGCCAGCTCCAGTTACCACCGGGGCGAACTTTCGCGACTTTATATGCCGACCGACGCCGGGAGAGAGAGAAAGAGAAAGTCTAACTAAATTCTGGCAAGAAGCAAGATAAATTTCTACTACCGGTGTTCCTTCCCAGAAACTGCGTGCCACGCATATATATATATATATATATATATATATATATATATATATATATATATATATATATGAAAGAGTTTCCTAGTGAAAAAGGTGAACACGTAAAGAGAGGCGGCTACTTTAAAAACGATTTCCCCCGAGATTTCCATAAATTCGTCCTCTATATATATGTATGCGTATGTATGTATTTCTTATATCTACAATTGAATCTGCGAAGTTTGATCGAAGGAAACGAATCGGAACTCGATAGTTTTCCCATATACGTGCGTCTATATACATGGCACATTCTGAGTATAACGGCGTAAGCTATAAATACATACGAAGCGCGCATAGAGCACACACGACCGCTTTATTCTCCAAAAGTAATAACAGTGTAGAACTTTCGCAATCTACCTAACATACATCGCCAAAGAAATAAAACTTCTCCCTCGCTTCGCCCTCGCGCCGCCCTCGCATCGATGATATTTCACCTCTTTAATTCGATATTCATCCTCCCATAGCCTTTAATTCTCGCACCTCTTTCCAGTCCTTTTTTTATATATTCCGTTTAACCATCCCCGAACGGAGTCCCCTCAAATTTTCTAAAGTTTCGACGATTTTGGAGGAGGGAGAGGGGGGCAGAAAGAGATAAGCCGCCGACTCGCAATAACCCAGATACAGCCGCGAGGGGTTCCCGAGTCCGCAGCCGAGAGTCGCGAGGCGACGAAAAGGAACGGTAGAGACGGCAAATATAACTTGGCAAATTTAGCCCCGAGGTATAAGCGGGCGAACTGAATATCGCCTTTATTTACAGCGAGTATAGAGGGGAGGGGGCAAAGAGAGAGAGAAAGAGAGAGAGAGCAAGATACAGTCGTCTGCTTTACGCACATCCTTACTCCACATAATTTCTACGCGAATATCCTTCTCGGCATTTTTTTACACCGTTCAAACGTTGAATTTTTACTCAAAATCGGAGTTTATATTTGTTTTTTATTATCATTATTCATAAATATTTTTAATCAATAAGAATTTGCGAGTATCTACAGTATGAAATTGAAATTCAGAAACAAAATAAATTTCGGAAAAACAACATAAAGGTTTTGAAAATCAGTAATTGAATTTTTAGCCAAATAACGTTGAATGGTTTCAAGTTAATTAAATTTGCAATTTTATTTCTAATTTTTGCTTTTAACAATGGTATTGAATATTTTCAACGAAAAGCAGTATAAATGACTTTATCGATTGCTTTCGCTTCCATAAAAACGCAATATTAATTATCATTTCAAATATAAACACAAATTTTCGTTCATGTGCGAATACGAGGATGTATACCGTATGTTTCTATACTACATAAAAATATAATTCATTAAAAAATTTTAATGCAATAAAAAAGAATTTAATGTGCGTGATAAGAAAAATATCTGTATCAATAACTATTGTTGAAAAATCACAATTGGAGTTTTTATATTAAGCTTATACAATATTAAATTCATTGTATATAAATGTGACACTTCATAATTTTTGATTCCAATAAATGTGCCTTGATGAAAGTTATTGCATATCTCAAAATTTTCGTGCAACATACTGGCATTTTTTCTTAAAGAATCCTTAAAGATCCTTAATTCTTAAAGATCCCTTTATATATATATATATATATATATATATATATATATATATATATATTATAATGAATATTGCTTGTACATGAAAGCAATGCTAATATTTACTAGCTTTCCCAGAAGAGTATGACCCGCGAACGTACAGGTTTCAGCAACGATTATTATCGCCGCACTAATCTCTAACTATACAGCGAGGAGGGGTGAGGCGTTGTAACAGCGTGGCGTTATGCTTTCAATCTCGGGAACGCACGAACAACGGAACGGTTTCAATCGAACTTTCTATAATATATATATATATATATATATATATATATATATATATATATATATATACATATTATCCACAAAGCTAAGGACATAGAGAGACGGGCGTGACGAGACGCGCGAGTGTGCGACGACCCCAAAACGACACCCTCCAGTGTCTCCGACTCGGTCGCGCGCGCCCAACCGCAATACTTCCCTCCTGTATACGTCATTAAATCCAGGACGAGGGAGTTTCTTACTCCGGGCATCGGGAGCACTTTCAACTCCTCCCCTCCACTCTTCGACCACTGACAACCACCCACCGGCACTCCGCGGATAAGGACAGATCGAGCGGATTACTCGTCGGCTCTGGCGCTCGGTCACGCCGATATGCAGAAGGCTAGAGGGAGGGGGGGTTCACCAATGACTTCTCGGCCCCATTAACGGATTAAAATGATTTCATAATGGGTGAAGTTGCGGGGCAGAAAACGGAAAAAAACTGGCAGCGGCGACAGCGCCTCGGCGGTGTTTCCTATAGAGAAGCGGGTTTGATTAATCGGACTGTTAAAGAGTAAACGTAAATAACAGAAAATTGCTAGTCTTTCCTCGAATATTTGATGTCGCGCATGAGGGAAGGGACTAGGCATCATTCGAATACCAATATTTAAATTAGCAAATTAAAATTTGACAAGTTAAATATATTAAATTTGCATTAACGGCGAGTCGTAGATTGTACGATTAGTGCAAGCAATATAGAAGAAAAATGGGAAAAAAATTGCCCTTCAATAATCAACTTCAGTGCCAAAGCAAGGATAATAATACAATTGTAAATTTTCTTATATGTTCTCAGCGTTAATTCGCTATAGATTAGTAGAATCGTTCGAAATAATCTACAAATTAATGAAATATTTTTTTTCTCGTTTTCGCAATGGAAGTATTTATTTTAAGTAATAAACACTTACTTCATTAAGGTACTAATTTTACTTTTTTCAATAAGTCTTAAAATAAATATTCGGGTCACAGTTGGATTTTGCAGCTGCGTATTAAACTATATTTAAATTTATAAAATTACTGATTATTACTCCGGAAAAATCATATGAAAAACTTGACATTGAGGGTAGAATAGTTTATACTGTCTCAGTTGGATGTTTTGTATCCTCGGTATCTGAACGATCACATCTGACGTCAGCAAATCAATGTCCTATTGCTGCGTCTGATAAAGCGGAATTTCTATGACATTTTTCAATCCATGGCTTTGCTCGACCGATATTTTTTCCCATCAAGAAGAAATATAACGTTTTTTATATAATATTTAAATATAAGATCGCTGTTTTTTCATGTGATTTGTAATAAACGATTTGGAAACAGTTTTTCGTTTGGGCACTCATCGACCCATCCCTTACTTACTCTCCAAGGGATCGGACAGAGGAGAGCGGAAAGTATCATCGATCGGTTGGACTCTAACTTTAAGATTTTTTAATCCCCCCCTAAAGCACCGCGCAGTAATCGCAATTGGCAGTTTGGTGGCGAACTATACAGCCGTGCGGAGCACTCGAGTCGATTACCGTATACATTGGAGCATCTGGGATCGGCACGTGGCCTAGATATTGCCTGCTATTCGTGCGCTCCACCTACTCCCTCCACCTTCTTAATGTGCGCGCGGGCTGCGTCGGTACGGGAGAAAGGGAGGGGAGGAATAACACGGCGGATTAGAGCTTTTTTGCATCGCTCGCCTCCTTCCGCGCGACTGCCCGCGCCTTTGTCCGAGGGGTTGGAAAGGGGTTGGAAAAGAGTGTTTTACGGATCGCTGTGGTGGCTCCCTTATAATGTCAGCACGAGAGCAGCGAGGCGCGCCCGCGGGATTGCTCGACGCAAACAGAGAGTATCCAAAGATTTTTCAGAGCCAAAGGGGACCGCCAAAGCCTACGTGGGATCTTGAGCTTGCGAGCAGTAGTGAGTCATTTCGTGTAGACAAGACGCATCCTAATCTGCGTCAATTTTTTCTGCGACGTGTCTTAGACTTTAAACTCCTATGTTACTCTTGTTCTTCTAAGGATAATTTTTTTGTGTAATGATAAAAACTTTACATCGATAAAAACGCTTGATAAAAGTGAATATATTTTTACTACAATAATTATAAGTTAATCCAGGTTAAGAATGCAAGTGTTCGAAAATACCTAAAGAAAGCGAGTTCGAAACTCAGTCTTATTTCATTAACAACGGGATAAAGATTAAATCTTGCTTGCAGTGCTACTATATATGTTTTTTAAACGAGGATGCGAATATATTAGTTAAAATTAAAAACTCTCTTGAGACGCATCCAAATACATTTGGATTGTCGCTGACTATTCATTCGTCGCCGCATTTGAATCAAAAATTGGAGCGAAACAAGAAAAGAAAACCAATAAAGTCGTAGATTCCATAGAAACAAAAATAACACACACAAGCTCGTCTGTCTGTATTTAATTACATAACATAAACATTAATTTTTTTTGCATCGAAATAACTATTCAAAATAGACGGTTTTATCAAAATATTATCTAGTGTTATTAATAAGAATTAAAAAATTTTATAACTGGCCGAGTTACTTTACTAGACGTATCCTTCATTATTATTATTAGTTTAATAGTCTTTTTACTCCTGTTTTGTATTCTGGAGATTTCACGCGCTTATTTTATATGAAATATTACTATTTTCAGATTTTACATGTAGGGTTACCTACAATTCATATACAATTCACATTTGAAATTTAAAGTCCTTTTTTTAAGTTCCAGGCCGTTCAACCAGTCTGTTGTTTGAAAGTAATGTCAATATCTCTGCGTGAAAGTAACTTAAATATTTCTAGACTACCAGTTCATAAACAATATTATCAATTACTCATGTATTTTAACACATATGATTATATATTATTAAACATTATGCTGTAATTGAAAATAAAATTAATACCTTATTAAAAATAGTTAATATCTATCAAATACTTTTATCGGTCTTACCAGTTTCGATATTAAAATCAATGAAATGTTGGATAGTTTAAAAAACTTACTAAACGAATTTTGAAGTTTTTTAGATTAATTTTTTTTTATTTACTATTTATATACTATTTTTTATTTATATACTAATTTCGCATCAGCTGTAGCGGAGTACTAAGCAACTATTTATATTTACATTATTTTAAGTATTTGAATACATACATTATATATATATATATATATATATATATATATATATATATATATATATATATATATATCCATTATACACATACATACAGAGAGGCGACAAATTAACTTTTTGCTGGGTATTAATTTTTCGCCCCCCCCCCCGCCCGGATAAGTCTCGTAAAAGAATGTAAATAATAATTTGCAAAATATCTTGCATATAATAATTTAATAAGAAATTCTTCATGATATTCTTTTATTACCTTATATAAGTTAAATATTGTAAAAATTAAAGTCCGTATTCGACATTAGTATATAAAATTTAAAAATACTGGATAAGGCCAGAAATGATCTGTCGTGAATATAAAAGAATTTCTTCAATTCGCACTGCAGTGAATGAGATTTGATCCATTTTATTAAATTTTTAAGTCGGTTTTTCCATCTGTAAATTGAACTTAATGTACCCAAGATTATGACTTCTGGACTCAGTTTTGCAGACTATAATAAATGCAATTATTCAGAGTTAACATCGTGTTCTCTTTCATGAACTACCTACACATACACAAATGTACACGTGCTACATTCAAAACCATAATAGAAGCCATTTGGAGGAAAATACGGCCCGGCCTTGGAAAAAGGAACAAAACGACAAACAAATAAGTTATTTCCCCGGCGCGCAGCAAGCGTGCCAGCGGGACAAATTGCACCTTCCATTTTTCAGCGATTCCGGCGAGACGCCGAGCCCTCCCCCCGTCCCGCCCCACCATCGCCGAGCCGCCGTCTCTTGTCGAAAAGAGCGCTTACGTGCGCGAAATTGAACGAGCAGCCAATGGGACGCTGGCAGCCCGCGCGAGCAGCCGGGGGCAGAGGAAGGGCCGGGGCGCGCGGACGTCTTTATGCGTGGAAAATTTATCGCGTCCCATTTGGAAAGGGTTCGCGTGCATCGGAATCGCAATGCGCCCGCGGGCCAGGCACGTGACCGGCCCGACGGCGCGGGGACGAGATTCGTCCGGAAAATGAAATTCCGAGACGCGCTGGGCAGCGCAGCGCGAGCGCGACGCCGTCGCTCTCTTTTATCACTTTAGTAGGGGACGGGGAGGCGGAGTCGAGAGCGGCGCTAATTTCGGGGAGATAGGAAGAGAGAGAGCGGGGGGAGGCTGGCTTGGTCGAGCCGCCGGGGTCGCGAGGAATAAAGAACGACGTCCTTCGGCTGGGCTGCGTTCTCGGGACTAATTTACGCTGATGGAGGACCGGCCGACTTGTTGACACTGCGAGTTGTAGTTCGGGGAGCGGTAGGATTAAATAAAAGCCATTAGTTTTCCTAGGCCACATCGTTGGGGCAATGAATATTAATAATGTGTAGAGGACAATGCGGGAGTCGCGACTCTTCCACCCGTGCTGTACCGTTGGCAGAAATATTGACATTGCAAATTTAATGCCTTTTACGAGGTATACTGTTTACGCAAGCGATATTTAGGGCTCGTGCGGTTTTTGCATTCGCATAAGGTAAACTGGCGAATTTTTGCTCGTTTTGTTTTTCTCCTTTTTTTCATTACGTTTTCTTTTCAAAAATCCTTCGTTACAAATTTCTCGTCCAAACCAATTTATACTATTTAATCTTTAGTGTAGTAAATGGCGTTAACATTTCGACTTGTACTGAAATAATTTTTAAAAGAACTTCGGAGAAAGGTTTCGAAGCCGATAAATAGAATATTAGAGTACGCTGCAGCCAATTTATTCGGGCTGATAAAGTAGAGAAAAAGTTTATTCACAGAGTAATATTGCTGAAGAAAAAAAACGGACAAGTTCAATTTTGGAGTCAGATTAAAGTTTTAGTAGATATCTCGAAATGTAGGTACATTATGAGAAATATATATAATTGTTTATGAAGTTAAATGAAGTGCTATAAATAGAATCGAAATAAGCGCTATTTCTACTTCTAAAAAGAAGGAAAATACACAGGAAAGTCACTTCCTACTAGAAGATGAAAAATATTTCAGCTAACTACGGAAAAATGTGTAATTTCATCGTGGTTTTAGTCCTTTGGGCAAGCCTTTGGGTCTTTGTTCTTTTCATTTTATATTAAGCTCAGTTAATTAATTTTAATTACTACTACTATGTACTTAATTAAAAGTTTTCCATTTCTGAAATTATTTCTCATTCGTTAAAACTGTATTTTTCTCTTTAATTTGTATTGTTATTAATGTTATAAAATAACATAAGCTTATGCGATCTACATTTTTCTTTTATTTATATATTATTCTTCCATTATTATATTATTTATTTGTCATTTTAAAAAATCATAGCTATTACCAATAAATAAAACTGAAAAAATGTAAAAATTGAACGAACAGTTAGAAACCAATTCAGCATGCACCTACAAAGTATTAAATTTACTTAATTTGTTTTAGAGGAATTGCAAGAATTTGTCTAACAAAGTTTAAAATATCATATAATAATGGATGTCTGATATATATGACATTCATACAGTCTCTGCTAATATATTGTTTTATTAAATAATACTTCTTACAGGCATATTGAAGAAGAAAAAAATTAAATGAATCTATCAGAAACAGTTTTTTATATTAAAAATTAAAAACTAAAATTAATTACTTTATCTTCGTATAGATAAAGTGAAAGAAACGAAGGTCCATCGGATCAAATAGTGAAACGGTGCTTCATTTTTCCACACAGTTATTGTATTTTTCACCCGCTACTAAGAGTTCGTCTCCCGGTGGGTATGTACTCCCTTTATAAGTATCAGCAAAGTGTACCTGCGAAATCGATAGCGACGACTCAGATGTTTTATATAATAGCGATATATTTCAGTAAAACGAAATTTCGGCAGCTCAATAAGAGATAAGAACGTTGGATCGCCTTCTCCCCCGTTCATTTATCTCCCCCATCATTTTGAAATTAGGAAATAAACTAAATGTCCATTACACTATATTAATTTATAAAAGAAATTAAGTTCTTATTAAACTATTTTGCGGATCGCTCAAATTCGCACGAGTCGCTAAGTGGATAAATGACTAAAATTTTCATTTACAATTACAATGTAAACAACTAATAATAAAAAAAGAAAGAAATTTCGCGTGCGCCGCGACTGCCCTTCTACATATATAATACACGGTGAGGCCGCCATCCCTCTTTTCGCGGCCCACGCACCTGGCCGCGCCGCAATATCCGTCGCCGCGCGGAGAGCGCGCCGTCGACGATCGCCCCACGTAGCCTTTCGGGTGCGCGGCCGCAAATTCGCGCAGGCCCCGGCGCGGCAGACTTACGGGCGCCGTCGCGCAAATGAATTTCGAGCCGCCGCCCCGCCGCCGCCCCGCCGCCGACTGCGCGCGATGCATCACCGCCCCGGTTTAATCAGAGGCGCGGGCGCGCGATTAACGGCCCGCGCACTCGAGCCGCGCGTAATATCTATGAGCTCGTCGGGCGGAATCGCGCGATTGCGAGCGACTGACGTTGGATAATAATGGCCGGTGACGCGTCGTTGGATCCTCGTTGGGTGGGAATAGGAGTGGAGGACAGAGGGAGGTATTACATTAGACTAGCTCCTTGGATATATATTTGGCTGGCGCAATAGTTTGTTCTTCAAGAAAGAACATTGATAAATTATCTAAACTAACTTTGTCAAAGACTTTGTTAGGGTGGACAGATTTATATAAAATGATATAACAAATAAATACTTTATTATCGAAAAAGGCTGTACGCATATTGCGATATAAAAATTTCAACATTCTTACAATAATCTAAGCTTCGGAGAAAATTCATTGTCGTTTTGTCTTTCTTACATCAATCGACAACAGTTCAAGTCGGCTTTTCGCTCTACTGGTGCATACGCAAGCGTCACTGTCCCGCTATACTTGACAGGGATGTCTAATGGTACTTCTGATACGCCACTTGAATTTAGGGCTTTCGCCGCATAATTACTTATATTCCTCAAATTTGACACATACCTACCTACAAGTTGTTAAATAATTCAAATGTTTATTTAAAAACTAGTATTTAACATAAATCTCCCAAAATCTTATTGTGCAAGCGCTTCCTACGGCCATAAGAATCCACGTTTTATTCTGTTTCAATCATTAAATAACGTCTTATTATGGGTATATTATCTGTTAAATGTAATAACGTCCAAAAATCCAGTTGCACTTAAAAACCATATTCTTATAAAACACGTGCTTCGTTTAAGAAAATAACAAATATTCTATATGTACGATTACCTGCTTATACTGACTAAGACGTATTAATAATTCAACATTTGATTCGTAGTAAATGGCCAAAATGCAATTTTTAACAAACTATAACAATTTAATTAATACAGCACATTATTTAAGAAGCGTTAATTTTATAAATGCTAGTTACTCCAGTACCTCAAAATTCCAATTATTTTATAACAAAACTTGGACTAGATAAGAAATTAGTTGTAGCTTTTTGGTATATCGAAAAAAATGCTGGTGTTGTACAATACGAGATATAACAAGGTTTTGGTATTTAAGAAATAGTGATTTTGATGTTATAAACAGAAAACGTAAAAACAACTAAAATACATGAAGATATGCAACTGCAAGTTCTATTCGCGAAAATAATTTTCAAATATAAAAAAGAGAATATCGGTTCATCGAATAAGTGGGCGTCAATCAATAATTGTGTTCCAATGGGTTATCACAAATGGATAAGATACAGAAATACGTACAGTATACAGTTGTCAAATGCATTGAGTTATGGACAACTGGAAAAGTGCAGAAAGACACGTATAACGTTTGCTCACTCGATCAAGGTAGAAAATTGTTTTTGCGTCGTATGAAACAATTCATAGGCATTGAAATGTGAACTTGTTTTGAGAATTACGTGCAGAGTCTATAGATCAATATCATCCACGTCGATCGCAAGACCCCGTCGCTTTACCGACAAAGGCAAAGATCCTTTGCCTTTTTCGGTAGTCTAATGCATAATTAAAATCTAGGCAAATGGTTCCTAATCATACGGCACTACTGCACAGAGTTATTTTTCTTCTTGACGATGTTCCATCGCAAACGTCGACACTGATTCGTAGCACGTCGAAGTCACTGAACTGCGGAGTTCGATAACATGGAGAATTTACTCATCGGTATGCACTTGCTGAACAGCACTTTGTTTCGTATGAAGACATTAAAAAATGGATCAATCAATGATCCTCCGTATACGGGAATGATTTTGTGATGGTACGGTATTCACAGATTACTCGAGCATTCCCTCTATTGATTTAGTAAATTTTTATATTTATATGCTATTGAAAATTAGTTTCCATAGTTTGAAGCTGATTTTTACGTACATATATAATTCTCTCGAGCATTAAGGTGTCTTTGCAATGATTCAGCTGAAGATACTTATTTTTAACAAATATAACATAAAATCTTGTTAACTATAAAAAATAATATAAAATTATACAAACAATAATAAATTTTTATATATTAAAATTTTATACATTAAAAATTAATATACTTTTATATATTAAAACTTTGCATTGATTTACAGAAAATATTAAGCAGAAATAACACGAAGCGAATGACGTCTACGTAGCTTGGTTATTGGCTGAATAATCGATGAAAGGAGGTGACCTGAATATTATTGAATACAGTTGGCACGCCTTTACTTCAATATGCGGCAAGAGTAGTTATGCAAAGCGTTGGGCGATAAAGCATGGAGTTTCGGAATCGAAACATTCCATCCGCTATATGTGTCCCTTCGCCATACAGTCTTTTTAGAGTCACTGAACATTGAACGAAGATAGGAGGTAACAATCAGAAAGTTAACTGCGAACTCTCAAAGTTATATAGTGCAATTACTTGGTTATGCTTAGTTTCTTACTGCCGTTTATATATATATATATATATATATATATATATATATATATATATATATATATATTTCTTTATTTAAAATTTTATCTGAACATATCTCGATACTCTAATGAATTAATTTCTTGTTTACAGATACAATATTTGATGATTCTGCACTATATTTGCAATTGAATTGATATTGAATGGATATTGCAGTACACCTCATTGTAGATAATGCAATAATTCAAAATTGCATAATATAATTACAAGTTTTATTTATTATTTATTCAGCGATCATTTCTTAACAAACATTAAATACTCTACAGCAAAATAAAACTCTTTCGGCTGAATATTATAAGAACACTTTAGGTAAACAATAACAATTTCAGTCGATTTTTTTACATCTATTGCATAATAAAAATTTCTTGACTTGCAATATATTATTATGGTTTGTCAAACAACTATTGTTTTTAAGGTGATTTTTAAATAATATTTCATGTCGCAAGTTGCAGAGAACATTGAAAATGTTTCCAGAAAGTAATTCTACGAAAGCTTTTAAAGCACTTTTTAAATTATTTATTCAATTCAGCGATACACGTGCTAGACAAAATATCATGTAAGTTATTAAAAATAATAACATATGTATTATAATAGTATTGTATAAATTTTAAATAATATTATTCCATAAGAAGCTCTATAAATAATATAAGAACGTATCGATCCTCTATCGATTAACATTAATGCTTAAATTCTGATTTAGTAATGAATATCCGCTAAACAGCAATTAATTTTTTGCCTTTTTTCAAAGAAATCGTTCAAATAATTCCATAAATTTTTTAATTAAATAGTTAAATATTAAAATAACTTAATTACAATCTAATGAAGACAATACTCTTAATATTAGTTCTTAATTAATTATTGATATAATAATTATTTATCTATAAAAATTATTTTCATTTCAGTCGTTATTATGGAAAAGGATTTGAAAATTTGTACAATGGATCCTAGATTTGTATAAATTTAAGAATCTCTGTTTCAAAATATTTATGCAGTGCACGTTAGCTTTCCGAATTTATAGAATCCACAGTACGAAATTTATGCATTAACTTTGAAAGGAAGCAATTCCATAGGTGTAAGCCTATCATAATAGAAACACAATTGCACGAAATGCAATACAATTCTTTGCACATAAATCGATAATTCGTTTTGCTATAGAAAAGACATGCGCATGGATTGTAAAAAATTCTTGTTGAATGTTTTTTTATTTTCAGTTATCAGTTAAAAAATGATTGTTCTTTTTCTTCACCGATCTAATAAAGTTATCAATTTTTGATAAGTAAGAATTATTTGCCATAAACATTATATAATACTATAATATTAGGTTATTTATTGAAAAAAAAATTACAAAGGAATAATATAGTCTGTTTCTTTATTCGATTTTCTAATCCTAAAACTTAAGCAATAATTAGTCTTCGACTTATTAACTTTTCATATTATTTAATATTTAATTTATTGCATGAAAAAATTAATTCAAAAATATTATTTTCTGTCTACTTGTTTCAATTATTGGTAATTAATTATATATAATATTCTATTTATTTATTAAAGATAATATCATTTGATTTTTTCTAAAATTTTTTAGAAATTTCATAAGAATCAGAGTTCTTATGAAAACGTGTTTGGTAACAATTTACATGATTCTGTTTAAAAAACTTTATCGATTTCTCGAAAGTGCAGACGCTGCGTGTCTGGCCACTCTCCAAGTGGCACCAAACTACCTTGGTGAATATATGAGCCCATTTAAGACTTCATAATTAAAACATTGCATGCAAATGTAAAAACAATTTTCGATGCGTTTAATATGTATAATCTGTATAAGGTATAGTTAGCATATAAGGTAATTCAAAATTATAAACTCTCAATTTAAGAATTAAAATAATGATTACCGTCAATGTATTTATACAAGAATTCTTCAGAATATAATTTTTCGAACTGCCTTCTGTAAATACAATGTTTCAAGTTCGTTTGAAGGTAGATTAAAAGAATAACTTAAAATACATTTCTGCGATACTAACTTTTATGGGTATTCAATATCGAAAAATAGTTTTGAAAATCTAGCTATTGAATGGTTAAAAATGACCATAAAGAACGTTAAAACCTTTCCGATTTATTAGCAAAGATTGACACTGCGTTTATAGGTATATTTACATAAAGTTTTGTCAATAGCTTAAAACGCGATTGGATTTATACCATGATGTTTTAGGCAAAGATACTAATATTTGTTTTTTATATTAGTTTAAAAGATATGTATTACAATATTGATTTATTCTAATAGAAAAATAGACGTTGCAGCTAATATTACAAAAAGATAATTTAACGAAGAGAAATCGCTCTCTTTATTAATCGGAATTCATTTTTTCTATTAATTCAGCTGCATCTATATATATTAGTTTTCCATCTTTCCCTATATTTCCTACCTAGAATCTCTTCATGATACACTGACATCGATATTTCAAAGCGGAAGGGCAACATTTCTTTCGCGTTGAACGAGGGAAAAAAAAAGAAGAACCTCCGCTCGGAAATCAAATTACGTTGAAAAATGACTGAAATTGCATCAATAAGCGTTGCGAGCGAGAGGTGGAGGAAATGGAGGAGAGGAGAGGAGGAGGAGGAGGTGGGGGAACGGGGGACGGGGCGCAGGAGCGAGAGGTGAAAATATCGCACTCAGCGCCGGGAGAGATCGATCGCGACGTCGAAAGGTCGACGACGCGACGCGCGGCTTTCTCTAGCGACGCGATGCCCGCGCTCCTTCTACATAGCTGGCTGCGCTCTCCATTTCACCGGCGCGCGGTGACAAGTCGGGGCTATAGATATGCGCGCCGCGGCAGAGGAGCGAGGAAGCGAGGGAAGGAATATTGAATGACAAATGGTTGACGTTTCCAGGAGGAAGAAAAGGCAGATCCGGAGCCGCGCTGGCGTCGTGAATCCTCGAAACGCTATATAGGCGATGGGTCTGGGAAAACTCCGGTTACAGGCGGACTTTCGAGATCGTATCTGGTATCATCGACTGTTTTCTCTCTCACCTGGAAATAACAAAAAGACCACTGTTAATATTTTATTCATTGGATGGCAGAATAGGGTTTTTTATTAATTATATCGCGAAACCCTTAGTGAGACGTAATTAAAAAGTAAAATTAATATTTTGAAGTAGAATTAGATAAACTTCGGATAAACTATTGGTTTTCTTTCGCATTAATTTATTCCGAGTAATGACAGTTATTCTGGTAATTACAATTTTCAAGATAGTTCATCCTGAATATTCGCGTAGAATAAGTAAATTTTTTCATATTCGTCGTACCAATGCCAATGCGTTGATTAATGTAGAGGGTTTTTATTTATTCATTGTTTTATTTATTCATTCCCTAATATAAACTATGAATAAATATATAAATATAAATATATTTAATATAAATATATTTAATCAAAAGAAGACAGTTGACAAATACCACCTCTTTTGGTAGGACTATTATTTCTTTAGATTTTAGAGTTTAGATTATTAAATTTATTTCCAATATTTTTGAAATGATATCTTCTTCTTACCTATATTACACGTGCAAATAAGAAAAGATGAAAAATTTTAAAAAGCTTAGAATTTGAAATATTTAAATATTTAAATAGAAAAGAAATTCATTTTTAGCGAACAGCTTAAAAAAATCTTAGAAAAAATTTAGGTCACAATAAAGGGAAAAGTAATTTCAAGCAAGACAGTGCTGTTCACACAAGTTTCATATATTGACTTTGATGCATAGGGTATCATTTTATGATTTAATTTAATTCCGACATCTATAAGAAGGTGAATCTATTTAAGAATTCCCACTGGAAAAAAATTATTAATAGACCAACTATACTATACTAACTACTAAAGGTTCTATACTGGTAAGACAAAAGAAAAAATAAGTTAATATTTTTTCTAATAAACTATAAGTTTCTCTCAATAACATAGATTTTTTTTAACTTGAAAAAACATTAGAGGACTATCTCTCCGTACATCCAGCCTGTTCAGTGTTGTGACTATATTTCGAGAGGAACACGTTGAACGATTTTCACTGAACCAGACGTGCACATATACATAGTCTGTTTGCTTATCAAATAAATTCTAACATTTGGAATGGTGTGTAAGTTTTTATTCGTTACCTTTATGTTAATTATCACAATTGAGAATTCGCGCAAATAGCTCCGATTAATCAAAGATTTAAACTTTTTATTTTATTTTGGTACTCGGGTAAGCAACGTAAAAATAACAATGCATCAAAAATGCTTAATCTTATTATAGGTATCGTGGCTCTTTAAGTTATCCATACGAAATAGTTTAGTAAAGCAGACGTTATGCTTTAACGAGCAGCCCGACGTGAACTATCGCAATAGAATTTCTGTATCAGAATAATTTATCGCCATGTAAATTGACACAACTTCGGAAGCCACGGGTCGAAGAAAGCTGTGCGAGAATTTGGCTGTAGAGATTTCTGTTGTGAGGGTTAAAAGTAGAACTTTAGGACTGTTATTATAGTGCAATTACAATCGCATTCCTCTATAATTTCTAGACAATGCGTCTACCTGCTACTTTTTTAATTCTACAACTCAAACGGGTTATCAACAGGCGCTTGCTTGTTTCTTGACCGATCACTGGACGGACAGATCTAGACGGTTGATCGGTATTTTTCCCCGAATGAAATGCGTATTGTGACCCGAGGAAACATAACCATATTTCACGAGTCTATAGACCTGTGTACACTTCGAGCACAATAATCTTAAAATCTACATATGCATTATCTAGCGCTTATTTTGCAAATGAAATGGTATAATAAATAACTCTCCGAAATAAATTGTACGTGTTCTTCCTCAAAATTCCAGAGCGACGCTATGAATGAGCCCTTGACGTAAAAGCGTCTCCGACAAGCATATAATTTTCACATTAATATGTATACGGGTACAAAACAATACGATCCGTGTAGATCGGCCCTGAGCCTTGGGTCGCGAAGATAATCGCGAGTGCGAAGTCGAGCGGGGAAAAAGCGAAAGAATCGACGCGCCCTGACGGAATGCGCCCTCGCCGCTCCTTTTCCCCGTTACACCCGGACGCGCGCTTACGTCTATATTATTTGGACAGGGTCCGAGCTGCAGGGCGGAATTTAATTTTCCGCGCCGAACGAGCGCCCTCCTCGCGGGTCCGCGCACCTTCAACGCGCGCCGGCCGGTCAGTCTCCAAAAGACGCGAGCAGGAATGTAATATTCCGGGGGCGCCGGAGAGGACGGGGAGGAGAGGGAAGGGACATCGACCATCCGCGCGAACACCCCTGGCGTAACTTTGGAACGTATAGACGTATATGATTTGAGAATATTTAATATCGTTTCAGAAAAAAGGTGGCGTGGCCGGGGGCTGGCCAGATACGCGTGCCGATGCGTTATGTAATGCGACGTAACTCGAGCAGGGGCGTCCTTTTTTCTCAAGGGGTTCGCTTTTAATGGGGAATTCAAATTCGCGCCCTGGAACCGTTGAAATTCTACGTTAGGGATATAGAGCGGCGATCGCGCGAAATTATCCTGGCTCTTTTCGAGCAGCGAATGGAAATTCTCGGCGAGTTTGGCCCGTTATTTTGGGGCTACCCCTTAACGATAATCGCCTCTGTAAAATATTTTTATAAAGGTCAGTCGAGCGTATGGTGACTTATCAAGGTGCAATTTGCAATTTCATAATTTTTATTTCATATGCCCATTAATCATGGATAAAATTAACATGTGATTAAAAATTGCTCGATTGAACGTATTTTTTTATATGCTTTATAACAACACTTTCGTGTTGTACCTTAAAGAAAATAATATTTTTTCGTTGCACCTCCTGCAGATGGTGTTACTTAACTTATGAGTCGAAGATTTTAAAAGAATATTTGATCGCTAATCCAAAGTTACTTTTTATTTTTATGGTAATTTACATATGAAATATTTTAATTTCATAATTAATAATGCCAAAGTAAGAGTCAAAATTTAAAGTTCACACATTTAAGCGCCTGTAGAATTTTTTTATTTTCGATACGAATATTTTCAAAAGTTGATAACTAACTTCCTTCCTTCTTATACTATTATAAAACTATAAGTAAAATAATTATATTATATTATAATTTGAAGAAAAACTATAACCCACAGAAAAGAACTAGGAAAATTGCATTCTATGATAGTATAGCTGTGTTATGTATGCGTCATTCTATATATTAAGAAGTTAATACTTAAAATATACTATAATAAGGTGCGTCAAAGTACTTTCCAAATCTTATAGAAAAAATTAAATAATAAATTTTTTTATATAAATACTTGTAATATAACATAAATATAACAGTCCCTCTAAGATCCAAAATTAGAGTAAATAATTATTAAGCATTTGTGTAAAGTTAAAAGAAACGTACCTTAAAAACATAGTAAACGAGACGAAGTGTCGTCGTCAAGACGGTAACCGCGCCCTTATAGGCGGCGCACAACGACGTACTTAACTTAGAATCGGGACGCGGCCATCTTATAGGTCGTGGCTCAAGTTTACCCAGGCCATTATCCCCGGTAAATTGATAAGCATTGTCCGACGACAGACTCGCTAATTGTCGCCCGCGAATCCGAGAGGATTAAGCGGATCGGACTTGGGGAGGGATTGCGTTGGATTGCTGAGCGCCGATACCGCGTCAGTGATCGAAAACAACGAGACAGAGAGTGAGAGAGAGATATATATAGTACCGGGTTATTACGGCTCAATGGTAGTCAGAGAGTCGGGAACTGGAGGAACGGATTTCAGGATGAATGGGTAAAACTAAATTAAATTTTTAATTCGTGTTGGATGAGAAAAATATACACAAAAAAGCAGACGAGAAAGTTGTCTGAAACTTTTTCTTAATCATCTGAATAAAAATAAATTATTCTGCATTCTCAATTCTAAAAGGCATCTGCTCGTGAATAAAATATCTAGCAATTTACGAAGTAGAAGTCATATACTTATCTTGCAAATAACATTAATCTATATTATAATTTAGATTGTTAAATTGGACTCGTGATTTTATCAGTTTATTATTCTTTTCAGTTTTATAAAAAAATAATATAATATTAAGTGCCATTTAATTGCGGATAAAATAAAAATGAATGTATTATAGAATATAATAATGAAGTTATTTATTTTTCCATCTACGATAAATGGATTTTACTGTTGCTGCAAATCTTCTGAAAGAAAATACAATGTGTATAGATTTTTTGGGATTTTAATAACTTTTTTAGAACTTTTTTTTACTTATAGAAAATGAATTCTAATTCAAAATTGTGAAAAAGTTTACACTTACTTTGTGTAATACTTTTGATACAAAACTTTCGAAGTTCGACGTATCCAAAGAACAAAATTTTAACCTAATAAATTAATATTATATAAATTAATCTCGACGAACCGTTGTTCATGAAATAAAACATACAGGTTTTTACAAAAATTCTTCGATGTTTCATCAGCTTTAAGTCGCTGACTTCATCAGGATATATATCACCAAAAATGCTATAAAATTTTCATCGTACACCAAACCTTCCTTTTAAACTTAAAGTTACAGTTAAAGATTAATTAATTAATTTCCATATATTCGAGTGTCTTGAAATGATAATAAAAATTGAACAAAATTTTTTAATTAAAAACATTGTTAATCAGTTTTAGTAGCATACATTTGAAACGAAGTTCGAAGAATTCCCAAGATTATTTATTATTGCTCCTCAAATAAAATAGTCAAAAATCATTATATTCCTGTTGTTTTAATATACAATAATGTTTTTTTTCATTAAATTTCCATTCATTTTCTGTAAAGAAATCTCTATATTAATAATGTAAAACAAAATAATCTCCACTGTACGAAAACAATCAAAATAAAAGCAGAGATCTTCGCTATATCTATATTTTTCCATTCGAATCTTATAGTTTCATATCCTATAAGAACCATCTGTGCATTAGTAAAATGAATTTTCTGCCCCACCCAGCTCACTCCGCGACAAAACAAAGCAGGCACACAGAGCGTATCGGCTGAATTTTCCGCCTAGATCCGCGTGGGGAAAGGGGAGAGCACACGTAGCGCATATAGACCCTCGTATAGGAAGGTCTCTCCGCGGCCCGGGATGATAATTGACTCGCGAGTAGCGCAACAATATATATACATACAGAATCCACAGAATCACTGAAATACTCGGTAACGCGCCCGAGGAGTTGAAGGTGGGGAGGGAGTGAGGAAGCAGGAGGCGCTCCGGCTGTCGCGCCATAATCGCGTATCCATATTCATGCGCGCGCAATCCCGGCCCGGAAAAGGACCGCGCGCTACGAACCAACCGAAATAAGCCCGGCATCCTCTGTCTTCTTCGTTTCATTTTCGTTTTTTCCTTTTTTTGAAGCATCTTTCCTGATTTCTCAGGGGATTTAATTCCGGCTTCTGTGCGAACGCTCCGGTATATCCGTGTGCCTTTCAAATTATAATATATCCTCTAGACGGAAACACGCGCGTGCTTCATTTGCGGATTCTTTTTAAAGCAGATAACGATTGCATAATCATAGGACAGAGAGAGAAAGAGAGAGAGAGAGAGAGAGAGAGAGAGAGAGAGAGAGCGCGCGGGGGAGAGGTGGTGTAGATGTTCGTTCCGATATTCTGTTTGCTTTTCGATGCCAGTTGTACATATAGTATAATACTGCAGGATTACAATACGGTCGTACGCCAATGCGATTGTGAGCGGGTACAATGTCGATCGCGTTTAAATGGATAACAGGTAGACTGGGGCGCCGTTGATTTATTCGTATATATACGAACATAATAATATAACTTAATTAAGAAAACATCCTATCTTCTGCATGTTGGAAAATAAATTTCATTTGAGATAAATCCTGGGTTATCAATTGATTTTAGTAATTGTAAGGTTAAAAATATTAGGAGGCAAACTTAGTTTCCGACCTTTTATAACGGAAAAAGAACATTTATGATGGAAAGTGGATACACCTTAGCTGAATCAAAATATTTTCGGTCATTTACGACTACTTCTTCGCATCATTCTGTCAATATGGCGATACCGTAGCGAAAGGCGGTGTCGAGGCGATCCAATCAAATAGGTGGTAATCGGAAGGCGCTCTGTCTGGCGATTACGCTGAGTGCAGCAACACTTCTCATTCGAGCTAAACAGGGGGGTTTTGACGATTTTCGCAACATGTCGTCGAGCGTTGTCATGCAACGGAATGACTTTGCGCCTATTGCTCGCGATTGCTGATCTATCTTCGATCAATTTCTATTGAAAACCGTTCAATTAGTATTTGTATACCTCGGCAATGACGGTTTCATTCGGTTTTAGCAGCTCCTAGTACGGCACACTCTGTTGATCCCACCAAATGCACAGTAATACCTTTTGGCAGCCGATGTTCCGTTTTGGTATTCATGTGGACGGTTGACCTGGGTCCACCCATGACTTTTTGCGCTTATGATTGTCATAGTAGATCCACTTTTCATCAACAGTCACAATACGCCACAGAAAACTCTTCTTTTTTTACCTCGCAAGAAAGAAGACAGTGCGATGTTGTGTCGATTCATAATGACACTTTCGGTCAACTCATGTGGAATCCATTTTCTTTCTTTATGAATCATTCCCATCGCATGTAAATGTTAGCCAACTACTCTATCACTGACGCCAAACTTATTAGCGAGTTCTTTCTGCGTTTGAGCTAAATTTTCGTCCAATAATGTTTGCAATTCACTATCTTAAAACCTTTTCGGTTGTCGAGAATGTACTTTGTGATTAGCATCAGTATCTTCACTTCTAAACCGCTGAAATCACTCATTACATGTTGTAAGCGATAGAGCTAGTTCGCCATAATATTTTTTAAACAATCGATAAGTTTCTGTTACTCTTTTTTGCAAATCTAAATAGTGCAAAAGAACATGTCGAAGAAACGATTTATCACGATTCATTTTTCACTGATCAAAAAATTATAATGCTTACACAAATGATGGCGCCTATTGATTGAATTTTATTGGTAAATGCCAAAACTAAAAAATAAGTACTAGATCCAACACATCTAACTTTTCGTATTACTTATATCGTCCATCTAAACTTGAAGGTCGGAAACTAGGTTCTCCCCCTAATATGTTCTTAGACTATAGAAGTAGATTTTTGTTAAAAAGTATTTTCTAATAAAACTTATTGCAATTCTAGTTTCTTTAATAAATGGTTAATTAAAATTTTGTGGCAATCATATTGGTAGTTTTAACAAAGAAGGATATTCAAAATCTAGGAAAAAACTGCTTTGAAAGTAATATTTTTAAAATTCTTACTACTCTTGCACATCCAAACACATATTTTAATATAAAAAATACAGTTACGGTTTTTTAAATATTCTAAAAATTCCCACAAAATAACTTTAAATTTCATAATAAAATGGATGTTTTTTTAAAAACTGCTAATAAAATCTAATTCTGTGTCGTTTGAAATCAATGATCAGCGTCTAAAATTTATCAGCTTCATAGCTTAATCAGAAAAGTACTTCTCATATATTCAGAATGATTGTGTGATTGTCTTCTACAGTCGATCTAAAATATATATTATTTATATCATTAATTGAAGACTCGCTATATTTTTGGTGAAACATATTTTAATTTTAAAATTGTGAAACTATTTAAGTATTTTCATTTATAATTTACCTTATATTATATATTATTTTGTTCAAATAACAAAAAAAGTTAATGAACTTTCGTTAATGAATGTAAAAAGATATTATTTCAATAAATTTTCTACAAAAAACTAATTTGTTAAAATTTAATGTTTAATTTATATTAATACGTACGAAACATGGAAGAAATTTAAATATTAATAATGATTCAAACTTTATTTCGAAAAACATAATTTCTTTTCTTTTAGAATAGAAAGACGAGTCTGGTCAATTGTAGCATGACGAAAGTAATATTATCGTATAGAGTAAGTATATCGATATTGTAAGTATCGTTATTTTATACGTTATTTTTTTAATTTTGCTATCGCAATAATAAAATAATAGAATTAAAAATTAATATATATCGTTTATACTCGTAAATTGATACAAAAGCCCCGAATTCGGTATAAAAAATTGGAAAAGTATCAGCCACATATAAATTTACTTTTGCCCGAATTAAACTGCAGTCGGGCATAAATTCCATTGTAGTATAAAATTAAATAATTTGAGCTTAATCCAAGTGTAGCCGTTCCACATTAGCCGAATATTCACATTATATACCTATAACCGTCCCGATGATAATAATAACCACCGTAAGCATATAAGCAATTATACGAAAGCAGCCACCGCCCCCTTCCTCGCGCATTCAATTTGGCTTAAGCCGTATAAAACCTTCGAGTCCGCGCAGCGCGTACAAGTCCCGAATAATAAAAACGCTTAACGCCAGTAAATGAGTATTCGAATGAGAAGGGTGGCTAGGGAGAGAGAAGATGGGGCTATAAAGCAAACGTCGGAGACCGCCATCGACCGATACGGAATTAACGTAAGCCCTTTTGACCCCCCCCCCTCACCAGAAACCTTTGCTCGCGGTATGAAAACACCGCCAAAAACATTCATCCGCTGCCGTAGCCTCGCTGTTACGTATACACATGCACGAGTGCGTCGGCGAATACGCACGGAGAAACTAGCATGTACATCGACAGACCTGACCCCACAGTCACCGCCGCATCAGCGTCGCAGTCCTCATACTTTCCCGTGTATAATCCGCACTCGCTCTCGCGCACGTTTGTATATACAGAAACGCTTGCATCCATAGAAGAGGGTTAGAAATTAATTATAGAGCGGCCGCGCGCGTCGCGTATATACAACGGTCCGCGGCTGCAGGAGACGAAGGCAGAGTTTAACGCGGCGCGATGGGTGACAGAGAGATGGAAACGTATTTGTGCGTATGTGGGGAACAAAACGTCGCTGTCTGCACGGGGTACCGGTAGAGAGAGAGAGAGAGAGAGAGAGAGAGAGAGAGAGAGAGAGAATGAGATGGAGAGGAAGGGAAAGAACGCGGAAGGTGACGTTGCAGTAAGAGACGCGATATATTGGGTGTACGAAATATGATTGTTAACAAATATTATATGCATCTTATAAAGTTGCAAGTGGTCTTTCCGCTACGCATCAATATTTCTTAACCAAAATAAGTTTTGATAATTTTATAAATATTGATATCATGATCATTGTCTCAGATCGAAATTTTCTAAACATAAAATTTCTTTGAAATACACAACTAAACTTTTTCCGGTTTCAATTGCCAAACCCATCCCGACCTTCTTTAGATTATCGCCAAACTCTCCGCGCGTCATTTCAATTTCCATATTCCTCGATCGAAACTCAAATTACCGTTCACTCATTGATTGATGAACAGTGGCACGTAAAGAAAAAACTATTTGCAACTTTCCAAAATACTAGACAAGTTTAATGCACGACTTCCTCTGCTTGATACCAATTCCCAATAGTGTGAACAATCACGTATGGAACACTCTCTATATACACGATGTGCAACGGGATGTTTCAATACTGTGAAAACGAAAGTGCAGAGAGATAAAAAAATTAAGATTATATTTCTGTTTAAAGAATTGGTGAGGGGTTGTCTTAAACTACTCATTATTATTTATCCGAATTAATCTTTATTTATTCATGGCTAATTATTCAAAGACTAAAGGATAATAACACAAATCTGCAAAATAAGAGGTTATGATTGTTGTTGACCAATTGAGACTCATTTCCAAAATACTTTTTTGCGTAGGATTAGATTTGCGTAAATGCACATCCTGATCTGAAAGGGCAAAAACGACGGTTTTTTGGTGTATATATATATATATATATATATATATATATATATATATATATATATATATATATATAGGTTCCATAACACCGCGAAAAAAAAGAAATTAACTCTTTGGAAACTACTAGAATATTTCATTTCAAACAAACATACCTTGATGAAAAAAAGACATTTTAAATTTTATAATTTTCCTTGTGCTCAGAAATGGTAGATTTCTTATGGAGTACGGAAATGCTTTATTGACAAAACGAGAGGTTGACAGTCAGAGGCGAAGCCGAGGGTTTTAACCAGGGTTCTAAAAAAGCCTTTTCGTACTAGGTAAGGCGTGAGGTAAGAATTATATTGGTCCCCATGAGAACCGGAATGAAGCGGCAAAGGTGTGATATGTAGGTTAGAATAAGGAAAAAAATTTTCTGCGAATGTAATCGAACCCCTAATATACCAAATAGCCGCTTTCTTTGACCATCTAAATTAGGCTACCAAAAGAAGAAACTGACATGGAGATCAAATCTCGCCTCCGGATTCGAATTCTACGCAAAAAATTATTTCGGCAATGGCCCTCAATCGACCAACAACAGAACCATGCAGATATGCGTACTTAATAAGTCAATAGATAATTTTAACAATATCATTATGTTAAGTATAAGAATAGAGCGTACTTCTAATCTAGACAAAGTATACAGTGTAAATGATAAGTGTCATTGTAAGTGTCTTATAAACGTGGGCTCTATATCTCAAAAGTTAAGAATATAAGTGCAGTAACCCTGATGGAAGTAATTCTTCTTGACAGAGTTTGCCGACAGTTAGCTATATTATATATAGGGATCTTATAAAAGCTTTTAGTAAAGTCTGACGATAATCACGAATGCTTAATATTTTAAAAATTAGCATGATTTAGGAAAGTCTATCCATATTCATGTACTTGTCATGCTAGTAATTGTATCAAATTTTAGTAAAATCTGAAACCTGCTATATTTCTCTCAATGTTGCCAGATTTTACAAAAAATTGTTACATCTTGCTGAAACTTACAAAAAAAAGTCGTTAACATAATCATGTTGCATTAATATTATAAAATTTTATTGAAAGTTTCTATATTTATTGCCGAAAGTTGAGAAAACTTACTAAAAGGTACCTATGAATGCGCATAAGCCAATTTTAAATATTTAGTAATATCTGACAGCATCGGGCGGGTAATCGTTGACAATAATATTTCTTACATTTGAAAAATTAACATCGATATAATACAAAGAATAAAAAAATCATCTACATTATTCTTTCATAAAAAAATTATGAAATAGTTGTTGTTAAAATACGTCTATTAGATTACGAATGATCATTGAAAATGGCCCATATGTAGTTAAAAAAATAATCGATTTACGAAGGTTGAATACATGTAATTAAACATATAAATATAAAAATTTCACAGAAGCTTTTTCGTTCTAAAATTTAAATTTAAAACTGTAATATACATCTGTTGTGTATTAAAATATAGAGATCGTACACAATACTCGTACATAGATGAATATTATGTACCTAATTATTTTCTATTATTATATATATCATTACAAGTGTACCTTTGTAAATTCATCCTTTTATTTGTAATTGTACATTTATTAATAGTTATTACTAGTTGCTTGAGACACTATAAACATTTTTTAGTAGGCTGAACTATATAAGTTAAATAATTTTTTTATTTTTTAATATGCCAACATTTAAATTTTAGTAGAAAGTCCTCATCAAGGTAGAAACAATAACTTTCTGAAAGTATGTCAAATTTACACTTTTTTATGTAAATATTGTAAAACAATAAAACAATCCCAGCTATGAATTGTATTCATCGTCCAAAAAGATCGTATATATTAATAAATTGCAATAATTGAACTTGCAATAATTGTAATAATTAAACTAAATGACATTAAGGCGAACAAATTTTAATTTGATTGTATTATAAGTCACAGAAAATATTCTTCTCTTGTAAGTGTAAATTTTCTTTCTAATTTTTTAAAAAGGATATCTGAATAACTAAAGACGATACGAATCCATGAAAACGTTGGCAATAGATTTCATTTCGTTTTATTTCCACTTCCCTTTGCGTGGACGGTGTGACTAATATAGAATTTATTTACTCTCTTTATTGTAAAGCATCAATTAAAATTGTCAATACTGAATCCTTTAGATTGAAAGGTTAATGCAAACAGAAGGTTGTGAAAAAATATAGAAATTGCGTCAACTCGATTTAGTCAATTTTTCAACAAATCTACGAGCCAGGAATATCATAAAAAATAAATTAGAAAAGACAGCTTATATTTTTATCGAACTTTGAATTATAAAAGATAAGGTATTTGCTTTATAATATATTGATTATGAGAATACATCCGCTATCGCATAATTAAATTTGCATCAAGCCGAGCTTTCTTTTGATCTCCCGAAGAACCGTCAAAATTGCGAAAATTAATTAAAATCTCTTCGCACTCGAGTAGAAAAAAAAGCAACAAGCGCGACGAAAGAGCTCCCCTCCCCGCCCGTTCACCTCAGTCATTGTTTGCAAAGACATAACGAGCCATCGATTCGCGCTCGCGAATGGCGGACGGCCGCCAGAAAGATAATTAAAAAAAAAGCGAACGAGCACCGAGGGCGGGACGAGAAAACGTATCGTCGCAAAAGGCGGCGATGGCGCGCGCTCGGAACCACCGTCGCGGAGTAACGCATCGGCGCAGGCAGTTTTTATACCGCGGGCCGCGGTTACGGGCCGTTATCGTCGAGGGACGATAAACGACGACGGCGTCCGCGACGTCGATTCCGAGCGCGCGGGCTGATGCGGCGCGACGCGACGCGCGGATCGTGCGGCGGAAAGTAAGAGGGGGGAGGAGGGGGGAAAGAAGTACGCGTCCCGCGGGGAAAGCCGCGCCACGATATCGCGCGGGACTCGGCAGCGAGCAATCGGGCGGCTACGGCTATATAGATGGAGAAGGTGCGCGCGCGAATTTATGGCGCGGTGCTATCCGTTGCGGGAATTTTCAAAGGACGATCCGATAAGGCTGCATATCCGGTGCGGGGGGAGGGGCGCGAACAGAGGGCGTAACGAGGCTACGGTTTTTCGGGAGTTCGGAAAAGCTCGGGCTGTGCGCGTTCATGTTGGCATTTTATCGGACTGTTTTGACGGATGAATTTTTAGAACGCACTGATAGATCTTGACGGATATATGAGGGATTCTTTATATATGTGTATACACGCTGGGCGCAGTTCTATCGTAAAAACAATATTGGTTTATGTTCGGAACTATTTGAAAAACTTTTCATACAACTTCGTGATTTAAACCCGTATAATTTCCAATTCATGGTGTAATATTAAATACATTTAAGTCACGTGATTGTGAATAACTATGTAATGCATTTTTATATAGATCAACAGGAATATAAATAAATAAACCTCCATACATATATGAACAATACGCTAAAAATTAGTTTAGATTTTATATACTAAAAAAATAAGTATATTAAAATAATATAAACTAATAGAAATTAACAAATTCTAAATTAATTTCAAGTTACGTTAAAGTTCGGCAAAACCCTTTTGTTCCAATGCTCGTTTAATATCTTATAGTTTTTGTATAAAACAAATTATTTATTGAAATACATTGCGTATATAAATTTTTTTTCCATTTTCTATCAATTAAAATGTATAATTTTAAAAGATAGAATTCATTCAAATTTATGAAATTCTCCATTATGATTTAGAGTGCCTGGATTTGAGAAAGTTCAAAAGCTCCGTTTTCCTATAAAAAAGTGATTTTATGCCATTCACAAAATGGTAATTTTTTTGGTGAAAAACGTTTCGAAGATTCCCTAAGCCTCAAAAATGTTTCCCTAGGGTTTTTTGGGAATGCTGAATACGATTCTGCATCAAACTTTCAAAATTCAAAATGGCGGATTCGAGATGACGACGAACTTGAAATAACCTGAATGACCTTAAGGACCCGTTTAGTTATGCTTGATTAATGAAAAACATGACGCCATCAGGTTAAATTCAAATAAATATTTATCCAAATAGTTATAAATTAAATATTCATTGGAATTAATAAAATAACTTTTTTAACATTGAATAAAGAATTATATCACGCAAATAAAATATTTAAATACACTGTTTGAATATAGATATTTATGTTTGGTAAATTTTTTACAATGCATCTAATAATAAGCCATACAAGAACATTGTAATTAAAACCATCAATTGATTTGAAGTATTTATTATATATTATGATTCATATACATGATGTATATATTATATATTATGATTGATTAAATTAAAATTATTATAAGACATATATAATATTGAATGAGACATATATAATATATAATGTTGAAAGTTGGATTGTTTTTTTTAAGCTTTAATTAGGATTCTGTTCTTGTAAAAATAATCATATTTTATCTTATTTGCTCTCACGTCCAAGCGCTTCCGTGTAGGATCGTTTCATCCTATCAAATGAAAATAACGAGACTATTAAAATTATTTAAACATCTCAGTTTTTCAAAATAATGATATATTACATTTAGATATATTATAATTAATTTGACAGGTTTATATCACACAAGCTTTAAAGTTATTATACGATATAATTAATACATATAGAGTAATTATTCTGAATTTTTCAAGCATATAATTGATATTTTGCATATCTCAGTCGTAATTTTCAAGGGATGTATAGGCTATTACATATTATGCAAATGTTTCCCCTTTGATTGTTTCCTTCACTCATAAAACCACTCACGTAACATGGTGAAATTTGAAATAATACCGATAATAATACTTTCCCGAAAATGTATTTAGCAAGAGAATAACTTAGAAGCGCTTCAACATTTAGCAGCTCGTAACTATTTGAAAAGCGTTTGTTCATGGAATAAATAAGATTGCTGAATAAGAATAAATAAGAATCGCTGAATGAGAAAATTTGGTCAGAAATTAGACATTCAATATCGCGGATCAATATGACGACTCTGTGAGGTTAAAAATGTAGTTTTAATTAAAATTAAAATAAAACAGTATACAAGGATGTTTACGATTGCTTGAACCACATTGCGCATCTATTATAGTAAATATTTTTCAACAAAAAAATCAATATATCAATAAAAAGCTGAGTCTAGACTAATTTACTGATTATTATAGAATCCAGTAGTTTTAAATTATAGATACTATCATTGCCTAGAGACTACTTATTTATCAATACATCGATACAAGTTGTCATGGAAATCAGATCCATTGTGCCTTTTGCCTGTAAGTATCCAAGAAATTATAATACTCATTAAGATATCAATTAACAATTCATGCCGAAATAATAGGAATTAACGATAAATAAAAAATCTGAGAAATAAAACAACTTTTTACTCACCAATGGATCATAACTGTATAAATTTCGACCTTAAAAGAAAAAGTAAAGAAGAGAAAAGAACTTCTAAGCGTAAAAGTTCCTCTATCGCATCCACCACCTATCCGTCCAACTGAGAGTTGGCGTTGCAATGCCGACTAGACTCGCGGAACGCCGCGCTGCGTCGTACACGCGCACTCGGCACACCAAGAGCTACACACAGCGCCCCGTAGTCACTCGCGCTTCGGCAGCCGCTGCACCCCACGTTCGTCTCTCGCCAATCTCTTGTACATCGCCCTTCGCTCCCCCCGACCAAATTTTTTTTTTCACGAGCGAGCTCCCTATCGGAAAATCGCGCTCGTTACCAAATTGCGCGGAATGGAAATCTCTAACGTGTTTGTGTGCGCGCGTGTGCGCGTCTGTGTTTTATCGCACTCGATCCGCGAGCAATTTTCTCTTTGAACACGCTTGTGCAACGGGCAGTCATTGATTTGAAATCATAAAAAGTATATACTAACTTTCAAATTAGAAGTCGGTCTCTTAGCATTTCATCTTATGACGACTAATAAACGTGACGATTGTTTTGAGATAATCCAAGTCAAACTGGAGGCTAAATTGCATATAAACAATGTTTACAGATGAACAATCCCTTTAAGAAACGATTCCAAATATTTTTGGTAATTAAACAAACATTTATTAAATTTATTACAAATGATTAAATAAAGTTTTGAAGTATGACTGTACATTCTTTAAAATTTCATTATAAATCGCAGTTTTTATGCAATGCAATGCAATATCATGCATCAATGCATTATACTCATTTTTATAAAAATATTGGCAAATAAGCATTGAAACATAACTTGTCTTAATAACACCTCCCAATACATATATCCCAAGCCTCTGTATCTAACTAATTCATATTCAATTCAATTTAATAAATTTAAGCGGAAATAATCATAATTGAGTTATGTCGGAAAATCAAGCTATTTTTATTTAAGAATAAAAAATTCTGAAATCGCATTCCAGTTTCAGAAAAATACGTTTCTAAGTATCATTATGAATATATTATGAATATAGTACATCAAAGTAGTGATATGAATATATTTTCTACTTACCGTTTGTTGTTCAATATATAAACTTTTACTAACAATCAACGACTTTCTAATTTTTAATGTTTTCTTTTTATATCGATTGACATAAAAATGTTCCGTTGTAAAGAATATAATACGTAAAGATTAAACTATTATAAATTTTAGTTAATCATGCCCTTTATTCGCGACTATTTTATATTACCACCATGTTTCAAGATCATTCGTCAGCCTTCTGAAAATAAGAACGTTTATTAGATAAAAATTTCATAACCAAAAATTATAAATAAAATTTTAAAAACGTTGTAATTTCAACGAGTGATTCCTCACGAATTTTCGAATCTGCTTGACAATTGGAACATTATATCGTAGACATAAATAAAGAAAATTATTAATTAAATAATATTAAAAGAATGTATTCTTTCTCGACCGATACAAATTGACCACGCAAATCCATTAATTTGTATTTAATTAAATTAAATGTTTGTTTTTATTTAATCGACATAAATAAAACGGATGATTGCGTAATCAAAACATCGATATTGTCTTAAATGATTTTGTTGTAAATATGTTATTGTTATCGTTAAGC
This sequence comes from Sycobia sp. Sy_11, assembly GCA_018907035.1. Lineage (NCBI taxonomy): Eukaryota > Metazoa > Arthropoda > Insecta > Hymenoptera > Epichrysomallidae > Sycobia > Sycobia sp. Sy_11. The sequence continues at coordinate 106,294 of JACCIC010000097.1, forward strand.
GTGGAATATTCATAAGAAAATCTACTATGATACTACTTAATAATATAAGCTAGTATAAAACACACTAATAATTCGATAAAATGAAATAGAAATTGCGAAGCGTCTAAATGAATTTTCTCATAATTATGGAAAAATCTACTTAAAATTAAATAAAATTAGACCCATCATCGAGAAAAATCAAAGCAGGATTTTAAAGGAAATTAAATTTAAAAAAATACACCCTCGATAAAGTAGCAATTCTGGGGGAAATGAATTTTTTTCTCGATATATAGAATTTATGCGCGTCTGGCTTTTACCGCGAATCCCGAGCAATGCTTCAATTTCAGTTGAAATAAATTGCTTCAGACCACCCGCGTATTAAACGTGAAATTGTATAAAAAAATTTTCTCATTAGACAGGAGTAAAATTGATAGCTTTGAAACGTTTAATTTTAGCGAAAGGTATCGTGCTAATTGTAGTAAAATTATCTTTATTAACCAAGAAATGCAATTTAGATTTAAAGGGAAGTACAGTAATAATTATAGAATTCATTTTTTAATACAAAAATGATCTGAATACATTCTTTTTAAATAATATTCTTCAAAAAGATAATAATTCTTTAAAATGAGGAATTAAATTCGATATAAATAAATACGTACTTCTTACGATTTATTTTAACGAAATCCTTCTTGCAATTATTCCTTCCAAAATGAAAATCTCGACTCTTTAGTCGCGCTGCCATTATAATTATACTTATTGTGTAAAAACTGTAAGACCGATAAAAATATTGGTCAGTTTATTTTCATAAAATAATTTTTTGTTCAATTTCAATTAGAACGATATTCGTGTAGTGTAAAAGCTATTGGCACTGTTTCTATAATTTTTGAAATACCTTCATTAAAACCCAACAATACAGAATAATGTGCATTACCGTTCCTTCAAAGAGAGCGCACAATCCTGACGGCACGAATCAAAACGTCCATTATTTGGCCATCAAACGCGGAGAGTGCTCGAGGCTCGGATAATTAATTCAGGCAGAGAGAATAAGAGAGACACAGACTGCAGAATCGTAATTACTAACGAGGAAAAAAATACTCGTACGGCACCGATACCCAACGAGGCCAGACAAGCGCCGGGGTGGTGTGGATTCTTCCATAGCATTTATAACGAGCCGGCCCTCGGCTCCCCGTCGCACATACGCGGAGCGTTAATACGCGCGAGCTGGAAAGGCGCGTTCGCTCGGCGCTTTTTACGAGGACGAGAAAAAGCGGGGGAGGAGCGAGTTGAGCGGCGGGCGCGCGAATTTGCCCCGCCGACCCGCATCGCGATTTCTTCGTCGCCGCGTGCGCGCGTACGTAGATCCATGTATATAGAGCGTTTCCCTCTTCGATCGGCCACGCGTGAAATCCCTCCGCCCTTATGTACGCACCCTGCCGGCGAACTGGCGCGTGCGGCGGGAATAATTTTCGCAAAAGGCTCCAAGAACGACGACGGCGGCGACGGCGGCAGAGGCGGCACCTTTGAACCGAGAGACCAATTTTTTGCCGGTTATTTAATTTCTGAAAGGGTGCGCGAGTCTGTCTTGCTCCCTCCGAACTCTCGTTATGCCCGTCGTTTGTGCGATGCATATATTGTACGCCACGTTCGAATGAGCAGCGAGGAGGGAACGAGATATTTTCAGTGTACAGCATCCAGTATTGAAGCAACACATCGTCAACCTACGCGAAAAATTCTTTTAATTTTCCCCGCACGTGCGCGTGCGTCTGTGTACAATATATGTGCGCGTGTGTGTATGCGTCTAAATTATGCCAAAAATGTAAAGGAAGAGTAACATTTATGCAATACTTCATATAATTTATTATCTTAGACTAAATATTATAAAATGGTGCGTTTTAAACATATATAACAAAACTTTAATACTATTAAGCATGGTGGTTTTTACTTCAGATTGTATTTATTGTATATTGAACGTATACGAGGTTCGAAGTAAGTGTTTTAATTGAAATTATGGAAAATTTATTAATGTATTATATCGTTCTTTATTGTACACATATACGGGCGTATATCACGTAACGCACAGATTTGTGTTTGATAAAAATAGTCCATTTAACATCGGATAAATTCTATAAAAAAATTTTATGGAATACGTTAAGTGTCTTTCTATGTAAAGAACTTATATTAAAAATACAAAAAGACTCATATATTTGGTTTCTAGATTCGTCTGTAGCTCACAGAATCTCTTCTGATACACCCAAAAATAACATACATGCACCCATTCTTTCCAATGCCTACATGGCCCACAAAAATTTAGAATTCAATTTTTGAATTATTACGTATTCTAACAAATAATTTGTATTTCTTCAGACATAAATAAAATTCAGTCTAATAAGAAACGATACAATTATATATCTATATCAAATATTGCATGATCTTATTTTATTGAAAATCCTAATAATAATTATTGCATTAATTCTTTTAAAATTTAAAACCTATTACTTTTCGTTATATTTCATCGAGTGCCTTTAAAGGAAAACCAGAAATTTACGCTCACAAATCGGAGACGGAAGGAAAGGACAATTATTTACATAATTGGCGTTATCCATTACGTGCAAGCTCCGTTTTGTCTCAAAATAAGTATATTAATCAGTGTGTAGAACTGTAAAAATGAAATTAAATATTTCCAAATCTATATCTTAACCAACCAGGTATATGTAAAAGAATAGATGTAGGATCAGCTATAGGGATCTAAATTTCTTATCTAGGAAGGTTAGCTGCTGATCAAAGCGTTGAAGACTATCCAACTTATTTGTAACTTAAATGAAAGAGGAAACTTATGTTCAGCATTCCTAGTTATAGATTTCATTTAGACACGTGCATTCTATTCATCAAAGATCGTAAAAATTCTATTTCGTCATCCTTGTAAATTCGCATAGTAAAATTAAATATAAGTCCGATAATTCGTCAATCCTTATTCTATGAATTTTGACAAAATGAAATGAGTAGTAAAATTTAGCATAAAATAAGATTATATTTAATTGAAAATCACACACACATATATATATATATATATATATATATATATATATATATATATATATAATATCAAATTCGTGTATACTTAAAAAGTTTACCTATATACATTAAAATAATTTACTTACATTAGATAAAATTTTACTAAATTCGTCTAAAAAATTAATTGAAATATATTTATATTCAAATTATGTGCTGAAACGAGAGAAAATTTTATTAGAATTTAAGAAACGTAAAAATTTGTTTTGCAGAAAAATAAAATCTCTCATTATATTAAAAGTTTCAATTAATACTCTTGAATTGCGGACAGCTATACTTAAAAAAGTTTTTGTTCTAAGGTACCGAAGAATATTACATATTTCATCTAAGATCTAAAAAAAATATAAATAGATGTAATATAATCGTGATGCATTGCACGAATAATAATGAAAGAATTGATTGAATCATGTTCATTAGTTCTTACTTTCCCGGGGAAAAAACAGTTTTCTTCCAAGTAATTTTTGAAATTATAGTAGAACGTTTGTATGTGTTCGTTTAGAGAAATAATAACTTGCCTTTTGATCGAACTATGTACATGTAAGGGTCTTATTGTTTCAGAAAGATAACAATCGTGTACCCTATTTCGTAATTTATGGAAACCTAGATTTAAAAGGTATTTACAAATGTGATTAAATCTAGAGGAAATCTGTAAAAACAAGTATTAAATAGGAGTATGCATAGAATTAGAAATAAAAATTGCCTTTCATATCACGTTTTTTTTCGTGGTCTCATTTGTCGAATCAACTTACCAAACGCAAATTTCCCAAAGTGTCGTAATTAAAAAAACGCAAAATCATAAATATAAGCTCTTCCGGTAAATTTAAAAGATTATGTGTCATTTGGTCGCAACTTTGGATATTTAAATTTACTGAAATATTGTAATTCTTCTGTTTTTTGCTAGCTCTCATATTGATTTCGTTTGGTGAAAATATCGAGACAATCCTGTAAATTGATTAATGATTTTCAGTAAACTTACAATTATATTAAATATCTAGAAGAAAATGTGATTTCATGTAGATAGTTATGAAATTTAATTACCGACTTATTATTGATAATTTTAATATAATATTTAAATTAGTAAATTAAAATAAATAGTTGGTTTTTCTTCAACGCTTAAAATTTTTTATTTGAATTTCTCGCACTGATTTATTTCGTACTATTAGTTAGTTCGCTGTGTAAGCTCCAGCTGAGCAGCTCTAAGGCGAGAGAGGACGATGCTTTTGAATATTGGAACGAAATAATACCGAGAATCCCAACGGTCGCTTACTTTCGAGAATTCGAGCCTTGGTAAAATATACACATAGAGCCTTGGTCTTATTATTATTCGTTTTAAATATAGCATAGAATTCCCCCACTCTTTCTCAGACTATGGTCACAGTCGTAAGCAATGCACAGGCATACACGGACACAAGCACGCATGTACGGATACACACAGAAGCACAGGTGATAAAAGAATTATTTATGTGAATTCAATATATTTATTCTCACTCAAGTTGAAGTATTTTTATTTCACGAGCATTCTAAATATCTATAATATTTGAATTTTGCTTTTTTAAAACTTTAATAAAAAATCCTCATTTTCAATTATTAGTTGTATTGCGCGCGTTGATGCCCGGTCCTCGAGAACCGACAATTACAGCTGATTTAATAAAGGAGGAAAAATACGTAGCCGCGAGCGAACTTCCTTATATCCTGCGCCCCACGTACAACTTTCAGCATATAATTAAAGTTCAAGTGCAGTGGATGGCGAGGGAGAGGGGGGGGGGGATATGAAAATCCTCGGTTATCGCGAGCTCTTAAAAAATTAAAGAAAAACAAGGAGGTAGTAGGTGGGGAGGTCTAATCGCGGAGGCGCAGCAGCCGCCGACATCAAAACTAACAAGAATTCGCGAGAACTGATAAAGCAATTAGCTGCGGGGAAAAATTGCGGAAGTTGCTCCGCCGCTCTCTGTATACCTATATATGCATATACGCCTATCTACTCTCGCGGAACATTAAAAAGCGATTTGCGCAGGGAGCGGGCGCGTGCGCTCGGCTCGTAAAACGCGTTCGTTGCGCCGTTGCAGCGCGAAGGGGCGGTAGAAGTGGCAGGGAGAGAGACATCCGCTTAAAATTCACGCGAAAGAAGGAGAGGTTATATCAGGGTGGATGGTATTAGGCCGCTCGACACGTTTCAGCGCACTTGAAAAATATACGGAATAAGAAAATAGCGAAAATACCAGGAGCTGAAGAGGGGGTAAATGGCGCGGGCAATGCTTCGCGCTGGAGAAACGGGTAGTGCAGATAGTGGCCCATGCACTCGTTACATTAAGGTATTATATGCCTGTGTTTTCGCGCGCGTCCATTGCAGTCTCGACTCAAGGAAACGGACCGAACGGACGGTTATCGGACAATTAACCGCGACCACATTTTTAATTTTGCACAGCAGTTTGCTATTTTAACGAGCCAAAAAAACAATTCTAGCTCATTTTACTTTTAATGCAGTTCTCTAAAACGTTTCCTCTCTTAATAATAATTTTATTTGTGTTTAAAAAAATCTTTCTTTTGTGAATATGAAATTGTTTTCGAATATTATTAGATCATCATAGAGGTTATACTAATATTATAGAGAATATTTTTAGTACCCTAAACAAGATAAGTTCTAAAATCGTTAAGAAATTTTGAAGTTTATATCTACTACAAAATAGATAAAAATATATTTACGTACTTTAATTTGAAAATTTTTAGTTAACCGTTGGCATAAGTTCACGTTCCAAATAGTTGATTTAATATTTATAGAATATATGAAACGGAAAAATATTTCCTGCATAACAAATTTCTACATTCATACTACGTGAAACATTTGGAACGATAGTACTCCCTTATTTGAATTTTCAAACCGTTAAAAATATAATTTACAGTTGAATAGAAAAATATATTACTGCCTGATTTTTATACGGATAGAAATAATAAGCATGCTTAAGATTTAAAGCAATCAAAATAGAATTTTATTTTGCAGGCGCACCAGAAGGAGACGATTTTTATTAAACTTATATATATATACTACTGTAACACTCATACCTATTTAAACCAATATTGCTCCATAAACGACTAAGCATTGAAAACACAGCTTTGTCCTCTTGTTCATCGGAAGCTGCACGCACAATTTCTCCATCATACACCATCAGATCTACCTGCAGCGAAGTCTCTAAAGGTTTTTCTCAAACTACATGCATTGAGTTTATAAATACCTTGAACACTCGAAGAGCTGTGGAATTTTTAATGAACGGTATACTCTAGGATCTGTACTACTCGCCAATCCTTCTGTATGTATCTCCGGTCTGTGCGTTGCGCGTGCATATGCTGCGTGCTTGCGTGTGTATGTGTTTGCATGTGTGCGTGTGCGTGCGCGTGCATGCGCCGCTTCTGTTTGCTCTCTCTCTCTCTCTCTCTCTCTCTCTGGCTCTCTCGAGTGCTAAACAAACCTGAGGGTACATGAAACTGTACAGTGCGAAATATGCACGGCTCGACGATCGGCGGCGAATATGCATATATAATAATTATAGATGCAACTGCAAAGACAGCTGCCATGTTGACGAACATATAGCAAGCTGATATACCGAAAGTTTGATTCCTAAAAAGCAAGCACTGAATTTTCTCTCCATTGAGCTGCCATCTATTTTCCTCTAACCACATTTAACTCCCTCTAGCCTTCTAGCCCCCTATCTCTCTCTCTCGCTCTCTCTCCCTCTCCCTCTCTCTCTCTCTCTCTCTCGCTCATTTCTCTCTCTCTCTCTCCTCCCCGCACTCTCTCTCCCTTCTCCTCTCGTCTCTCTCTCTCTCTCTCTCTCCCTCCTCTCTCTCTCTCTCTCGTCTCCCTCTCTCTCTCTCGTCTCATCTCTCTCCCTCTCTCTCTCTTCTCAGGTCATCTTTCTCGTCTCCTCTCCCTCTCTCTCTCATCTCTCTCTCTCTCCTCGTCTCTCTCTCTCTTCTCTCCCGTTCTGCGTCTCTCCTCTTCTCTCTTCTCTCTCTCTCCCTCCCTCTCTCATCCTCTCTCTCCCTTCTCTCTCTCGCCTGCGTTTTTCTCTGTTTACCTTTGCTCCTGCACTGTTTTTAATTAAAAAGACGGGAGCAAATTTTCAAATGTTGTTTTTTGGCAGTTTTCATTCTCTTTATAAATAGTACAGATTCGAATAATCTTATATATTATGCCATAATAAATTATTGTAGCCGTTTATTTAAAAAAAAAATACAGACATAAAAAAACATAAATTATTCCTAATTCTCGAATTTCAATTGATCTAAGAATTTCATATAAGTATAATTGGATATTTTTTGCATTTACAATTCTACTCAAAATTCCACCTTGTTGAACAATTCGTTAAATTCTAGCTTATGGAATTTGGATTGGGCACTTGTATATATTGCAATTCTTTACTTCTACAGTACTGTTAAATCTTACTGTACAATTTATAAATTATGATATGAATTTCGGTTTTATAAATTAAAATACATGATTTTAATCATTCCATTGTTAATTTCATCGACAATTTATAATCAATAATTTAAAAATTTCCACTTTGGATTCAATATAAGTAATGAATTTTATTTTGTGTGTGTGTGTAACTTTAAAATGTTTAATATTACTTAAATTTTACAGCTATAATATATTATAGTGGAAGAACTATAGTTTGAAAACTATATGAGATTTTAAAAGTTATATACATTGTAGCATGCACTAAATGTATTATAAAAGCAACATCCATAATTATTTCGCATACTTATACTTTGTTTCTTTACTTCTAATATTGCGATTTTATTCTGCTACTGAATAAAATAAAGTTTTTTACTTTTTTATTTTAATATGCAATCAATTGCAATTAATAAAAATGTGTTACATTATAAACACAATATGTTTTTTTAGTAATTAAAAGGCATAATTAAGTAAGAATCAATATTAAAAAATGAATCTTAAATAGAAGACCGCGCGTAAATCATTCCCGTGTGAGTATCCAAAAAACCTATATTTATGTAACGAGCGCAGATGCAGCTGTGACCGATGCGTTATAGCTTTCCTCGGTTCGACCGTCGATTCTGTACACGAAACAGGGTTCGATGCTAGAACGCTGTAAATCACGATGGGGTTAAGGCTAGGCCAGGATTGGAACCACGAAGAATATAAGGAAGGGGGAGCGTTCACTTTGTTCGACGATAGCTTGTCGCTCGTAAATTATATATATATATATATATATATATATATATATATATATATATATATATATATCCTATATCAATAATTCTATTTCTTTTGTTCGTCATCCCTGTTCATTCACGATTGAACTGAACGATTTTGTGATTTTTCATGTCGACAGAATTCCATACTTATGTCTCATAACATATTCGAAGTTTGTCATTCACGAGAGAATCTATAGGCTGAAGTAAAACTCTCTGCATAAAACAAGGTAATTTGTATACCAGAGATTCCTTTTATATTATAAGCTTAAGAAAACATTTGCCATTCGGTGAAATTACTACTGAGACCGTTGTGCTTTTTGATATTCTACGATTAATATAATTAGTCATAAGTACATAAAATAATATGGAAATTAAATTTATATTATATTTAAAATGTATGCTATACTTCGATGTGAATATATTTGCCATTTTTACACGCAATTGAAGCTTTTAACTTAATATGTTGAGAAAGCGTTGAGAAAAAAAAATAACGAGCAGATAAGTGGTAAAACAACGTAAAATGTAAAACAAGTAATTGTATAAAAAATATGATTTTGTGTGTTCTCTGTACACTACCTTTAATTACTAAATCATAGGAATATTTTAATTATATCTAATGAGAATACAGTACATAGATTTTTTAAACACGGTCGTTATTTTTATTAATATTATTTTTTTTTTAAACGTGAATAATTAATTTGGAATCGTAAGGAATTCGAAATCAATATGTCTACGTTCTAGTACTTTTACAAATTAAAAAGTTCTTCTTGCAAGACATGAAATTCGAGACAGATAATGGTATCCACTCCCTTACAATGGTAAACCCAATATGAAAAAATCCATGTAAAAATGACTTTAAATAGTGATGTATGGGTTTTTATTATTAACAATGTAAACATTGAATTTTGACAGTACTGCATTTAATTGTATTACTTGTGTCAATCTGTGTGATTACGATTGCAATTATTTAATTATTTTTTCTTATTGTTGAGTAATAATTATAAAAATGCACCTAAACTATTCGAATCGAAATAAATATCTTTAACAATGATTAATTCACCATGAAACCGATGCAAATACCGTAATTTGTGGTCTTTCTCTCTCTTCTGCGAAAGAATGCAATGTTCGCAAAACAAAAAGGTCGCGAGCTTCGGAAACACGAATCGGTCGTTCACGACAGAAGGTGTGCGAACGTGGTATTCCCCCTATATGTACGAGAGGAATGGAATAAAAAGAAGGAGAAAGAGACAGAGAGAAAGTCATTAACCGCGAATCGAGACGAGAATCAATTCCGAGCGGTATATTACGCCAGCCAAAACAAAGGGCCAGAAAGCACGGAATGCGCGACATCGATACACAAACGGGGCGTCCATAGACGCGCAAGCGCAGCTATACCTCTGTTGACTTATGGGGCATCAAAAGCGCTCGACTGGAAAAGCTCGCCCTGTCCTCCTCCTGGCTTCTCTGATGCGTACAAGACGAGAGTTTGTCGGCCGATGATCCGTTATCTCGAGGGGTGAAAAATTCGCGTAGGATTCCTGTATATATCTATATGTATATAAGTACCGCGCGCGAGCAGCAATGTTTACATTAGAGCGAGCGCGTGTGTCGTCGCCGTAGGGGGAGCTCAGGCCGAAGATGTATTTCTTCCGAACAAATAAACCGGCAACGTCGTTGGAATTACATTTTTTTGTTGACTATCGGTCGAAATTCTCAGCAACAGTGTAAAATACTCTGTATCACTTTGTGAGTAGTTTATAAAAGTTATGAGTAAATCCCGAGGTAAATGCGACGAGGATTTACTGTACCAAGACAAGATATTTATGAAGATTCAATACAAAGATATTGTCTTTGTATTGAAAAATCTTGTTATGCAAAGTCATTTTTGGTCTTGCAATACTTTTTCATAATTAGTATTGGCTTAGCAAAAATATATCGAACGCATTAAGTAATAAAACCTTTTTTAAAAATTTAATTTTATCAGAACTCTTTCATGATGCCTATATGATCAGGGTATCATGGTAAAAATTGTATTTGAAAAATTCCAAAAACTTAAATATTGTACACTTGAAACTACATAAATTACACGAGCTACCATAAGGAGAGTCCGCTTTTGTTATAATTCGTAAAAAATGAATAATAAAGAAAAAACTTATCACTAAATACTAGATTTTAATATCTAAAATAAAACAAACGCTGATTTCATTTAATTTTTTCAAATTTAAAATAATATCGATAATCCTGGACGAATTTGATTCTTACTTGCGCTGATCTTGGTTTTTTTCGAAAATTGTTTTTCAATATTGTCTTGATTTTTTCTTGATATCTCGATTCTTTGTAAAGCCTAAAATTCAACGATTATAGAAAACACATTCATAAGTGTAAGTAACTGTTAGTAACAAATAAATAAATTACTCTAAAGAAAAATTATATATAAACATTAATATTTATAGTTAAGTACAAGTACATTTGTAAAGAATATTTATCAGTAAAATAATATAACTTTAAACACCTTAATAGGGTATTCAAGTGTAAATATAAAAGTGATTGATTAGCATTTATGGATTCGTACGGTTTGTATTCTGAAGCCTTTTGTGTTCTCGCATACATACTTCTGGACATCCTTCATATTGAGTCATGGTGACTTGGACATTCTTCAATTTTTTTTTATAAAATGGTTTCAATCAAAAACTTTTGGAAATAAATAAACAGATGCACGTTTTTATTTATTTCCAAAAGTTTCAAATTTTCTTTAATATATTTATTTAAAATTGTATAATGTATTTTTTTACCTACAAAACAGATTTTACGTTGTCCTATTTTCAATTAAAAATATGTGGAATTGTACTTCTGCGTATATCTCATTGATTTTATTATTGTATCTTACTATTTTAAGTTTGTTTGTATTTGCTCTTGCATCATAATCTTCTCCTGCTCAATTATGACACTGCAGTTAAATGCATGTTTAATATTGGACTTTGGTCTGAAGTGTGGAGGGTTGCCATATCATCTTTAAGCATTTCGTCAAATTTTTTGGTTGGTTTAAGCCTTTTATCAAACATATAGAAGGTGAGCCCATTGTTATCTTTTGCAAAATTGGTCTATTGTCCCGTTTAACGAAATTTTTTCTACCCTTTTTATTCCGTCTATTTTTCAAGAAATTAATGGAGCGTTAGGAGTTTTTTAAGGGCTACGGCATGTGCTGCTGTTTATGATCGGTCTCAACGACTTTTACTTCCAAAATGACTAAGTCCTTTGTAATAGTCAAATAATTTATTTATTTATTTATTTACTTTGCTAAATTCAGTATTCCCAAATATTATGATGCTATGGTTATCTTGTAATAAATCAATTATATATCTACATTCAGTATCCATTCGATAAGCTTTAATTCAAATAAAAAAAATGATTGTAGGAGGCGAGTTACTTTGTACTTTATACAAGTGTTGCAAGATATACTTTTTTACTTCGTTTTTTTTATATCCAGTTTATCGTATAAAGATTAATGTTTGCGAAAGGGGACAGAGAGAATTGAAACTCTGCTATAGGAGTATTCGCTTTTTCCGAAGAATTCTTGGATTGCTTGTCTTTATTTTTTGAAAGGAGTAAATGCAGGTGAAAGCTTCCTAATAATAATTTGAGACGTTATAGCACTGGAGGGATCCAATGCGCCAATAGCTCGTCAAAATAATATACATTACATTTTTAGAATTGACCGGGAAGATTAAATATACCATAGTCCTTATAAGTGTCGCGTCCTCGCTGAGCGTGCCTTATACGTTCAAGGGAGGGTGTAAGAAATCAAGAAATCGAACTTCAACCACCCTGAAAGCAAACATCTTCCAGAAGGCATGTACTCGCTTACGTTTCAAGAGAAACCGAGGATCAGATAGGAGCGTAGAGCTTCTCTTTCTTGATTTCGCTAAATCCTAACTACTTTGAATTTTAAATTTACTTATTCAATATCTTTTTAGTGTGTTTATATATAGTATTTTTACATATTAGTATATTTTTACATTTTTAGTGTATTTACGTATAGTATTTTTACATACATGGTTCTTAGTGTATTTATATATAGTATTTTTACATACATAATATACACGGTGCTCGATACCGTGTGCTCGCGTTTTCTACACGTTTGTCCTGTAAGCTACATATAGTTCATATCGGGATATGATATAATATAAAGCTTTACCAAGTCTTGCTGTATCTAAAATTGCTCTAAATTTACGACCACATTTACGAGGTTATATTGGCAATCGCCGAACGCCTCCCTTCCCCCGAACTTATAAACACGCCGCAGCGCGACTCTGCGAATTACGTACCATCGAAACTGCTCAACGACTTTGCTCGCTTCGACGGATAAGCCTGCGCGGTAGTGCTAGTGCGCAAGCACGCACATACACATAACTCAGACACGGACACAAAATATAGCCGGTGCAGTGCCTATATGCAGAGCGCGATAAACATCTCTGACCGGCCTCTTCTCGATCGATCCGCTCTAATGTAGTCTGGAAAAGGCACTATTACAATACATAGACATATAGATACAGCTATAATACACGCGTATACCCGGCGATAAATCTCGCCCTCCGAGCGCGGGGCGCAACAGCCCTCCCTCCCCCTGCTCCTTCCTAATATTCGCCCGCCCAAATCAGCCGGTACACGGAAGATCGCGTATTTATTTCTCGATCTCGAGCTTCGCAGCGCGCGGCGCGCGGGAAGTGCGGGAACTGCGACGGGCGAGGATCAGTCGTTATATATAAGAAAACCCGAGGCGCCGCGCCGAACAATTTATAGGACGGCGCGGGGAAGCCGCGCGAAAGTAAGATATGGAGATGGGCGAGCCGAAACCAAAAGAGATTGGGCGGCGGAGTCGGATTGTGCCGCCGATATCGGGACTGGGAAGCCCCTGTATAAAGAAGTTCGGGCAAGTTAAGGCAGGAGGAGCCGCGATTGCTTTCTGCTTCTTTGTAGCGGGCATTTCCGAAAATAAGAAGTATCGAAGCGCACTCGGGCTGAGACGAAATCTCCGGGCTGTGCGTGCGTGCGTGCGTGCGTGTGTGTGTGTGTGTGTGTGTGTCCCGTGTGTATAAAAGGAAGAAAACGAGGGAAAAAAACAGCTCGCGCTCCAGCTTCGGCTCGTATATGCTCTGGGATTACGGAATAGCCGCAGCTTTTGCAAATGCGCGGGAATTGAAAGCAAAGGAGCTTTCGCGAGTACGTACTCGAGCCGAGGCCATTAACGGGCCAGAAGCGCTTCTATATAAACGAACGCATCGCCTCCCCGCGCTAAATATCAATTTGAGATAGCCGCGCCGCGTGGCAAAATAGCCGTTAACTCGCCTCTGCCTACCCCCTCCCCTCGCCGCCCGCCACCCGCGCCCGCTCGTCACCCTCTCGCGTGCAGCGCGCGGTAAACGGGCGGCCGGCGCGTGCATAAGCTCGGAGCCACGCTATAAGTGTATATCGGCGAATAAATCCGAGAGCCCGTGCGTAAAGCCATTAAAGCCGTATGCTGCCATCCCCTCTGCCCCCCTTTCGCGAACGCGCCTGCATCGCGCGCGAGTAGTGCTTACGTGTCCCGGCAATAGGACCGAGGCGCGATTTTCCGAGCCTGACTCATGTTAGCGGCAGTCCTAGTCATCGCAGTAATAGTAGCCGCGATTTTCGGAGCGGCAGATGGCCGATGAATTAGAAAGTAACGATGGCCTGGTTGCAGTGGTTCGTTAATTTTTTTCTTTAACAGTTGGCTAAGAGTGCGTTAACTAAAACATTCATTTTTCGGCAAATATTGTATTGTAAAGCCCGTAATATTTGGTTATTTTCTTGATTTGGCCATGTATTAAACAAATTTTGGATAGAAGATACGTAAACAGCAACTTTTTGGAAACGTGTACATTAGACGCTCAAAAACAGTCCGTAACGTCGTACTTTATGGATACTCCATCGATAAATATTGCTCGCACCACGAACGTAAAATTTTATGAACTCTTACCCAAAGGTCTACTTTATAGCCTAGATTTAGACATTTAATTAAATGTACCATCGAATTTTAATAGTTTTTGGTATGTTCTATTATATATATTTCATCATATCTGAAAAAATGTTCTATTACAAAATAGAATTATCACGCCAATAGAAAAAGAACCAGTTATTCATTTTTAAATATTGTCATTTAAATGAGAATTAACATAATAATATAAAAAACCAGTCAAATAAGAGTAAAAGAAAAATTTCCACACTGCTGAGAAAAATAGAATAGGATATACAATTTGTTAGTTTGCAGTCAAAAGACTAGAAAACATATCTAGAAGTGTAAAACGATATAATGAATGGAAACAAAGGAATGAAATAAATCTAGAAATATCTAGGGAGGTATTGTCATACTTGTCGATAATTATGGTTTATAAAAATAAAATACTTAGCCGATCTATTGTTAAAAAATTATTCGGATGAAAACTCAAATGCCCAAAATATGAGTACCTTATATACGAGATATGATAAGCATAAAAAAATTCATCTATGAAATCTCGTATGTGAGAAGTAACGCGCTGTTTCAAGCAATCTAGTAATCAATTTTTAGCTTTATGTATGCATGCTTCCAATATCTACGATTGAAAATGAATGTTCGATAGAATACTAACAAAAGAAATAAAATGAATGATAAATTTATAAAATATTATTGCCATTGATTAGTTGTAGAGGCAACAAAAAAAAAAATTTAATATCTTAGTTAAAAAAAATAAAAATTGTAGTCAAGGAACCTTTAATAGAAATAGAAAAAGAAGATTGAAAAAATTTGAACAAATGAAATACGTAAACGCACACAATCCTCCTCACACCGCTTATGCAAGAACGATATTTTATCATTTAAATTTATATTTTCTAAAGTTTTAAAATGAAATTGATAACTTTTATTAATTTGTTCATTTAGTTACGACAATTTTTCGATTATTTTTTTTCTATTTTTCGAATATAAATGTACATAAAACAGCTCCTAATGTCAGAGTAATCAAAATTCGAAACCAAACAACCTTGACTGAAATGTAAATTTCGAGCTTCATGTACAAATAAACAAACCCTCGTCTCTACTTCATCCAAATAAAGGATTACCTAATTTTATTGCGTTTATATTTCAGTTGTTTCAGATTGAGTTGATAAATATTCCATACAAATTTATTCAAACATTTGATGAATTATCCGTAATGATAGTAATGCCAGGCTAAAAAATGGTCAATTTTGATGTATCAATTTTGTTAACATCCAAAATATCCATTTTGGATGTTAACTCATAATTTTTGAGAAAATAAAATAGATTTTAACACATAACCGAGTCACTTTGATAAAATATTACATTTTAAGGAACAACCTATTTAAGACACAATGTTTAGGTTTACTCATATTGTCCATTTTTTTATAATAACGAAAAATTCAGTTATTTTCACGGTTCATTCTTAAAATATGAGTTTGTCGAAAGATGTGCATGAGACAAAACATTTTTAAAATGTATTACAAAGTAAAATTAATTTTTCTTTCTCAAAAAATAACCATTGAACGTAACAAATATGCCTTATCTTGAAAATTCAAAGTTTTTGAGCTCGTTATCCTCATTATCCACATAAAAGTTGAAGCAGCGTACCAAAAATGATAGAGTAACATCCAGTTAGAAATCTTGTATGTACAGATTGTAAGTTAATATGGCACCTTTCCAGTGAGCCCGGACTATATAAGCTCTTTTTCAGTCAAAAATTTTTAACCAGTAACATAAATCCAGTAAAAATTTTATAATATTTTTAATAATGTTAAAATAACTGGCGTCAAAATTAAAAAATGGAAGTAACGGTAAAAGTAAACAAATATAAGTGAATATTAATTGACACATCACATTAAAGACTGATCCACCTGTACAAATTATTATATTTATTGCTTAAAATTAATCTATATTTTTCTCATAAATCTGTATTATCAACAGATCTTTATTTCACTTACTTATTAGAATTAAAAAGTGTACTTAGGTAGACTGTTCTGAATTAAATTAATAAATATTTTTATCGGTCTTACAGTCTTTATAATATAATATATTAGCTAAAATAATGACAGTCAAATTGTCCTTGTTTATGATCACCCCCGTAGAATTAAATCACCCCCGTAGAACTAAATCATTATTTTAACTAATATATTATACTATAATATATAATATAATAGATAATAGACCGGTACAAATATTCATTAATTCAGTTACTTATTGACAATTTCTTATTGGACTTGAATTATAATTTAAGTAACCTTTATTTTTTTAATTACGGATGTTACCGAACATATATGATGATATTTAAAATATAAATTTTATGACAGTTTTTAACGATCGTAAATATGGTTTAAGGAAAGATAACATCGATTGTAGATTAAAGTTACAGCCCATTTGAATTTCGTTATTTTGTTTTTAATAATCTCGAATTTATTGGAAAATATAATCGTAACGATAATATTGTAACAGATATGTGCGGATATACGGGGAACATAAATAATATTGTTTATATAGTATTAAAAAAATTTGTAGATTTACAAAAATTTATTTTAATTAAATGAAAAATATTTTCTAATTATGTTAAATATAAGTTGAAGAGGTAGCAATGTATTTTCATTAATTAAAATTTTCTTACATCAGATGAAATGTTTTCTTAATTAGAGGAAAATATCGTTTCTATAGCTATGAAACGAATGCTGTTCGTAGCAGGACTTTTGCTTTAGTCCACCGACCCAAAAAACCGTTTTCCATCAAAACACGAACACGAAATATTATATATATAGTCGAGTCTCTTTTAAGAGTCATAAATTAGCCTGTCAGGAACCTGTAAAGTTAAGGGCAAGCATGTAAAGTGTGAAAGGGATAATGCGCAACCCTCGATGATTACGGCAGCAAAAAAAAAGTTAATTGGCTGCCTCGGGCTCGAGCAGCTGAAATTCCGACTGCGACGCGGGCTTCTCCTCGCACTCCCTGCCCCCTTTCCCTTTTTCTCGGAGCTTCGGGGAGGAAGAAGGGATTCGCGGCCGCCGGGGGGTGGAGAGGCGACCGCCCGAAAATCAGTATACAAGATCATTATCATAGTCGCGCGCAACCCCTTTGCGACTCGGCGTAAATACCAGCAAGGACCCGATAAACCGCGGCTAAGCAGCCGCGTGATTAATGCGCCCGCTCGTTATCGAGGACTCAAAGCGCTCTACCCTATCACGGGAAATACGCGCAGTCGGAGCGCGATCGCGATTTCGGATTGACAAGTGGATGTTTTTTGTCGTTTAAAGAAGCGAATAAAGCGTTATATTTCTATCGATAACTAAGCGAAGAGAAGACCGGAGTAGTTAGCAATTTAATATGACGAGTGTATACAATAAGTACGCGAAAGTATTGCTTACATTGGAGTTCCTCGTAAATTTGAAAAAAGAAAGTAAAAGTTACAGAAATAAATAATATTAAAACGTGTAAAAAATGTTATATAGCAGTTGAGAGTGCAAAAGATGCATCATAGAATTGCTTCGTGTTAACTAAAGACTATTGCTAAGGAAGACCGCTGTAAGGAATTTCACATTTCATAGAAATAGAAAAATTTACGCTTTAATCGTGTCCATGAACCTAACGCTACTCAAATTCCAAGATTCAATTTATTTTATGATATTGAATTAGCGGGAAATCATAAAGAATGGACTAAAATACTTAAAACCAATGCAATAAGAAAAGTCATTTACGGCCGATACGATAGTTAGGTGTCTAACCTAAATACATATATGGAAATTATGAAGAAAACTAAATCAATTTAAAAAAATATTTTTTTAGTTAATTTCATCTTTTATGACCTTATGTTCTTAGTAAACCTGTAAAGAAAACAATTCTTTGACATTCATTTATAGCTGAATTTTCTATAGCATTATAAAATATAGTACAACACTTTAACAAACATTCGCTTATTATATAATAATTGCTTATTTTTTAATTAAAATATCACTTCTTTCCGATTCAACACAATAGCATCTGCATATTCACGTTGGCTATTTTTGTTTTCATTCACTGGCACCTTCTTCTACGCCGTAGACGTTTTCTTTGATAACATCGTCGGATTTTTTTTTTATTTTATTCAACGACTACTTTTGTGTTTTTACTTCAATTTGGCATCCTTAAATTATATACAGGCATCCGTAGATTCATTTACGCCGAATCGGATCGCGCGTTTCAGAAGCTTGTTCCCAATTAGCAGTACCGATCCGACGCGAGAACTGACCTTTTCGCAACGAGACTCAATAACGTATAGATGTGGCTTATACTGGTCAATAAGGGCCCCCGTACGGACCCTCTCGTTCGATGTGGATACAGCGATCGTATGATAATCGCGCGAAATATATTAATAGCGCGCTGTCCCCCGCGTGCAATAATCGATCCGCTTTAGAGGGTAGATATTTATAGTAGATCCGCGCCGTCCAAGTGCAGGGACATTCACTCGTAAATGCATTTAGTATATATACAAAGCCAGAGCGAAACCGCGCCAATCGTTATATCGGGTTCGTCGAACGAGTGAATTCTGCGAGAGCTGCTCCATATAATTATGAAAATAGATCCTAAAAGAAAAGAAAAACAATCATCCTGGATATACGTGCGTTGGGAATGTACGCGTTTCTTCGTTTATGTATAGAGGGATATCTCAATATTTGCTGGAATGCGAATTGGGAATTTAGCACGGTGCAAATTACGTTCCCCGGAATTTGATCGAATCGATATTATATCTATAACTTTCAAAATGGTATACGTTTGAAAATTTCTGTATGGTCGGGAAAAGGATCCGTGTTGTATGTATTCGCGATAGAATCTTGTGCCGCGATAAAGATATCGATAAGAAAACAGGAATACGGTCGGAACACGTGCGTCTCTTTACTCAATATAATTTATACTTTATTGTTGATAAATAAAACTGATTATTTCACGTGGACTAAAAGCCAAAGCCAATGAAAAACTGAATAATTTTTCGAATTCTCGATCTAGATTGTAGAAGAAATCCTGCCGAAACTAATACATTTTAAAAAAGTTACGTATTGTACGTTATATATGCACGTTATAAACGTATATGCAACACGAGCCAACGCATTAGACTCGAATCCCAGCACCTTAATCCCGCGCGACAGAGGAGCGTTCAGCGTCGATTTTAATCTCGAACGTCATAATGCAATAAACCGCCGACGCGAATATATCGGTATATACGTGAAGGGCCGCGCTCAAAAAGCGACCACGGATCCGATATAAGTCGTCGCGGGCCTGCAGCAGGAGTCGCTCGCGGATCAATAACGCGGGGCACCGCAAGGCGATGAAAAACGAGCCTAGATCCCCGAGCGCGACGAAACGTGTTTGCTCAGTGAGTCGTGTGCGCGCGCTTACACACACACACGCGCGCGCCCCCGTCCTTCTCCGCGGGCTTCTTCGCTTATTATATATACGCGACGCCATCAATCACGCGCATACGAAAAAAGAAGTAGGAGGAGAGAAGCCGTTAAGAGAGGTCGGCGTGTCGGTTTCCGCGTCTTTTTTCTTTTTCTTCTTGTTTTTTTTTTTTTTTTTCAGTGCAACGACGACCGACGCGTGACGCGACCTTTAATACTCGAAACCAGATCGATCTATCGAGCGACGTTATTGTTCGCGACGGTGACGTTGACTTTCCGGTTGATGTGCAATCAACGGCTCAACTGCCAATGAGCTGCAACCAAACATTCTCCGTTTCATTTTTCGGATTTTCTGAAGATTTTGAAGATTATTATTTTATTCATTTATGTTTTCGTAGCTTATATACAATTAGTATTTCATATAAATATAATAATAAAAATAAATATCAATATAAATATAAATATCGTATGTAAAGCTATATATATACTAGATTTAAAAATACATCTGTATAATAGGTCGGTCACACACTTCAGATTTCGCTATTTCAGAGTTGCATATCGACAAACTTTTACGTTCATTTGTCAGTTACCACTTACTGACTCAGTCGGACTTAATCGATAACAGAACTAAATTAGGTTTTACCTTAATCACCACATACCTATAGTATTCTAATGCCATCGATGCTTTATTCCTGAATAACGAATGCTAGAATCAATAATGAGCCAATAAGGAACTGTATTGAAATAAAATGAATTTTCCTGATTTATCTGACGCACGCGCTAAAAATCCTCCATCAACGCGAAAAAATTGTTAACATTTACTACACTTTCTATGTATTGCTTCAAAACCAAGCAGAACAGGAGGGCACAGGAAGGACGTCAAATTTAAAAGTATATCTTGATATAAAGATTGTAAGATCTTCGGAATGCAAAATATTAGAACTAATCAATACGATTTTTATATTTGCGCCAGATCTAAATTTGGAATGATCAATTTGAATCGCATAATATACCAAAGATGGATCTTATGATTGGTCCAACATATATATTATGTCATATTATTGTCAACCATAACCCAGTTCACTACTAGAAACAATCTTCGTATACTAGATTGATATCGCTTTGAGCACAAACATGTTTGCCGATTGAAGATGAAACATATTTTCTAAAATATCGATACACTTACTGTATTGATACATCAAGATATCGGTACGCCCAACATATGGCTTTTATAATATCTATACTCGATATCTAGGATATATAGATACAATTTCGTGATAACTGTAACCTCTAGGGTACTGCCACGACGACGATCTGATTCACTTCAATGTTGAGACATATTACTAATCCCTTTGAAACATGAAAACATTGATAAATACACCAGCCGACTAAAAACTAAAGATTATAATTAGATATTAACAAATTTAATAAGAAAATAATGCTGTCGTCAAAAATCAAAATAGGAAATGTATAAAAATGTAAAATTTGTTCAACTAAGCCGTACATTTTGTCTAACATGCTGAGACTTCTGGGTTTTTGATAATATACGAATGGCATCCTTATTGAATTTTAGATGAAGGATGAGATGCGTATTGTATTTAATGTGAACTTTTCTAAGAAAATATAATGGTTGACAAAAACACTTAAAGAAAAAAACATTATACATTGTGATATTAAAATTTTGCTTAGTTGTTCTCGATTACTCAATGTCGTAGACTTTAATTCCGCAACAACAACGGTAATTAGCAATTAAATTGTATCTCTTAATACATAATGGGTAAAAGTGATAAATATAAAAGGTATTGAAAATAACTGGAATTACTATTAAGTAATATAAAAATCGATATATCTATATATTTATAGCTCGGTCGAACCTTTTTCTGATCGGTTATTTTTAATATACCTATGTCCAATATACAAAAAGTCGAAGCTTTACCGGCAATGCAGCAAGAAACCGCTAAAGCGTACGGCGTAACCTTTAGTCCAGTTTAATCTACCAAATCGCTTCCCGCTACGGTGTACACCCTATTACCTCGAAGGGCGGCGACCGATAAAAATAGATAATGCAATCGTAAAATTGCCGACACACTTGGCAGACCGCGCGGGACGTCTTATAATCCCGCGCGCTACTTTCCGCTCAAGCTGTCCCCCTCCCGCCTCTGCGACGAGCGGTGAGAGAAGAGCGAGAAGGCGCCGGAGAATTATTCGAGCTTTGCCGCGTCAAACCGCCGCCCGCCGCCGTCTCCACCCCCTCCCACCCGCTGTATTCGGGCGCGCGGCTACCCCAATCTCTCCAGGAGCCGATCGAACGAATAAAAATGCGCGTATATCGCCCAGACGCGAGAGGGTGGCCGGGGGGGGGGGAGACGCCTGCTCGGAACGGCAGGAGATACAAAGCTACCTCGCGCGAGCTTTCCGAGATAAGGAGGGCGTCTCGCTCGGCGAGTATTTCCGCGCGCGAAAGTCCGGGCCGGCGCAGCTTCTCCTTTCTTATGCCAACGGCCTCGACTCTACTGCTCCATTCTAATCCTCCATTTTCTACCGCTCGTTTATTTTTGGCTTTTCCGCTCCTTCTATCTCCTCGCTCCCTCCCTCCCTCCCTCCGCCCCGACCGCGGGAAGTGAATGAAACGGCTCTCGGGGTTTTTGGACGCACTGCGCGAGGTCGCCCGACCTGCCGCTGAACCTTTGCCCGGGCAACGGGATACAGAGGCAGTTTGAATAATTGAAGCGGCGAGTAAGCCCGGGGAAAAAAGAGGCGGCATTAAGGAGCACTTATATAAAAAGGAGGTCAAAGGAAGGATTGCCTATATGCAAGCTTATCACTGTAGGGTCCCGTTTTTCTAACTTTCCTTCCATAATGCTTTGCATATCCCTTCGAATTAAAAATATATTACGCTCTCAATATCTATATGTGTATGCCAAATGTACATATGTAGAATGTTTAAAAATCTTAAAAAAAAAACGTTTTAATCTCCTGAATTAGTAATACCTTGAATTTAAATATATATTTATTTAACTGTATATGTAAAAAAATATTATATTTTTTAATTTACACATCTGAAGATCAGAAAAAATATTTTTGAAAGTTCTGCACAATTTCAATTATGAAGCGCACCAGTTTTGAGAAAATTTTCAAATACCGAATTTATATCTGTATAAAAAACGCATCTTTTCTTTGAAAATTTTACAGTTTTATAAGAACTTATTGAATTTTTATTAAATATAGTAGGTGGAATGTTAAAATAAAGATACACGAAATAATCTTTTAACACGAACTTTATTTCAAAAGAGGAAAGAAAAGACGTCTGTTCAAACGAAAGGACGACGCAAGACTAACTGTAGTACTCGAAATTGAAAACTCTGCAAGCCCTTGTGAGAAGCTTAAAACCAATAGAAAAATATGAGGCATCTAAACAATAAACTCATAATTCATTTGCCACATGGGCAGCAAAAACACAGATCGTAATAAGACCCAGTGGACTCATATGTTTACATCCTTTTACGATACCGTCCAATACTTAGTTTCAAGTATTTTTTGCTTTATTATTTATAGAAGGCTAAAATAATCTAACAGAACTAAATGTAAGCACAAAAAAGGTATAGAAGTCCAATGTATTAATATAAACAGAAATAAATTGTAAATCAATAACTATAGAAAAATGGATTTTTAATTTTTTTTAAGAAATCAAAATACTATTCCTGATATTAATAAAAATAAATTTATTCCTGATTTTCTCCCAGCAATAAATGTAATTTTTTTTACAATAAAATATTTACTTGACTGAAGTAAATCAGAACATTAAGATGATAATTCTTAATGACTCTGACAAACTCTTGTCCTCGCTTAAAGTTTAACCGAAAATCTTGAGCTTAATAAATTTCCTATCTTAAAACGATGCACGGTATTTCATAGTAAAAGCGAAGGTACCCAATTCGTGATTAGACGAATACGGACATTTTCAGCCTTGTTATATACATGTATATGTATTTATATTGTTGCATTTGCTATTAACACCGTAGAGGCGCATGTTATCTCGAAGTTGGCGTGCGTTACTCGTTCGGCCGCCACTCAACAGAATGTCCCGATAGCCTCGTAAAGGATTCAGAGTCCGTTTCTTCAGCCCTCCGCTCCTTTCGCATTCTCTTTGAATCAGCCTCGGCCTTTCTCATTTTCTCTCGCTCAGACGCAGCTCGGCACTTTTTCTCGTTCCCTTTAATATTTCTTTGCCTCTTGTACGAGGCCCGCCCGCTCTCTCTCTCTCTCTCTCTCTCTCCTCGCCCTCCTCTTCTCTTTCTGCTTTTATGTCGTGCCACTACTCCGCCGCCACCCACCCCCCGTCTAGCTCCGCAACTGCTTTGGCTGCCCAGATATATACACGAACGCTTATTTAAAGGAGGCGCACCAGCTGCGGCGACCGCGACTCTCCCGCGGAGTTTCGCGTCGAACGGCCAAAGGAAAAAGAACTTGGCAATAGCTGCGGCGGACGCTGATGCGCGCACGGTCCACGGAATCCTATTACCTATTTACCTCGCGGAGCGGCGAATGCACTGGGACGGGGTCGATGTGCAGCGGGCGCAAGAGCACGAGAGCACGTACGAGCGAGGGCACCGGTGCTGCGGGCAAAGGGGGTGATGGCCGGGAGTGAACGGTTGGAGGGAGGGGGGGGGCTGGACGTGGAGTGACGAAGGCGACGCAAAAAGGCAAAGAGTCGAGTAGAGGGAGAAGCGGGAATTGGCCGATTTTATTACCTCGTCTCGGGTTTGTATATCGGGCGTACAATGGAAAGCAGTCAAATCAAAATTATCCCTTGCATAGTTATGAAGAAAGTGAGCCTAAGTATCAGTTTTACGAGTAAACATTTATAGCTGTGAAGACTGATTGAAGAATATGTGTCTAATTTCATTGTTATCCCCATTGTTACCAATGAAATAAATTTTTTTTTTTAATAAATAACAATAACGGATAAAAAGATTCCGTTTCAAAATTAATATAACGCCAACCTTTGGCATCGTTCAATTGATATTATTAATATAAACATAGTTATTCTGAAATAAAACAATTTAATTAATTTATGAAAAGTTCCAATTCAACGAATCGCCTAATAACAATCCTAAAAAACCGATGAATTAATTGATAAGCGTCCAAGCGACCGGTCATTTATCTTGAAAAATATTAAATTTAGAAAATTTCGAAAAAAGTAGCCGGAAAAAAATATTCTTCAAGATTACAGATATTGAATTGAACTTATAGCCAACGTGTCACTTATCACACTAATCAAACGTCAGTCAATTAATAACGAATGCGTGCAAGATAAATTATTAGCAATTCTTCGGGTTTTCAAAAACTGGTTTTCGAAACGAAGAATGAGAGATCTGATAATCTTACTTTGGCTACAAATCTGAGCCTTTGTTACGTTCTTTTGCTTTAAGAGCTTATACAAAAATACAATGAGATGAGATGCAAGCAAACATATTATATTTACATTCGAAGCAACGCCAGCAAACGCGAGGGTCTTTTCCTCTCTCTCTCTCTCTCTCTCTCTCTCTCTCTCTCGCTCATCTTCTCTTTTACCATCGTAATTGGAACGAAGCTTGGAGAAATGATGCAAGGCGCTCGTTTTGCTTCTTTTATTTTCTACTCGTGGCTGAAGACGATATCATCGTCGTCTTTCGGGCTTTTTAACGAGTTCGCCTCTGATCTGCGCCGACGCCCCGCCGTTTTGGAGAAGAGAACGACGAATTTCAATAGGAGCCCGAGAATTCATTGCGACGAGACACGTCTTGAACAGTTAAAAAAATAATAGCCAAAGTTCGAAAATAAAAAACAAAGGCTACGTTATAATGCGAAATTCGTCTTTGATATGATGAAGATATTGCCAGAACACTGAGATTCGATGTCACACAATAAAAAACCAGGTTAAATATTTTTGTTAGAAATTTTCGTGCTAATTATGAAACAACTTTCACTATGAATATACTTCTGTACCATTCTTTTCAAAGCAAAAAAGACTTTTTCAAGAAAGCATTTTATCTCCATAGCATTAAATCTTACAATGCACTGTAGTGTTGTATTATGCTTGCTATTTATTCTTTACAAAGGAATTATTACTTTCTTCGGGAACCGAAGTCTTATCTGGCTTGAAATGCGCATAGACCTAAGATATCACTGTGTCTGAAGTTCGATTTTGAAAAAGATATATTTGAAAAGAAATGGAGAAAAATATTTATTAATATTTAAAATGCATAGTATATTTTGTCTTTTTAAAACTTTTGTTTACGATACATTTTCAATGTAACTTTTGAAAACGTTCTTGTGTTATATCAATTAAACTAAATATAATTAAAATTAAATTAATATTATATATATATATATATATATATATATATATATATATATATATTAATTAATTAAAAATTTAGTTTATATATTTTAATTGAAAGTATTGACAAAATAATAATATAAATAACTAAATCGAAACTGACGATAATTCGGTTGTATACAAATGAATTTAATTGCAATTTATTTAAATAAATAATATTTGCCAACGTTCTGAGTTAAAAGGAACTCCTCATAAAGATAAAAATTTTATTAAAAGCTGACAAAAAAGTGAAGATGACATTTGATACGAAGTGATATAAATTTTTATGTTAGAACAGATAAGACTAAATTATTAAATATATGTATAGAAAGAAAAAGCATTATAATTTAAGAAAATCTTTTACTCATTATTTCATGTTTATGTTTTAAGTATTTTATCTATTTGTACTAATTTTCTATTATGAATTAATAGCATTTCGGAAAAAGTCTTCTATTTTTATGATATTTATGTTCTAAATTTTGAACAGAATGAAAATCAAAAGAATGAGTATTATTTGTTTCTTTGACACATATAACGCAAACGTTTCTTTGTATTCAAACAGTTGTATTGATGTTCATATAAGCATCTATTTAATTTTCTGTATACCTGACATTTTTGTTATATTTTAAATATGAATTTAAACACGCGATAAAATCTTTTCCAAATTGTATAATATTAGACAACTTTTTATTTATCCTATGAACAATTGAAATGTTGAAATTTTTACAATTTTTTGCAATAATAGGAATAATTATTTTAATTTAGGGAATAGATGAAATTTGTTATTATAATATTCTGTTATTTTAGATTTTTATTATTTTGGAATAGTAATTATAAATATAGAAAGTATAAACTATTTTTTAGCATATTTATTAAGAAATTTGTAGGGATAGTTACTATAAGAAACTTTTATTATACGACAATAAAGCAGTCAGTTTTTGAATACTGCAAATCTGCTAAGATCCGGCCAATTGAATGTTACATTACTACACCTAACATTTGTTTCTGATATTATTTTCTTAATTGAAACAGTAATATTATTTTTGAAAACAAAAAAATTATTATTTAGAATAAATTTAATAATATTAATAAATTCGTTTAAATTTAGATGATTTTTAAAAAAAAATGTATGCCAACGGTTCTTCAAGGATTCGCAAATTTTCATGAACATTAGGCAATAAACTTTTATATCAACATTTAAAAAATTTAATTTGTTTAATGGCGCTAGAATATGGATATCACCTAATATAGCAATTGAAATAACTAAAACTTTGCAACTAAAACAGTATTATCAATTTTCAAAAACTAATCGCTAACATATCAAGTTATTTTGGAAAAGTACTATTAACATACTTAATTTTTTAATTATATTAACTGATTTTAATTTCCTAATGTAATATCAAGATAAATATTGTATTATTTAAAAGTATGTTTTAGAAACCTTAATTAATTAATTTATTTTTAGATGAGGCTCGCAATGTTTCTCAAATACGCCATACATGTTATTATCGTTGAAGATGACCTAATTGCGCATTAAGGACTAATGACAGAATATTAATTAGTGACGGATATTATAACCAACTCGATGCAGTTTATAAGAATCGTTCCTGTGCCATAATCTTCCAAAATGTTATATCCATTCGTTTCAGCTCTTTCGATGATATCGTCCACGTCCCATTATGCTTTCGCACTCATCCTCCCCTCTTCTTATATTAAATCCTTAATTACAGAGAATAAAGCAGTTCTTTGTTCAGTTCAGGGGGTATGTTTGAAAAAAATGGAGGCTGCGGTTGCTTTTATCAGAGAACATTAACTGGTAACTACATTTGACCGTCTTCGCACTTGAGGTAAAAAGCATATACGAATTAATTAACTATAATATACTTCATATTCTTTTTCGAGCTTAAACTTCTCATGATATAACAGTCTTTCTCGAGTTATCACTGTTATTCCCCTTTTCTCCTTTCGCACAATGAGAATCCAAAGAAAACTGACAAAGACTTTATTGTGCTTTTGTTAATCAGAAATTATGCGAGAAAAATACAGAGAAATGTTAGAATCAAAAGAAATATCAGTTTTGAAGTGCTTTAAAGTGATTACAAAGCAAGTAAGTTTTAGTCTTTGTTCATTTAAATTAATTTGGTTTTAAACTAAAGGTGTAGTTTAGTCCCTGATGAGGAGCCGTAGCGAGCTCGAAACTTTGGACTGGATCTTCAATTAGGTAAGGGTGTTGGGGACAGTCAGACTGCACTTTACTAACAAAAAAAAAATTTTTTTTTTCAGCTAATATTTTATTTTCAGATTAGTCTACGTGGGTGATTGTAAATAAGGACAGTTTGGCTGTCATTATAATTTTTAATTTAATTTTTATTTTTGTTTTTATTATTTTTGTGTATTGATGTATTAATGTTAATGTAAATGTGTATTGATGTTGTTACGTATTGTTTTCGATTGATTTGTTGGACTGCAAGACCAATGAAAAAATATTTATTAATTTGTATATAAGTAGTCGACAAAAGAACAATTAAATTATTCTTTGTTCTTTTGTCTACATATATATCTGAGAAATAATTTTTACCTTCCTCGTAGTAGCAGAAAAGTTGATTTGAACACTCACCTGAAAAAGAGAAATACTCATTTATTTCAATAAAATTAGATTAATGTTCAATATTTACTACAAGTAGTAATGCTCAAGTTGATATTATTTAGAAGAATTCTATTAAAATACAAATGAAACTGACAAATTTATTAGCAAAATCCCCGCGTATATCAGATAAATTTTTATTTAATAAATTAAACAGTTAATCTTGAAATAACAAAAAATAATAGTTATATATGAGTTGCTTAACATATCTGCTGGACTCATCTGTAGGAAGATAAAAATGTTTATTACCAATAATATAATTTGGAGATAATGTTCTATAATTATACACCCAAGATTGTACTTTATGATTAGAAGGTTTTAATGCTTGCATATGTATTTGTTTGTTGTTTAATGAGAACGAAAAAAAAGAAATTGAATGTTCCTCCAAATAACATTCCTTTTCATCTACGAAATTCTTAATCTGAAAACAAATATTTGCTATCGATTTCATTTTTACACATATCGATATCTTCATATACCTCAGTTTGATCGCTGTATGCCACACCTCATCTAAAGAGGAGCAGAATTAAAGCATCCATACATATTCTATGAATTTCATTGATCCAATTATTAACGATAGCTCAGACATATTCGTATTCGCGTCAGCAAAGCTCTTTCTACAGAAGGCATACATGTTCGAATTGGCGCAGCACACGACAACTATTTTCTCGTTCACATGCACCGAAATGACCCGTTCGTCGCTCGGGCCGCATCATTCAAAGTACATATACGCTATCAACTATGGAGGCTGAAGCTATTTCCGAATTCCGCATTGCGTGAAATC
This sequence comes from Sycobia sp. Sy_11, assembly GCA_018907035.1. Lineage (NCBI taxonomy): Eukaryota > Metazoa > Arthropoda > Insecta > Hymenoptera > Epichrysomallidae > Sycobia > Sycobia sp. Sy_11. The sequence continues at coordinate 135,769 of JACCIC010000097.1, forward strand.
TACAGGGGTCAATTTGTCGCTTGGGCGGATGTCGTCCGGCAGTGACACCCAGGAGACTTATAGTTACGCGGGAATCCAGGGGTGGTCACAATGGAAGATTCACAGTTGTCTATATTTATGCGTGTGTATATATAGCAAGATGGAAATGTATTATAATGAAACAAGAATGTTTATCTTTCAAATGTCTACGGATAGAAAGAAAAAGTATTTAAGAGCATTTTATGATTTTGGAGCTGGAAAGTTGTCAGAATCAAAGCAGAAGCAACGATTCCATTAATCCTATAAGAAAGTTGTGTATAAGTTAAATAAATGATAGAATAATGACGCTACAGATTTTGGTGAAAGTAGGTTTCAAGAAGGAAAATATGAAGATCTGTCGCTCATATATAACTTATTCATTCAATGATTGATAACTTGATCAGTCCTGTTTCTGTTACTAGATTCTCTACAATCGCTGTCTTTACCTGTGAACCAGAATCGTTAGTTTCTTCTACACGAAGAAATAGTTTAGACGATAAAAAAATTATTTGCAACAAAATTTGAAAGCTGCTGCAATAAATGAAATAGCAGCAGAACATCACGACACTTAATGCCAATAAAAAATTAAAAAGCGCATGGTGTTTCTAAATTCTAACAATAGCATTCTGAAGTTCGGACAGGAGCGTGACTGATACGGTCAAAAAAACTCTCTGCATGTGAACAATCGATCGAACCATAAGTAAGGGATATAGATAACCTTAACAAGTCGCAAATGAATGTTAGGAGAAGAATAATAACAACAATAAATAATAATAAAGTATCTCCAATTCTTCGATAAATATACTGCGTTATCTCAATCACTACAGTTTTTACTTCTAATTTATAATTTAATAACTTCATCTGTATACAGCACGATCATACGCATTACTATAAATTATGAATTTGAAAATTAGATAATCTATATATATATATAACTGCAATTCGGCGTTGGTGTAAACCAAAATATGTGCGAAAAGCAGGAGAGTGCATTCCCCGAATTATTTTGGTATTCGGACTGTCGCATATATTCTCTGTTTAATGATTGCGCTAATTCAATACTTTACTATCGCCAAATTATCCTCTCATATCCCGCACACCGGAAGGCTCAATGCGCCTAATGACCCGTGAAGAGGAGTCCCAGTACTGACAATATAGTTACTGCTCCTGTTGTTTGCCTCGGTGCTTATGTGTGTGTGCGCGCATGCGCGCGTTTATATCGCATTATAGTAGCTCTCGAATGCTTTATCGAAGAATTATACGTAGAACCTAGTCGCAACTGTCCATGGGGGTTCGTACGCTTGATGAATGGTTTGCGGATAAGCACGTACTGCGACAAATCCATTTTTATTTGAATTGGAACGCGAGTTTTTCTTTAACCTTCTGTTTTCAATTATCTAATTGCATTGTGAAATTTATGTATATTTTAGGTTATGTATGAAAATTAAATTAAAATTTTTATAGGAATCCAGCAAACGCTTGAATTTTTGGAATTACAATATAAATTTTAAAAAAAATTCATAAAAAATTCTTGTGATTTACCTTACGCTGAAATTGAGTTATTGCTCTTATCGAAAAACCATTGTTTTTTATTCTACTTATCAGATGAATTAATTACAAAATTAAAAGACTAAATGCCAACAATCGATTTGTCCCTCTAGAGATGCATACAATGTTCACTCAATTTCTAACATACCATTGCAGACAGCTAAGTTTAATTCACCTGAATTAGCTCTGATTTATACAGTTTCGTGTATTCAATTGCAATTGATAGACGCCTACAATTATATGTAATGGATAAATGATCAAACTTTTGATTTATCCTTATAAAAAGGTAATGGAAATATTCGGATTATAAGGCATACTTTCCTATAGTAAAAATGAAAAAATACTACAATATATGTCTACAGTATTACAAATAAATTATGGAAATTTCATGAAAATACATTGAATCTTTTTATATCGTTGTCACTAATATTTATTTCGTCGATTCACTGAAAATTCAAATTGTAGTCAAATTTGATACAGTACATTCATAATTCATACAGAAATTTCTATGTCCATTATTAAAAAAAATTATTGACAGAGCACTGTAAATTCCAAGCTAGGCATGAAAAAATAAATTCATTAACAACGGACTGAAATTTATTTATCCTCAATTCAATTTTATAGAAATGCACGAAGGTTACATAATTTATGATTGGCTAATATTTCAAATCTAAATTGAAAATTTTTATTGTTTTCGTAGTTTTTAATTGACTTATACACGCATGCTATATATGTATGCATATAGCATATACTAAAATTATCAGAGATAGTTTATGCATTTGCATACAATATTATTCATATAAATTCTTAATCTAGCTTATACATTAATTAACGTAATTTGTTGACATTTGGGGGAGTTGTCAGTGATTAGATATATAGTATAGTTTGCGCATTTCACATAAACCAAAATTTCTTAAATAAAATTCTATAAGTTTTGATATGAATTCAGCTTAAAATAAGATCTGTTTATACAATCACGTATAAAATAATTACCTAGAAGATAATAAGGAATAGCAAATTATATTTTACAGAATTACACAAAAAAATTATTATTCTAAACTTTTTTTATATATTCATAAATTTAATATGAACTTCATTCAAAATTTCATTCTGGAATCGAAAGAAAAAAATTCATGGGATATTTTATGAATATTCATTAACATTTTGACTTAAAATTCAATAATATTTCACTGAAAATCCATAAACGTGTTCCTAAATGAAATTTTACTATTGAAAAGTTTAAATTAAAGAGTTTTTTTGACCGTGAACTTTTATTTTTAAAATGAATTGTTCAAACATTTTTCTTTATTTTCTTTCATATGAATTATATCAATGAACAATAAAATTTATTGATCGAATAATTTATACCAAATGATGTTGAGGTTCAAGAGAAAATTTATATTAATTTATTTAAACACAAGCTGTTGGGATATGAAATTTTAATATTAATTTTACGAGAACCAACTGAGCTCAAATGGAGCTGAAGTATATATTCAAATTATGAAACCCTCCTGAGCTGAGGTGTTTATTGCAACCCTTCCTCGACTATTACGAGGGTCGAGGTTATCTTCAGTACACAGAGCAGCGACAGTGGCTCTGTATTAGAAGCCATTATTGCGAGCACCGTTGAAACTCCGTTAGTCGGTTCCATTGTTATTTACACCAACGCATTAAGGTCTAATGATAAATGCCTAATCCCAGTATAAAAATACCAAGCAAACGGCTCATTTCTTACTTTAATCTAAAAAAAAAGCAATTAGGTCGCTCGAAAGTTAATCGAATCCCTGATACGCTGCAATTCGTTGAGCCACAAACCGACTTCTGTGAACCAGGGATTGAATCCGCAGCAGAAGCGCTATCGCCTAATGGGCCAATCGCGTCTTTTCGCGACACACGAGCGCGCATCGCCCAACTCCCGCAGAGCATAGCCATCCCCGACGGATAAAACTCTTTCCGTCCCATATACATTCGAGGCAGAGGACAACAACACACGTCGCATCGCCGCTCAGCCGGAAGGAACGGAGACGCGGCGGCGAATTAAATCGGCGGCGCAGCGCAGACCGACAGGCGGAAAAGGGGGGGGGGGAGTTAGAGAAGACGCGCGACGCCAGATGGCACGGAAAATGCGGGATTACGCGAAACTAATGAAAATATCGAATTACAGAGCAGCACCGGCGGCGCGCGTATACGCGCGTGCCGAGAAAAGGAGCGCGAGGAAGTCTCGGAGCGGCGAAGGGACCGACCGAGGCTCCCGCCTCGGATAAAGGGGGGCGAGGTGCTCGTGTGTTTCGCTGCAGTCAATTAGCCGACTGTGGGAGAACTGATTGGAGCGAAGCTTACTCGACCAGCCTCCCCCCCTCCGGCCGCTCTCTTTCTCTCTATCCCTCGGTCGCCGTTCAAGGATCGGGATTTTGTCGCGCGTAAAGGTTGCTGCTGTTGAAGTAGTTCGTTAGGACCTGCAGCTTGCGAACGAAGAGAAGAGAGAGAGAGAGAGAGAGAGAGAGAGAGAGAGAGAGAGAGAGAGAGTGCATCGTATTGATGTTATTTTGACCGAGTCAATCCCGTTACTTTCAACCATTCTCTAATGTGTACAAAAGGTAAAATTAACTTCGACTTTTCTGAAAGAGAAATTGAACTAGAAATCTGAACAAAAATGATTTTCTATTGGGTACCTTAATGATAATAATAATAAATAATAAATTATAAATAATAACAATTGCATCAACGACTAATGTAGTAAAAAATCCTTTATGATATTAAGCAATTAATAGGTGATATTTCGTATATTTTTTCTTATAACTCTTGTCAAGACAAATACATAAAAAATATTAAAAAATATAGTTCATGCATTAAGATTATTATTTATATATTCAATAATTAAACACTTAACAAATGTAGTAAATAAAGTTTTAATAAACTTTTCGAATGGAGGCTTTTTAAATACCCAAGTCAAAGTAGCTGTCCATACTATATAGGAGTGTAAATACAAATTTAAATTATAACAATGATCGATGGGTAATGAAAGTTTTGTGTACAATATATTTAATAATATTATAAACGGTATTTTATAATATTACGAAACAAATAACTAATGTCGAGTTAAGATAATAATTTATTAATATTATGATTAAAAACAACCATCAAGTTTTATGCGTTTTAAACGGTATTTAAGCATTTATTTATTAATAAGAATCATTTCTGAAATCAAGCCTTTAATAATAATAATAAAAAAAATTTTATAACAAATATATAACAAACGGTTTACAACTTATAAAGTTATCGATAACATAATCAAATTTTTTTATATAACTTTTTCACGCCACCTTATGTTGCATGCGTTCTCGACGCACGAGCCCTCCGTCTTCCAATTTCCATTCCTGGTCTTTCTGAATGGGGTTTTACTGCACATTCATTATTTTCACCTACTATAGAAAAATCTTACCATTCCCATTATTCTATCGCGATCCGACTGGGCGTACTCGATCGAAGTCGCAAATATTCTCGTCCATCCGGCATACTACAATACGTACTATCCCCTTGCTGTAGAACTTACACAGGACTGCGGGTATAACAAGACGTAGCCAGCGGCGCCGAAGGCAAAAAGTACAAAGGAGCGCCGGAGTGAGAGAGGGGGCTCTCGGAGGGGGGTATCGATTGCCAGACTCGCTGCCAAATTACCGTTGCATCTGCTGGCCAAAGTAAGCTCACCGGCTTCGTCCGCGTGTCCAATCGCAAAACCTGGAATGACGCTGTGTCCCGTAGTCGAATTCGCGCGAACCTCGCTCGTAATATTGGCAATATACACGGGACACCTCTTGCTCTCGCATGCGATACCAGAAATATCAGAAATTTCGTGAGCGATAGCTGTAAAATCAGTCTTCAGTACTGTATATCAATTGCCCATCAAGTGATTCATGAAAACATACAGAGAAAAGTTCATGATTTTATTAAATTTAAAGTTGTATAAAACATCACTTTTAATGGGCCACTGATATAATATAATGTATATAATATGATATGATTGATCTCTAATATGATTTATAATGGTCATTTTAAAAAATGCGTACTATTCGAACCTTGCAGTGAAAAAATTGCTTATTCAAACAAATAGAATTAGTAAATTAAAAATTAAATCCGCTTATTAAAAACAAAGTCAATAATGTCTTGCTTCAAGTAGATACATATCAGGACCAAAAAATTATTTAGTAAATAGTGAAATATAATTGCGTTCATTTAAAATTTATCAAAATAAAATAAATATTCATTTTAGCAAATAAATAAATAAAATAAATAAATAAATAGTAAAAATGCCTATACATAGTGTTTATTTTTTTTACCATCTAAGATTGACTCGTCACGGCGATACTGCAATTACGTCCGCACATATAGCGACTAGTCGGAGTCCTCTCCTGATAAAGAATTAATTTGTACGGGAATAAAGTGTAAAAAAGACGCGTCGTTTCGGATTATGTAGTTAATTATTTTTACTTTCTTATTGTTTTTAGTTTTGTACTGATATGAACCATTGCACTTAAAATATATAGTTTTTGTTATTTTTTATACACAAGATTGTCACTAGTTATTCTTTTATTAAACTTCTTTGCCCATCTATAAATTTTTCAAATGAACCGCGAAAATTCTGTTTTAGCACGATAAGTGTAATATATATATATATATACACACACTCTCATCACGTCGGTAAATGGCGAATACATCTATTTTTCCAAACAAACCTTCCGCAGTCCATAGTATTTTCAGAAAGTGCCTTCCTCGCTTTTTCGCCGTGCTTGTAAAGCAAAAAAAAAATCTTCGCGCAAGGACAGAAAATGCTCGCGCAAATAAAACTTCGACGTCGTCGTCGTCGTCGTCGTCGTTGCGGGGGGCGAGAGCGGGTAAGGGAGTCAAAGCGTGGCGCTCGTTTCGTTTCGTTTCCGTAATTGGAAAACCGGAATAACAAGAGGGAGCAGCGGAGAGGGGCTGTTGTCGCCGCGAGCGAGACTCGGTTTTGTGCGCGTTGCGTGTGTACACCATTCGGGTATGCTGAGTGAAAGAGAGAGAGAGAGGGAGAGAGAGAGGGAGAGAGAGAGAGATAGATTGTGAGAGAGAGAGGGAGAGAGTGAGAGTGAGAGAGAGAGAGAGAGAGAGAGAGAGAGAGTATAGCAGAGGAACAAGTACATAAGAAAGGAAAAAGTGGTCGTCCAAGCAATGACATAAATGAAGCTGAAGCGTACGATATAAGAGACAATTGATCGCTCGTCTAATTGACTTAAATGAGTACTTTGCATGTCAAAGTGCTTTGTTCTAATCTCTCTGTCGCGTATATTAAAAACTTTCATTCTCTCTTTTTTTAAATAAAATGTGCGCTGTAAATGTAGATGACACGTATCTTTTGAAAGCCGAACGCGGCTGTTAGGTGACACAAATAGATAAGAGGTAAATATTTAAGTTCGGCTTGAGTTTGGATCAGGCAAGTGTAATTAATTTTGATGTCTGCATAATATTGGAACATGTTTGTGAAGAAATTTAAGTTAGACTTTGAAAATTGTGTTATCTGAATTATTGATTCAATATCGAGAAAAGAGAAAAATTTAATACAAAAAAACGTTTTAATATTCTTTCGTTTTACTTTTCGTGATGATAATGAATATACAATAAAAAGCTCTTTTAGTTTATTTCAAAAATACAATACCATTTATTTACGATAAATTTATCTCGAAATTTCACAGCTATATATATAATATTTACGTTACTAAATGCGCGCCAAGCATCGAAGCTCGTTAATCGCGATTCAATCTCCCATTAAAAGCCGCCGTGATGCGAACTGAATCTTCTTAGAGCAATTTCTTGTGCAAACAACCCCCGCGATCGTTGCGTAAGCGCGCTGAAAGGAGCCCGTTCGTCTTCAGGAAGGGCGCATATAGGACGTCTCTCCCGCCTCTCTCCTCCGCCCCGAGCCTTTCGCCCCCCCCCCCGCCGCGACGCCCTCGCGCTTTTCATCGATATTTCAGGATCTGGCGATTTTGTCGTAAAAAAAAACGAAAAAAATTATTGGGACGTCGCATGAATGGCGCTTTGAAATGGATCTTCCTATTGGGCGTTTCAATAAGGCCATCGTATTATCGAGATTAGCTCGAAAAGAAGCGATTTTCCTTTTTCGTGAATAAAGGACGAGAATACTTTAAATGATTTTTATTGGTTGACGCTGCTCTTAAAATATTGCGGTTGGCCTTGTGTGGCGAAGAAAGGAACAGAAATTTATTGAGATGTAGAATAATTGTTTTAAACAACAATAGTAACGGTAATCTTAAATATTTGCATTTTCATTCTTCTATGCTAGTACAATTTTCAATAGCTTTTTCAGAAGTGCAAGAATTCTTATCCAATATACAGTCTACGATATAGGTGACAACTATTTGTAAAAATTTTCGTACTTTCGCTTTTATCGGAGTAAATCCAATTATTAAGATGAAGAAAAGCTAAATTATTATACGAATTAATGGAATTTCTAGCTAAAGAACGCGGGCGAATACATATACATATATACGCGCGGAATAAAATTTAAACGAGTCCGGCGCGCATAAAGTCTCACGGTATAATCTGGAGGGCTGTATAAAAGCGATTTCATACTTGGATAGCCGTCGCCGTACCAAAATCCGCTATCATTTTTTACGCTCGATTTACGAGCGGCCGAACGCCGCAAATCCGAGCTTTGCTCCCCCCACCCCCACCCCATCCCGCTCATCTTGCTAAAATGCAGGTACGTGCGATGAAGTAACGTATATAGGAGTCCGACCGATCGACGAATAAAATGGCTACACGTGTACGGGATTTGCTTCGGGGGCGGCTGAAAGAAATTATCCGTACAATTCGGATGTTACACGCATATATCGGTCTTTTAAACGCCATATAAACTAGTTCTAATTTTAGATTTCAATTTTATTGTTTTTCATTGAATGACAGTCTATTTAATGAAAGTTTAAGTAAATGTTTGGAACTTTTATTGCGTTTTTTTAAGTTCGACATTATTGGTCTCTCAATCTATATAATTTTTTTTAGATTGAAGATTGTAAAAAAATTATATAAAATCTCAAAAATTCTAAATAAAACATTTTTGATCGGGGAACTAATAAAATTATTAAATTTAAAAGTTATTGCTTTTCCGTCAACCTATGACACATTGAAAGGGTCATCAATTTTTAATTTTTTTATAATTTTTTTGGGTATTATTTTTATTAATTTCTAAATTATTATTTCAATTTTTTATATTGGCATTTGAAATTTTAAGAAATTTATTTATCCTCGTATCATTTCTTATTTATCTGTGCATGTAATTAATTTAGACGAATTCGCAAATGCTGTAGATGCTTGTAAATATAATTATTAAAAAAATTATTTCTGACAGTCGCTGACTTTAGGAAGAGTATAAAACAAACCAAATCGACAATTGAAATTTTTATATGTAAATCGCAACTGTATTTTGCCGTAAAATGAATATACTTTAATCTATATGCATTTGTCTAAGGCATTTATAGTTTCAAATGTGCAACGTCGTAAGTCCAGATTTCCAACTTAGAGGAAGGCTAAGATTAAAAGCGGTTGACCGTCATTATAATTTTTGTCAGAGATTCTTAGGGCGAGCTCCCGACTTCGATCCGCTTTCTCTCTGCTTTCTCCGTACACATTTGAGCCGCTGTATTTAGCCAAAAAGTCCTTTAATCCGCAATTTAAGTTTATACTAAACTAAAATCTCCGAACGTTTAAGACAGGCACGGATTACATTTTAGTTTTAAGTTACTTTTGTGAAAAATCACGTTTCTTAACGAATGTCTATAAATAACAATGTATGCAATTGTTTATTTTCATAAAAATATTATATTTTGAAATTGAATTATCGCTATAATTATTTGGTCAACATGAGCTCATAAAACGTGTTTTCAATCTAGAGCAAAAAAAGGTATAAATCGATAGCTGTTTCTCTAATATAATTAACAAGAAAATAATTAAGCTACAAACATTACGGAAAATTCAGTAAACAAACGTTCAAAGTTTGATAAGCCTTTATCCGAATAAATAATGAAACTAATCTCTTTTTACGACAAAGGACTTGCTAGAATTTTAGATTTGCCCACGGGCTTTGCCTCATCAAAATTCCGTTTGCTTTAGCTTCTGGCATGAAAATAAATTTAATCAAATTAGTTGATAAGCTCGGAGTGAATATTGAGTGTAAGTTTAGTACAAATGAATTATCTGCAGATACTATAATTATGAATGCTATAAATCATTTCGACAATGGCAAAAGTTAAATCATTTTGCGCACTAAATAACGTAGTACTGTACAAATAATAATCTTGCATCAAAAATGGAAGATCACATAAATTTGAACAGCGTTTCCAGTTGAAATTATTCAATTTAAATTAATAAATCTTTGTTTTTCATTATAAAAGTAAAAAAATGAATTACGTAATGGCATCGATCAAGAAGTTGATATTTGAAAGTTGGTTTTTTCTCAAAAATATATTTTACGTTTATTAAATTGGATTAAAATAATCTTTCTTAATTATAAAGTGTAAAGTAGTCACGATTAATGTTATAATATTTCTGTTATCCGAAGAAGCTCAATTATTCATCAAAAAGTTATACCAAAAAATTTTGTTAAACATAATAATATTTTAATTACTATGAAGTTCTTCTGATAATCAAAAACAATGATATGTAATTTCTAATCACGTTTAATATACTAAGCTGATTATAAGTATTTAATTTTATAAAAGCTGAACATGATATTTTCTTTCAATTATAGGTAACAAAAGAAATTTCGTGCATAATGCATTGTTCTTGTAAAACAAATAATTTATACATATGTATATATATATATATATATATATATATATATATATATATATCCACATTTGTTTAAATCATAATGCTCTATTAAATTATAAAGCTTCTCGTGATTTTTTAAATGGCTTAGTTTATTATGCATTTAAGATTTACACGTAATATAATAAATTAAATAGCAATGAGAGTCTGCATGTAATTACGAGGTGCAACTCGAACTTTTTATTGTCGTTTTGTTTGAAATCTAATATCAAATATTATACGAATTTGAAAATACGGCTGCGTCACATAAGCCGAGACTAAATAAGAGCTTGAAAAAAGCTCGTCTTACGAACCAAAATTTAGAGAAAAATTGTACGAACTGAAAAGAAATCGACGAAAGTACTCTTAAATTCTTTATCTGAACGTGAAACTGAAAAACAGATTCAAATCCAACTCCTATCCATCATTATCCCCTATTCAGGCGCCCGTTTCGTATCCGCATCGGTCCGCCCATAATACGTTGAGAGCACACGACTGTCTCTCGCCTCTCTTTTTGACCAGCGACCGGCAACCGAGGCTCGAGGAAGCTTAATTAACCCCCTCTCCCTCCCCGCCGCGCCCCTTGGACCGCGCGCGAGCCGGCTCTCGGCCGGCTAATTTCGCTACCGCGGGCACGGAAATAAAGCTTTATTCGAGCTCGCGCCGGGGCACAATTCATTTCCGCCCCCTCCCCCATGCGGCGCATGCAATTTTCACGGATCCTTAACGAGTTTCCGACGGAGCGGGCCGCCCGCTTTGAGGTTATGCGAGAGGGCGAGAGAGTGCGCGCGCGCGCGGACGCGTGAAAAAAATGCAATTTCGCGGCTAGAAAACTCGCGGCAGAGGCACCGACGAAAAAAATAACGCGCACCGGAGAGGGGCAAAGGAATCGGGAAACACTGGGCACGCGCGCGCGGGTATGAGCCTGTGTAAGTAAATAGAATAAAACGGCGTCGGCCATACAAGTGCGCGAGTGTGTAAGCCCGAAGCAGACGAACAAACGGGTTAATTAAAATCCCGGGACGAGAGGACGTCGACTGGATTCCGATGAGCGCGGTTGTATCGTCGCAAATCCGATGAACCTGTAAGCGCACAACGTGGAAGAAGAATAGGAGAAATTATAGTATTTTTTTTAAACATCTTTATTAATTTTTTTATTCAAACGATAATTGTTCTTGTGCGAACAAAAGCTATCGTTGCTGGATCATGCTAATACTTTTTCCACTTACAAGCTATATAAAATATCCTCGGTAATGAATTGGCATTACCAAAATGGACTCGCCGTACTGATTTACAGAGAACTTTAAAAAACATTACTACTCCCGTATTGCACTATTAAAATTATAAATATACTATAACCAATTGTTCTAAGAAATTCAATATTTATATTTAGATAATATAGCATTCGTTAATTATTTAATATTATACAATAGTAGATTTCAATATGAACGTACAAAGGGGTTATGTCTAGCTAAGTATATTTGCAATCAGCAAATAAAGTTTGATGTTTCTGCTTAAGAATGAAACAAATTAGCTCTTACGAATTTTTCAATTTTTAAACGAACTTTAAAATCCTATATATGCAAAAATTATTCGAAATTAAGAAAAAATTATTTTTTGTCCCAAATAAAATGTCAAACAACCTACGATATAAACTTTTCTCTTTCAAACCAATTTTTCTTTGTATTACATATTTTATTATTCCCAATAAAATTAATATATGTGTAATGAAGCGTTAAATTTTTTACCCACCAATTGGAACACGAAAACAAATTCACAAAAGCGACAAAACCTTTTTTTTTTTATTAATTAAAAAAAATTATTCAAAGCGAAATATACATACTTAAGTAAATCATGTATAGGCAATATAAAGTTAGCTTCGACTATCTGTATATTTTTTTAGGAGAATTTCAATTTGTGTGTGTGTGTGTGTGTGTGTGTGTGTGTGTGTGTGTGTGTGTGTGTGTGTGTGTGTGTGTGTGTCAACATAACATTACGACATTCGTAAGAATTGACTCCGTTACAGCGGTTTCCAGAAATAAAAGTCAGCACAAACGAAATCGGCTAGAATCACAAAAAATATTCTTTCGGCAACGTTGATTAATTTATATACGATTAATAAAATCATAAACATTAAACAAGCTGAAATCCTATAACTTTTTATGATATTTTAAGCTTTGTGAATTCGATTATTAATGAAAAAATTCTTTTAACAAAAATAGTAAAAAAAAAAAAAGAATCACCACAACTACGGTTGTTCACGTAGTTTACTAAAGTTTGTTCGAGATTAAATAACGTTTAAGTATTACTTTATTTAAAAAAAGTTACAGAAATATTTTCAGTTACTATCTGCTACTTATCTTAATATATACTCTCATATTAACTTTATCCTAATTAGGCGAAGATGAACCTGATAATATTCCTTTCGCATTAATGAAATATAATAATTTTAAAACTTGAATAAACAAAATTATTTATAACAGTTTTAAACAAATATTCCTTAGAAATTTATTCAAAGAGCCATCAATTTTTATTATCGAGACATAATTCTTTGAATACTTTATGACTATGAACTATCCCAGTGTTCATAAATGAGAAAATTTAATCATTTTATTATATTATTTCTTAGCGATAAGTAAAATCACGAATGTAAAGTGAGTAGTTAAATAAAATTTTATGTCAACTTGCAGTCTTATGGATACACTATTAGTAAACATAATGCTATCCCTGTATCTACATTTTGTACGAAATCTTACGACTTCTTCTTCTAATCTTATGAGTCGGAGTTGTCAAAATACTTATTTTTATAGTATATGTATATATCTTTGATGATCAAAACATTGCATCTTTTCTATAAAACTTTAGAAATATTGTTTCAAGATAAAGTATCTAAGTATATTTGTATTGTATTGTATTAGTTCATTTTTAAAAAACAATTATTTATTTATCCTTTCTATACAAAAAAAATTTAATATTTTTTCGCCGTTCTTATTTTGCTTCAATATATATAAAGCTCTATAGCATATGCTGGCGAACTTTTACCGGAAAATTCAAAATATTGCCGAATCTATATAGTAGACCTTTTTTCAAATAGCTTTCGTTAATCGGAATTCACTGCGTCGAATTTTTCCCGAAAAAGACTGCTTTGGCCTTTACCGAGCAGAATAACAGTGCATATTTGGCTCCGCGCATGCGCGTGTACGTCTACCAAAATATTTGCGGCTATTTGCGGTAATAACAGAGCGCCCGCGAGCTGCTTATAATCTAACAATCTTCCGCACGCGCGCGTGCGCAACTCTTACATACGGAATAGGAACATTCGACGGTTCGATCAAATAAACGGAATTCGAAGCAGCGTCGTATCGGAACGCCGCATAGATTTCTGACGCTATTGGGGTACCCGAAGTTTTTTATAGTGCCTATACTTTCATACATATATTATACACACAGCAACAGCAGCAGCCGCAGCCTGAAAATAGTTTGAATTTTGTGCACTAGCGACCGTTGAGCGCCGGCGAGACAACATATTTCCGTCGTAAACGTTAAGAGTACAGCGCGTTCTTCGAACGGGATATTGCTGATGGTTTTTTCTCGCGTACAAAGTCAGTGCCTCTGCCAGTAATGTTTTTCTGTGCAAGTTCTTATAGTTAAGCGTTTTTTTTTTCCTCAAGAGGTAGCAGTTAATCTTGACATTAGTATAATTAAAAAGTTTGCAAAAGATTTTTATTTATTATCCATATATATATTTTACATTTTAACTGTATACAATAGTACAGAACCGTTGATTTTTCAAATCAGCATCGATATGTAAAATGCAACAGCAAGCTTTTTACACAAGTTGTCGGTACAATCGTAAATTTAGAAGTAAAAATTAGAGAACACGGATTTTCCATATTCCTCTGCAAATATATGCATAGATAAATTTCCGACGAACGCTCGATTACTACGCATGGAACAGACAAAACCTTTCAATTCAAACCAATACAAATACGAACCCATTAAGCACCTTTCGATACACGAAATTTCAAACTTTTTCAGTAAACGTCAAATTTCTGGCCTATAATTTTTTATCGAAATGGTAAAAATTTCAAGCAAAAGCTGGAACTAGTAAAATAGAAGCTTTTTCTTGTTTTTGATATACGAAATTGGCTGTCGAGCGTGTTCCAGGCAAAATTTGACAGACTGCGTCGATTTTCGTACAAGTACAGATAAAGAAACGAAATTCAGCGCAAATCTGTTTAGTCCTCAACAAGTAATAAGGGATTAAAATAATCAAATTTACACATGGATATAAATCACAACTCTTGTATCTTAAAAAAAAAAAAAAAAAAAAACATTTCCAGTTAGGCATAATGACATACTATTTTACCAATAAGTTTACCTTTAAACTTTTGTTTATTCGGAAAAATTTTCTAGATAAAGAAATCTGTTGATAAATTTCATTTATCGATAACAACATATTATTGATATTATATAATTATTATGAATCTAGTGTCCGAAGATAAGCACAAGCGGCTCAAAACTTCGAACGAAACATTCAGGAGGCTAGGTAAATGTAGGTGGTGCGGGCAGTCAGGCTGTCCTTTACTAAATTAGTTTATTGATTATTTTCATTTTATTTTTCTTTTGGTTGTTTTTGTTTTGTTTTGTTTTATTTTTAATTTATTTTTAGTAGTAATTTTTTTTGCAGATTCTATGAGGGTGATTATAATTAAGGACCATCTGATTTCATTATAATTAAATTATTTTATAAAGACTAGAGAACGATAAAAATATTTAAGATAATTATATGATACTTTTAAATATGTACATCAACTCTTCCGTGTGTCTAGTTCACGAGTTCCCATCAAATCGGACCTTCCATGTACTTTTACTGAACATAATAACCATTTCAATTACACGTTAAAAATAAACTTGAATAACGTTCATAGCCTATATACAATCTATTGTAACAAATCATTTCAAATGTTGCAATATCTTTGAAAACAGGTCGTACAAGATAAAATATTAAAAATTTTGTAAAATCTTGTAAAGTCATTTGGATTTTTTTACAAATCTTACAAATATTTACAATATTTGAAAATCGATTTGAATACCTATGAAATCATACGAAATTCTAACATTATTTTTCTTCTCTTATCATCAAGTCAATTTCCCCTGGTTGAATTTCATCCTAACTGATAAGTTATTATTGTGTTACTTGTAACTGTTGCAAAGTTTTATATTCTAGAAAATTATTTTAGTAAATGAAAGTGTTCTTAGCAACATAAGTTCCTCTCTGCTTATTAATTTTGGTGAAAAACTTCTTTTTGTTTTAATCGTAATTTTAAATATTCTATAACGTACATTATTTTTTATTTATTTTGGTTTTACTTTTGTATAAGGAAAAACTCGTTGTTATTTAATGATTATGTTTAAGTAATACATTAAAAGATTATTTATTTGTCATATGATGCAGGCCAATTAAATAAAATTCATAATATCATACTTCTATTAAAATATTTATTCAGATATACGTATGATCATATCTGCATTCTTCAGGTTTTTTTTTTGTTGAAGTACAAAAGTAATTTCTTAAGTAAAATAAACTGAAATAAGTAATACTTGTAAATTTGGAAAAGTTTCATTTCCTTATTAAAGACATCTTTTTGATATCTTCGTAATGATAATAACTTTTTAAAAAGTAACAAAATACGACCAAATAGCACAATAAAGAATACATAAAAAATACAATGAAATAAAATATACTGTATAATTGAGATCAAATTAAGCTATTTTGTCAAAATAAAATATTATCGATCATTTTAATCGTTAATCTCAAAAACTATATAATATAGTACTATGTAATGCTATACAATACATAATTTTTTTTATAATAATGTCTGATTTATACAAAAAGTTTGTTAAACATAAAATAATTGTACTTATGTTAATTTATGAATGTAATTAACAAAGTATTACAAAGTAGTATTACAAAAATATTTAGAATATCGAACGTACAAAAATAAAATGTTTTGTCATATCAAAAATAAATAAATAAATAATTGAACGTAACGAGCTTTTTTAATGCTTTCTTAAGGCATCGCTGCTTCTAAGATTCAAATAAATTGGTTTAGTATAGGTATCAAAATGCTTTAAAGCCTTCACAGTTAATTTGCTCACACCATCAGCTAGTTTTGTTCCAAGAATAAACGCGCAATAATCGCATACTATCGCAAGATATCTCAAAATCAAGTAGCCTTTGTCAAGTATCTGAAAAATTAAAATAATAAATTGAATTACGTAAAAATTATTATATAGCAATGGAAAAATTCATTAAAATAATGTGTTTTAAAATAGATAAATCGAGCCTTCGATGTAGCAATGACGGAGGAGTGAATATGCTAGAAAAATTGTTTTTTAACTACCTAGAGTTAAAATAATGCTATAGCGTGCGGAAATTTTACTAAATTTTTAGAATCCTGGTTTTATTTATTAGATATATTCTCTCTAAGTACTCAAAATAGAATGTGAACTTCTAAAGCTAGATACCAAAGCATATACGGACCAATTTGCAACAGATCAGCATTTCTGCAGTACTCTACTTTTAGCGCATAAAAGCAGTCACCAACCAATCTGACGCGGTACTTGTTTTTTCATGTACTCTATTCCTACGATGGTATCCTGTAGATGCCTTCACATATGGACCCGCGCCACATGATTGGTGACAACGGTGTCCGTCCTAGAGTATAATCATGTTAAAATCACGCGAGAATCTTAATTACTAAAATAAACACAATTGTGAAAATTGGACATCAATTGGTAAAAAAGAGTTTCCGTAGGAATCCTCTATTGATTTCTGTTACAGGGTAACATTATTGTTCAATTAAATAAATGAGAAGTTTCCAAAAACACTTTGGATTTATGGTATACTTATGAGTTAAAATTCTGCTAGTATAATTAGAATCTGTAGAAATTTTTTGTAACAAAGCAAAGAAAAATGATCGACGCAATACCGTATGTTCTCTAAAACGGTCTTGTCCAATGCAAATTAGGAAATCAAGAGAAACGTTGGTTGTAAAGAGAAAATAGGAATATAAATCGATTAATTTTATTTTTATATATTATTTAAAAAATTATATTAATTGGATTGTAATACAGTACACCGAGATTATTTAGTATTAAATTTTTCAATAAAACCTATTAAATTTTCAAATATTATTCATTGGATTTACTTTTAAAATTGAATACAGTTTACGGTTTAAGACTAATAGGTGAATTGGTATTTCTGGAAGAAAAACAAAAATAATAACTGATCAGTATTTTAGGAAGTGCTGAAGACTAACCAAATTATAGCTATAATTAAATTGACTAATAAATGTTAAATATAACCTTTCTCGAAGTATTAAAGATACTTTTATTTGTACCAATGAAATTAGAATATTATTTAAATTTCTTAATAAATTATTCCATTTTCTTTAAAAATCTATAGATTATTTATTTCTATATTATAAAAATAGTATTTCATGAAAATTAAATGGTTTTTAATAGAAAAAATAAAATGAGTTAAGCAACGTGTTAGGTAGGCCACAATAAATAATATGTTATAATAAAATGTGCAAAGTGCATCTTCGAATATAATGCAATGGTATGAAGAATTTATTTTGTTCATTATTTGTTAAATAAATTATAACATTTTTTCGTATATGCTATACAGAAGAAATTGTATTATATAATAAAAATAATTGTTTATAACAGAATACTAATAATTCAAAAATCGAGATATTATTTGTTAAATATTTCTAAAGATTCTGAAATCTTACCGAAAACAGTTGTACTTTGATTTCAGAAAAGAAAATCAATACATATTTTAGAGATTTAGTAAAAAAAAAATACGTTCAAATAAGAAAAAAATGTTTGTAATTAATTTGTATAAAGAGTGAAAACAATTCAAAAAAATTTCTTTTACCTTGCCAGCAAAAAAGACGCAATCTTTCTGCTCAATATATATTCCAATCTTTTCATTCAAGGTAAATAGATCTTTGAGTACCTTTGAAACAATATGGCACCTAAATACTAGTTCATAGGTCTCGGAGAAATATAACAACGACGAAGTCAATCGAGATAACAGTCGACGAAATCCTAAATTTAGAGAATAACTGCACAATGCATTCATTCGCACACAAACCTATGCGAGAAATACAAGTTTTTATTAATCAGAGAGTAATCTAGGTAAGTTGACTTTTATATATAACTTACAAGACGTATACGTGTTAAACAATCGTATTTCATATAACTCAGGATTTCTAATAAAATTTCTTCAGGTAATTCGAGCAGGTTTTTGTTAAAAGAATCTTTGCCGTACATTCTACGTCGCGTCGTTACCATTTTTTCGCAATCTTCGTAACCTGACTTGAATAGTTAATCTGAAAAAAATAAGTAGAAAACAAATAAAATAAAAAACAAAAGTATATAAAAAATTAATTGTAGCAACATATTTTGAATACTGTAATATTTAGCTGTGTAATAAACGAAATACGGAAATGAAAAGATATTCATAAAAAGAGTAAATATTAAAATATAACGATAGAAAAAAAAATTGGATCAGACCTAAAGACGTCGATTAAATTATGGCGCATCATCTTAATTAGAAAAATATTTTAAGAAAAAATTTAATTTGATAAATAAAAATAGTACGTTACAGTTTTTTATTTTGATAAATTTTAACAACCCCTTTCGAACAATCCTTCAATTCGAACAGCATGCGTACAAAGCTGTTCCACGAACGGAGACTGAAGATACGCTGAAACAGAAAGAATTTACTCCAAGGAGTGTCTCGGAGATTCGGACAGCATTTTGAGCACCTCGATTAAAATCATCGACAAACGTGTTGGACTGGATCTTCTACGAACTAAGTAATAGTATATTCTTTAAAAAGGAGAGACGGCGATTAACCGAATTGCCAACTCTGCCTGAGTATTGTGAAAGATGTTCCCCTGTCTTATGGTGTGCATAGTCTTCGACGATCAGTTATACCACCTCAATATAAAGGCATCCCAAGTTATAGGCTACGGCGGCTCTCTATCATGATGTGCAACTGCTGCTGGAAAATTTGGTGCAAACGAAATAGCAATCTCTCAACGTTATCGAAATTTGGTACATATAACGATGTGATAATTTTCATGAGAAAGTATAAATGGAAAACTCCTGGGAAACTTTTCTGTCCTGTTTCTCACACTTTTCACACTTTTTGAGCATTAGAGAAATACTTTGCACGCACACACACACACACACACACACACACGCGCGCGCGCGCGCGCGCCAAATTTATGGAAATGCTTATGGTCAACAACAAACGTATAATAACATAAGCAGTAAATAGACTCTAGGACTGGGTGTTTAAGCAACGACTTATCTCAAGTGTTGGGAAGTGGGAACTTTTCTATTACAGGTGGCTTCATACATTTCGTGGATGCAGAGCGCGTGGGGAGTAGGCGTTTACAGGCAATGCGGTAATATAAAATTTGAAGATAGGTTAAGATATTATACGATCACATGAATAATAAACGCTGAATGAATTGTCACTTGTCCTGTGTCTAAGCATTCCGTGGAACTGTGATAATGGTGGAAACATCTATATCTACTTTGAAAATAATCGTTGAAAATTGCACGTTATATTTCTGTAGAAAAGATGTCGAAAATCTCGCCCCAAAAAAGTTTCTCTTTCAGTGATGTTACTTATAGTTAAAGGACAAAATATTTAGGTCATGAGGTATCCAAAGATTCTAACTCTATCGGATAAACTCTGCAAGATGGCTCAGCTCTCATGTTCCATCAAGTTAATGTATTATTATTCTCTATTAATATATTTTCTATTAAAAATTAAGTAAATATTGTATTTACTGTTTTTAAAGTTTAATTTCCTTGGTATTTATAAATAATGTGGATCAATATTGATGATTAATAAGGATTTTTTGTTATAATTCATGTTTTATCATTTCAATTAGTATGATGAATCGTGGGTGAAGGGGTAATCAAATCGTCCTCTACTAAGCATGTTTTTCTTCCAAGGTAATTGTAGCCATATTTTATACTTCCAATTCTATGGAGGTGATAGTAAAAGATCACAGTCTAACTGTCATTCTGATAAGACTGTGAAACCGATTAAAATTTGATACTAAAAAATATAAGTATTTATAATTTTTATAAATGAAGGAAGCAACATTTTACTTGATTATCAATCATTGAAAATTTACGATTGATTCGCTGCCTGCAGGCAGAAAATCGTCTGAACTATATTTTGCGAGGAAAAAATACGAAAAGAAGATTACATTTTCGCCTTTTACTAAATCGAATCTTCTCCGATTTGTTGTACTGCGGTCATAAAATTGTTAGAAAAAACCCATCGATAGCATAAGTAGTGTCTGTACCTCAAACCTTCTTTTAGTGTTTAACAGTTTATGTTCATTCATGGAATTCGAAATATGCCGATGTCAAATAGTATTTTATCTGTATTATGCGCGACATCGAGACAAAGCAGCATGGACAGGGAAGTAAAGAGCAGCCCAGCGACTTCGGTATAAGGAAAAATCAAGTCGAGAACGCGCAAAGCCAATTTCTTGGTGGCACGGCTATGGGATCGCGGCTCCGCGCTACGTCAAACGATCCGCCGTGAAGAATGGCTCAGGAGGACAAAAGGTCGACGACGCGCGGTCGGACGTTGGTGCTGCGTTCCCTCAGCGACAATCCATTTCCATGAGGTTGCCTTCATTCGCCTCATCCTTCCCTCGTTCTTACACGCATTACCCTGGCCCACAAATTGCGCGCGCTTTTCTTCTTCTGCTATCTCTTTTTCCCCATCCTCTCTCTTTCCTTCTACCCTGCTTCTAGGACAATCAAAGGGATTTAACGGCGATTGAGATAAGACGCGCGAAAGGAAGAAAGCAGCGCTTGCACTTATATATAAGGTTTCAACAATGCTAGCGATTCGCGGTGTATTATCAGTACTCGGGGGCCCTTTGTTTTACGCGAGGGCGCGCCCACTCCGAGGGGCGGCTCTGGGGCAATCGAGGAAACGAAATCGCTTAATTTGTCTTTCTATCCCCGCAAACTTTTCGGTGCGTCTTAAAATTGCATTCACTGCGTTAGATGGATGGGTCGACCGATAAGGCGAGGCGAGCAAAGAATTTGCGCGGGTACTCGGGAGATAGATAGGAGAGAGAGAGAGGGAGAGAGAGGAGAGAGAGAGAGAGAGAGAGAGAGAGGGGGAGAGAGAGAGAGAGAGAGAGAGAGAGAGAGAGAGAGAGAGAGAGAGAGAATTTGATGCGATGGTAAATCTAATTTTATGAAAATTATTCTCCTTAATTTTGATGGGAGTTTTTTTAAGTCTTAAATTAATCTAGTTTTTGATGAAATACTAGAATTGACTTGCATATTTGAAATGCGCACTTGAACTTTCTTTTGTAGAAATATATTCTTTGGACGCTATACATATGTATTTTTATGTAAATCAGATTGACTGAATTTTTAAAAATAGAAAATGAATTTACAGCAATTATAATTTATTTTTCGGTTAATATTCTCTAAGATTTGAATATATATATATATATATATATATATATATATATATATATATATATATATATAATATTTTGACGACTTTGACTCTTCAAAATATTTTTTATATTTTACTATAAACTCATGATGAGAATTAAAAAGTTTTTTTATTATTTTTAGTTTACATTATTATTTTACAGTGTATATATGTCCATTCTATATTACATATACATATTATTAAAAATATGAATGGCATCTTTTCTAACAAAAGAAACAATAATTTAAAAACCATCCATTATCTATATTCTTATTTATCTTTAAATATTTAACAATGAATTAATATACAATTTAGAATATTTAAAAGATACTGTTGATTAACAATTTTTCATTGAAATACATCAGTTTATTAATAGCACAGTGAAAAAGACAATAAAATAACAACAACAAAAATCGAGTCCAAACCCCGACTTGACGATTCGGATACTCCAGAATGTGGGCCAACCCGCATACAGAAATAAGTACGGCATACACGCGGACGTTCTAGCAATGATATGTGTTCCTTTTTCTCTTTCTCTCTCTCAATCTTCCCCTTTTAATACCTCTGTCTCTGGCATTCTCTCTCTTTTCAGTTTTCGCCAGTACTAAAGGATGAAAGAGCAAGATATATGTATGAATTTTATGAAAATGTATAGCTGATACAATGTAAGAGCAAACTGTAAAAGTTTCATTATGGCTTCTCATCTAATTTGAAAAAGGAATGGAAATTAATAAATTCGTGCTTCCAATACGTAAGACAAAATATTTTAAAAATATTTTAATTGTATTTTTAAAATTCAAATTTACTATTTGTTATAATTGTATTTATAATTTATTGATTTTCTAATTTGTTGACGGGCTGCGAGGATGACTGGTTCCTGCAAAAATACTAAAATTATCTAGAAAGTATAGAGTTACTTTAAAATATAACCCGATCCGTAATTATAAAAAAAAAATTTCAATTGTTACTGAAAAACATTTTCTTCTAAATTACCTATAACGTACAAAACATTATTTAGTGTAAACTTGGATAAATAGACGTACTGGGTTCTCGGTCAACTCAACACGTTCCACGTCATATACATAGCGGCGTAAATACGGATCAGGTGCCCCCACGAGAAAGTCTTCAGAAACCAGCGCGCGTTCGCTATCCAAGAAAAATAAAGCATATCCCCCTGTTCCTCGACGAAAAAACGAAGGGAAGTATAATAATTGGTGCTATTGACGATGCGGCGTACGCTTTCGCTACGCGATTTTTGCAAAGCCTATCGATTCGTGAAGGCACCCTTTATACGACTATATATATACACATATATATATAAAAGCGGGCGGGCGAACGAAGAGGTCGCAGATAAATTAGGGAGAGTGGAAGGGGAGGGACGGGCTTATTTAAGACGCGAAAGAGGGAGGAGGACGTCAGGATTAAAATTGGATCGAACGTTATCTTTTTTTCCTACACATTTTTTACGCTGGTACTATATACATACGCTTGATCTGGATCAGCGAATCCCCGCAGAACCGACTGGCACATACTCGGCGGTATATTTACACAAGTCGTGACGCATGCGAGCGAGAGTCGAACAGACACTGCACTGGCGCAATTTCACGTTCAATTTCATTTATATTCAAATGCGCGCCGGAGAAACTTCGGAGGTAGCGGGGTTTTGGCGCAATCAAGACCTAGGACCTGTCAGAAGATTCGGGGAGAGGCTAACTTTGAAACACACTAGTCGACCTCTAACCCTCGCGTTGTCAATCTTTTACGCTCTAGTTACGTTGTCAATCTTTCACGGATAGATCCTTTGAAAATCGCTTAAACGATCGAGTTGTCAATTTATGGAGCTATGCGAAACTTTGTCCCCAAGGCAATGCCACACCTGAGTAATATTAATACAGCGTGGAAGAAGACAAGATCGAAGTTCATGGGTGACAGGTCTGCGAGTGTCTTATTATAAGTAGACGTTGTCGCAATAATCGTAAACGTTACGATTCTTGATTTTGGCACTAGATCAGCGTATTTATATTAGCTATATAGGTAAACAAAGGTTTGCTGTGGACGTGTAAACAGTAAGTATATAAATTTTATGCAGACTTTATTTTTCTATATCCTGCTAGGATATCTGATCATCTTTCATGCTCTAAAAACTATTATTAGACAGTTTTAAAGCCCACAAAAATATTTAAGAGAAAATGATCAAATATTACTCTATAAGATTGATCGAAACTCGGAATAAGAAAGTTAATTATTTTAATGTCTAATTAATGCCCTTAAAATACAATGAAAAAATATTAACCTCAAATTAATATCCTTATACCAAAAGCAATGAACATTTCCAACCCGTAGTTATTGGTCACCAGCTGGAAAAAAATTGAGCACAAACTTTCTGAGCATCCTTTTATCCATTATTAAACGTAAGAGGGCCAGCATTAGGTAATTTTGTTTCTTTAACAAAATGGGTGAAAATGTTATTGCATATCATAAATCGATCATGAGCGATGGTTACTCATGAATCCAGCCAACATATTCGCTTTCCGCTCCGGGAGAGTTATAAATTATTACTTTATTAATAATTTAATATATTAAATTATTACTTTTTCAAATAAATTTGATCTATTGACATGAATGAAGTTTCAAAAGAGTGCTCATTTCTCTTCCTAAAACAATTCATTTTAATTTCAAATTTGTAACGTCACAAACGAAAAATCATTTAGAATATATTCAAAGATAGATATTTATAAATGAAATTGTAAACTATATCTTTTAACTGTCAATAAATGTTCAAAAGGCCATAACTGAATTTAAAATGTCGTTAGTTCTGGGAGATCTAATATTTTGCAAGATTCGTCATCAGCAAAAGTAAAAAACGACCATTTCTTCTAAAACAGTATTTTATAATTATTATTTAGTCAATTTTATTAAGAGTAAAGTGTAAACATTAGACAATTGAGCAATGAACTGGTAAATTTTTGATATACAAAACTACAATTTGTACTGGGATTAACATACGCTTATGTTAAAAATTGCACAAATTTTTTGAATTTTGTTTATGTTATTTAACGTCGCTCTATTTATGCTTCCAATTATCGGTGCTAAGCAGCGACGGAGGTCTACGATGTGTTTGTAAACAAAGCACATGTAAATCATTAGAGGGGTACTTGTGTCAATCGGCCGAGACCGGAACTTGAACTCGGATCACCGGATTACTAGTCCTTCGCTCTAGCGATAATTTAAATATTATTATAAACAAAATCTAAATCTTATAAAGAAAATTACGCTTCGAACAGTATTTTCAAATGGTTTTAAAATAACATTGGAATATTCATTGAAATGTCTGTTTACATGACTATACATGTTTTATTGCGCTTACTGAACGTACAACTCCGGTAACCGCAAATAGTGCATCATTTTTGCCCACGCAATATTTAACTATTCCGCGGTAACTGCCTCGCAGTAAATCACGATTCTACAGTAATTGCCCCGCAGAAATGGAAATAAACCAGCAGTAATAGAATGCAAAAAGCTTTATATAACTTTCATATTTTTCATTTAAAACGGTTTCAAATCTTACTTATAAATATTTTTTAGTTTTTAAAAGTAACATCACACAGACACTTAAAAAGGTAGAAGTTAATTTTTATTATATTTTACACGCTGTTTTCAAACTGAGCACTCAAAATTCATTATGATAGTCAATCGCAATATAAAATATCTCAAATGACCGAATGACATCGTTCGAATTTATTTTATAATTTTTAAAAATATTTATCAAGTTACAGCATACGTGTAATTAGCAAACAGATATTGTACATTTGTTCTCTAGTGTTCCTTTAATAATAATTTTATGGGTGCATATATGAGTTTAAGAAAAGTTTTTAATTACTAGATGTTAACTTATAAAATAATTTCTTATCCATAAATAATTTGTTTCAAATTTATACCGTAAACAATATGAAAGGCAACGTAAAAACGTAAAAATATACACTTTAAATGAGAAAATAAAAATTATAAATATTAAATGCTAAAATCTAGAGTTTTCTATAAAACTCTTTAACATAACTGATACTAACTATTCTATAAACCCGACAATGTCGTGACAATGTAAAAACTCAGTTATCGATTCATCGGTATATTCAACATGAGTTACATTACTTCTTATCAGTTCGTCTAAAGAAGACCTATAGAAATGCTCATCCGATCTGCGCGAAACTCCTAACGACTAACGAAGCATCGTTAAAAGCGGGAAACGCGTAAAAAACAATAACATGACGGATGGTTGCGAAACGTTTATCTTTGTCTCTTTTTACCCATCGGAGAAACACTCCATCCTCTCTAACCGAGCAGTCGATTAATTGCATTCTATTATACGCGCATCTATTAAATACCGGGAGCGACGCCCAAACCGGAAGAGCTAGAGATACGGCAGCCTGTACCGTCACACCCAAAAAATTCGATCCTCGCGCGCGTCGATACATGGGAAATAATCGTGAGTCACTTATCGCGATCCCGAGAGGCGCGCGAGCGTGCAACGCTGTGCGTACACATCCGTAACTGGGTGGACAGGAAAGCAAGCAGCAGCAGCAGCAGCAGCAGCATCAATATCGCGAAATCTGCTGCTGGGTTTTTTGACTTGTTGCTCCACCCTCCGCAGTTCGAGCTTCGGTTTCCTATATAGCCCGCGCAGTTTTACGAGCGGATGACTCGGTGGGTGGGTGAGCTTTTTCACGTGCACGCGCAGGCACACATACATAGACGCACATTATATGCCTACATATATACGACAAAACATATACATTCGTAAATATATGTAAGTTACGCAGCGAATTGTTCGCGTATTGCGCGTACTAAAGTGTACTTTTGCAATGAGAGGGCAGGTTACTGTTGAGCAATTGTTTCTGACGATCATATAGAATGTAATTGCGCGTGAAAATGAGTATAATGTTTAAAATCGATAAATATAAATTTGTCTTTATTACTGAAATTAATATTTTTTAATTACATTTATCTCGGATACAATGAAAAATAATTCGTATTAAAATAAGTTTTTTTATTAATTTAAATTAATAAATATTTTAATGGTCTTATAGTCTTTATAATATCATATATTAGCTAAAATAATGACAGTCAGACTGTTCTTGTTTATGTTCACCCCCGTAGAATCTGAAATAAAACTTATTACTACAATAAATTATATCAGAATATTAAAGCTAAAAATAAAATAAAATTAATAATAAAATAAAAATAAAATTAATAGTAAAATAAAAATGCAATAATAAGTAAAATAAAAATAATAAAAGTACTATTCTATGTTAGTAAAGGACAGCCTGATTTCCCCCACCACCTTAAATTTAGAATTACCTTGGGTGTCCGATGCTTCGAACCGCTACGCTTCATCCTCAGGAACTAAATCATTATTTTATGAATATTAATTTCAGTAATAAGTATTATTTAAAAATTTTCTCAACAATATCTCAAGCCGTGTTTTAAAGAACTTTTAGTATTACCGACACTCAACATAACTATTTTTGAATTTGTTGTAAATTAGATTAATACACGTAGAATATAACATATATTATCGTACAAGTTGATTTTTCGAGGATTAGTTACATCCAAACGAGGGAAGTAATAGATATGCGAGATAAACAATGAATTTTCACGCTATAGTATTTGACAATATTTGACATCAAATTATTTACTGTTACTAGAATTATATTATATTATTTTATAAAGGCTGCAATATTGATAAAAATATTAAAGAGTTCACACTGTCAGATTCGATAAATCCTACTAAAGTTGTGATTTTTAGGTTAAAGTGATGTAACGATATTATCGTTCCCGAAAAGACGTCGGTGTCGTAATGTTTTGAAGCAGCCTGTCAAAATAGGAGTTAACAACTCGTAATATTGAATGTTCGGAGAAAAACAATTAGATTTTCGAGGCAAAGAACAAGTGGGCTTTGAAATTTTGCATGTAATTGTGCAATGGCGTTCCGCACATATGAGCATAAGAAATACCATGCAGTTAGAGAAGTAGAAAAACATTATTTAATACATTTTGAGAATCAGATACGCTAAACTTGTTCAACTTTAAGTACGTAAAATATGCGACGAATGTTTAATAAATCTCATTTGTAAAAATAAAACATTGTGCAAGAAAAATAAGATTAAGAAATGCAACTCTTACCTAATAAAAATTGAGCGATAAGTTAAAGCATTAGAAGAATGAAATTAATGGAACAACTCCAGCGAGTGAAAAACAATAATATGAGAATGAAAACACGCACTGTCAGTGGCTTCATCCTCCGCTTACTAAAAAGTTCAAGCAGAAAAGCATATAGAATATAATATCTACTTGAGTCATCGCCCGCTCTCTACGATTTCTAACAAAAGAATCCGATTCGAGTCGATCACCCCGCCGATCCCTCTAATGAAACAACCCCTCCCCCCATCTATCTTCCCCGACTTGTTTCTGCGCTGATATATATCTTTCCGTACGAAGTAAAAGCTAGACAGAGAAAAAGAGCGTGGGGAGCGGCACGGCGGAGGGGGCGAGACCGCGTGTCCAGTGCGTTTCCCGGAGGTAATTTTAGATCGGTACAAGATAGTACCAATTTCGCCGGTTGAGGGAAAGAGAGATGGTGTGGGGGGGAAGAGGGAGAGAGGGCGTCCGCGATCAAAACCGCAAGCGACTCGGGTAGACGGGAAGAGCGCGCAAGAGTCCAAAAGAGAAACGGCCGGAGAGAGAACGAAGAAGAGGGAGAACGAGAGAAATTCGGTGGGTGCGAGCGGCCCGTTTCTCTCAAAGGCGGAGCAGTTATGTCGGTCGGATCGGAGCGCGCTGTGTGCTCCGCTCCGCTCCTCCTCTCTCTTCCTCTCTCTTCCTCTCTCTTCCTCTCTTTCTCTCCACGGAAAAGCGATTTCGGCCCGCGCCGCAGTTCTTCCCGTGCGCTGTAACGTGGACGCCGCTCGCCTCCGCTGATAAGCGAGCGCCGGAGCCCCTCTTCCCCCGTCGCAGCGTATCCACCGCGCCGGAAAGTGAGGCTCGCCTCCCCCTCGCCGCCCCCCGGGTGAACGGCGCGAGACAGCGGAAGTGCGCGTGGTCAGTGACGAAATTGCGAAGAAGAAGCTCGCGTGCGCCGCGTGTTCCCGTGCAGGAAGCGAAGTCGGAGAGGCCATCGGGATGGGAGGCGCTCAGCTGGACCGTCGTTGATTAGTCGAGCGAGTCAGTCGGCGCGGGAAATTCAAAGAAGACACGGTTGTTCGGCTCTTTCAACCCCTCCGCCGTGGGAAGAATGACATGACCGTCGAGCTGACCGGGAATGCGCTGCCGAAAGGGAGTTTGATAAATATCGTTGCTATGGAACGTCACGCTGCTGCGACGCAAGTTTGGTAAATAGCGATAAAATTAGCTATTGTATATGGAAATATCCCACACGTCGTTTCCCGAGTTTTCCTCGAACCGGAGGTATTTACATTGCATTTGAGTCGATGTTTACTCAATCATGGATAGTCCCCGAAAAATTCGAAAATTATTCGACGAACGTAACGTTCGACTTTGATTTATGAACTAAATGGCGCGCTCGTCTGACTGTATCGCACACACTCTACTTAATAATATCGTGCATTTCGGTACACAAACAAATGATTAATTTAAAACACTCGTTAGTTGGAATTTTTGTAGCTTCGTTGTGTGGTCGATAAAGAAAAAAAATTGATGTTCTGTGACGTAATATTATATAAGAAAGTTCAATAATAGCTAAAAAAAGTTCATGCAAAACCTAGTACTTCGCTTTTCATCGGGAATATATCTTCTGCGAGATTATATAGAGATGTGTAAAACAATTTTATTCAGAAAGATCAATCGCGTGGCTCTAAAATTTTTTCAAGTTATATAATATTTAACATTTATTCCAATAGCACATTTATCTATATATTTGCTATTTGTACTAGGTTTTAAGAAAATTTGCTTTTTGAAATTGATCGTTAAAATAATTAGCTGTTAATACTCTCTTGCTTAGCCATAAAATTTTATTGCTGTGTTTTTTCATACATGTAGTAAATAGTTTTATTTTTAGTATTCTATGAAATCTGAAACATGTCTTACTGTCTTGTTTGGTAAAGCGCAATTTCTCCAAATTGAATTTTTCAATACTTAACCATATAAATTGATATTGTATAAAAAAATGTCCTTTACACGTTGAATATTTATTCGTTGACCTAATAGTTACCCGATATAATAATTATGTTTCAATTAATTACAATTATACTTTGCTTGTCAAAATAATAGTGTCAGCAATTATATATGCAAATCAATCTTGATAAATGTAGTTTATAACTTTTTTTTTAAATATATAGAAAATATATATAATAACAATCTCTGTTATAATAATATTGTTAACTGTCTAAAAATTATAATATATGTAAATTGAATTAATATGTCCGGTTCAGTTAAAAAATTTTACTTCATTGAACCTTTTATTTTTATTAATTAAAATAAATTTTTAAGTAAGTCTCTGCCATTGAGTGACGTAGCTTTAATGTTACACGTTTGATAACTAAAGTATAACACAAATGTCGAAAAATAATTTGATTTTAGCATTTGTATTTAAACGCAAAATGTTCGAGTACGCAAATTGTTTGAACGGATAATTGAAATAGAAGTTAATACAGTCCCGGAATCAGGAATGATCGAATTATTACTCTTTTCTGCAACAAAAATTCTGTCTAACGAAAGCGAAGAAAAAAAAACAAATATCGGTCCCTCTGGAGATTCGCAGGCGGCGCGCGAACAGCGCGGCGCAACGGAGCAGCTCGATCCCCCTTGCTCGCGCCTGCGGTGCCGCTCGTTTCGCATTCCGCGCGATATATTTTTGGGACCCAGGCGCTGAAGCATTTTTACGCTCGATTAGGCAACCGCGCATCGTCGATCGTCAGGGAGGGGAGGTGGGAAAAAAAGCTCCTCTCGCGCGAGCCGCGAGAAAAAAGAGAAGGCTACGGGGGCAGGGGGGGCGACACCGCGCGCTGCCAAAACAGAAGAAAACCGGAATATATCAACACAGAGAGGCGTCAACCCGGCGGGCTCGAGACCAGTGATCGAGCAAGCGCCGCTGCGCGTGCGTGCGCATATTTATATGTATAGGAGAACGAAGCACGCGCGCAATGCACCCCGCCGCGATGTACAGGCGATAGAGAATTCATTCGCTAATGCGCGGGTGAGAGATCGCGACCGCCTCCTCGTTCGCGCGCCTCGTTTAATCTTGATCCAAAACGAAATTCGAGCCTCTCGGTGAAAAATACGCCCGCCGGTGGCTAATTCCATTGTTCCGCCGGTGGAAATAAACGTTTCCGCGGCGGCACGCTGTCGAGTAATTAATAACGTGGGATTCATCGGCTATTGCTGAAGAAGCGCTATATAAGCGCAAGTGTATATGAGGGAGCGGTTAAATTTTACGGGCCGCACTTTCGAAGAAAGCACTTGAGCGAAATGAAACTTTCTTAATGTACGGAAACATTTTGGTATAAAATGTCGCTGGATGTAAAATTTTTCTTCACATCGCTACTCGCTGAATTATTTTCACGATTCGGGCGTAATGATATTTATAAATGAAACGGGCTGTCGAAATATTACGACGGTGAGGGACCAAAATAGGCGCAATCGTTTTAATCAATATCTGGAAATACGTGGCTTACACAGCCGTATAAAGAGATAAAAAATTCTTTTTCTACTCGAGGCTAAATTCCAAATTTCTTCTTTAGATTGATTCACCGAAAAATATTAGATTTTCTATATACTTATTAGATTGTGTATAGAAAAGTTGTCTATTTTAAAGCAATATAAATTGTTCGATTCCACAGATTAATGGCTCATAAATACGGTCTCAAGCATCGTGATTTTCGTAAATGTAAAAATACATCAAATTGACTGGTTCAAAATTCCATCACGGAGATGTAAGACGAAAAATATGGGTCTTGGCTCGAACGATATATTTAGTTGCTATATTTATACCAGACCATAAATAGGGATACATTTTATTAATGATAAATTGAATAAAAATATAGAATCGTTATTCTTGCATTACTATGTTTTTTTCCTTATAAAATATTTTACTTTCAAGGAAATTTAAAAAGTAGACGTAATAAACTAGAGTTCATATTTGACGTGTGCAATCGATACCATCTGTAATCGCGTTATATCGATTGTCGAGATAATCTTAAATATTGTTATTCCAAATCATTGTTTATTTTTACATCTATCGAACTATTCCTTATTATTAACTATTTTATTTTACTCTCTGAAACCGAGAACTATTGTATGAATACAATAGAATCAGAGCTCGAAATTGACGAATTAAGCTCTAATTCTCTAACATTAACTAACATAAATATGCAAAAACTACTGTTTGAAGATAATTTGTTGAAAATTAGATTCCAGCATCGTTGCATCGTTAGAAAAATTTATTAAAAACTGTGTAGATTTACTGTATTGAAAAGTGATGCAAGAAGAAGCTAAAAGCAGTATATAATCTCATTTTTACCACAATTGTTATTGGTTCTACTTTTACACGAGGTAATGAAGTAATTACTGCTTTTAATGTATAAAGTCATTTTCTATTCATCTCGCACAGTACGAGTTTGTACAAAAGAAATGAATTATTTGTATCAATAACGATGTTTCTGCCGCAGAGTCCATTTTTTGTAGAAAATGAACTATATTTTATTTTTGATCCTCAGATTTAGATCGATTTAATTGCTCGTGGATGGAAAGAATTATATCTAAGGGTTAGATTATTGGATTATGCGTTACTTAGTTTGGATTGTTTGTTTCGATGTTTTCGTAATTGAAGTTTAGTAAATATTGGATTTGTGAATTGAAATTTTTTATTGTACGTGCATATGATTTATCACTTTTTTAGCTAAGATTAATACAAAAGAAACAGATACATTATCAGGACGGGAACAGAGATATTTCAAGAAGTCGACGCCATTCGGTAGATATATTTGAAACGATTGTCAGAACTTTTAGGTAAAAAATTGTATTACGTGGTCGCAGAATCTCAAAATATTTAAAAATCGCTGCTTCTGGGCATTTAGGTTCTAGAAAAGCACAGGAACGTTGTCAATGCTATTCTCAAATGCGTGACAGGCGTACTAAAATGTTTCTCGAATAATTACTCTGGATTCATGCACCTGAAAGCCTTAACTTAACAGCTTTTTTCAGCTCGCGTTATTCCACGACTATCGAATTTACAAGAAAGACGCTCCTTGAAACCTGCTCAATATTTGTTATAATTTTTCCCATGTCTACGATAACCGTGCCGAATACGTCGCTCGTCGGCGAGATATACGCGAGCGCGCGTGATTAACGACCCCTCCCCCCTCCGGGCCCCTTCGCACTGTCGCGGATGATTTACCGTCGCGCCGCTACCCTGCCCCACGCTACCCACGCTCCGCGTTTAAATTATCCCTCAGCCCTTATCCATAATCCGACTCTTGTTTGCTTTTGACTCGATAGAGGGATGGGGGAGGGAGAGGATCGCTTTTTCCACCCCGCTCGCCTGCCAAGAAGGGATAAGATCGGCCGCGCGTCCGTATATTCGGACCGTGCCGCGGCAGTGATAGCGCGCGTGCCGCTGAATTTTGACGCGTGTCCGTATATATAAATATATATATATATATATATATATATATATATATCGCGGCTACCGGGGGCCACCGTCAATGCGCGACGAATTTACGAGTTCATAAATGCCGTGAGCGACGAGGTGCGAGAGAGCGAGCGCGCGGCCGGCGCGTGAAAAAACGACCCGACGATTATCGCCCGAGTGTATAAAGCGTTGAATTTTACGAATGGCCGGCTGAACGCGCGTCGACGCGCGGTATATTAGTGGAAATGGGCTGCCTTTCAGGAATAATTGCTCTTCCCACGGAACTTTATTTAGAATCTGTTCTGTCGTAATTTGTGTGTCGTTTTAAAAATCTGTATATCCTAACTATGAGTGGCCGCAAGTATGCTCGTAAAATTTCCGGTTAGAATCATTTGTTATTTTTTGACCACTTCAGGAACAAACGTCGGCATTACATCTGTCCTCTCGATTCTTCCTTTACGGCATACTTATTTGCAGCTCTAGATGCTTTAATTTTTTCGAATCAAATACCGGATGCTTGCGAAATAAGTTTCCCGGTTCAAAAATTAAAATCGTATTACATTTATTCAGTTATGCAATGAGGAACAATGAATAAGTGCAGACTCTAAAAATTAAATATAGCGTTAAACATTTTTTTAAACTTTTATTCATCAGAATAATTATTTGAGGTTACCGATTACTATTCCAGTATCAGATTTTAATAATCTCAAAAGGGCGGATGAAATATAAGAGCTAAAATGTCATAATACGCATTTGTACTTAAAAAAGTTTTAAGAAATCAATAAATCAACAGCCAACAAGCGTAACCATTTCTTATGTATATTACAATTATTAATTCCGTATTATGCCAATAGAAAAAATCAGATATATTAGTCAACTATACTTGAGATGCTAAAATGATATGTAGCCACTTTACAATGCTCAAATAAAATTTTTTTAGCATTTATTTGCCGATCTTCGAGTAATTTACTCGAAATCTTGAATTATAAAAATCCGATTTCAGTTTATAGTAATTGGAGATCTTTAAAATCCTTACCTGAACTATCGTATCTGATCGGATAACTGCGATACAAAAGTGTGCCTCCGGCTGAAAATGCTAAAATTTTTATGTACCAGGTCCAAGTACCAATAACACATAACTTAATGATATAAATTGTAAAATTAAGATACTGCTGATCGTTCCTTGAAAAATTAAATAAATTTTTTGAAATAAATTAAAACGTAGATTTGAAAAAACGTACTAGGAAAAAATTTATAAAATAAAATATTGAAAAATCTCATTATTACAATTTATAATTAAAAATATGAGTATCATAGAAGTCGATAAATGTACTTCCGCTAAATATTCGCAATCGCGATGATAATTTACTTTTGAAAACACAAATAAACCTTAAAAATCTGATACAAATCTGACCTGATTGAATAATAATCAAATATAAATTAAACTAATTTTACACCAAATTATCACAAACATGGAACCAAATATTATACTTTTAAGTTATATCATTAAGCGCTAAATTTCTGGTTGTATATTTGGAGCTGGTGTATTTGCAACGCCCGTAATTCCGAAGTACATAAAAACATTGATAAGGAGTATGCAATAATTTTGAAAAGCAAAACATATGGTGACATTTTTAAAAACATAACAATAATTAGCGATCGATTTGAAAACTAATACGAATTCGCGCTAAAAAGACAGACGCCCAGCGATGAAGGCATCGGCCAGCAAGAAAAACAAACCAAATGTCAAAGCAGTCGTGAAAGTATAACGAAAAACGAAAACTTATGTTGAGGGACGGTGGCACGGAGGTGGGGGGGGGCTACCGAAGAAATCGCGGGCAGCAAGTCAAACAAGAAGCATGACAGGAGAGATGTACGATATTAAAGCTACGGGCTCTCTTTAAAACCGTGACATCCCTCCCCCTCCTCCTCATTCTCGACGCGGCTCGTGCGCACCGCGTGGTTATTTTTACAGGCCTGCACAAGCATCGAGCTGCTGCTCGAGACTTGACACAAACGTGGAACATTTTCACGGGGCGCGCAACGCCCTCTCCGCAAATACATTTCCAGAGCTCGTTTTCTACCGCCCCCTCTCCCCCTCTCCCCTCTCCCCTCTCCTCCCCTCTCTCTCTCTCTCTCTCTCTCTCTCTCTCTCTATATATATATATCCATCCCTATACACACGCGCGCAAAGGGAAAACAAAGGGATAAATAGTCGCTAGTCGGGAATTAGAGGCTTTTTTCTATGAGATTTTTCTGTTTCCAATATAAATATCACTGACTGATTGTGATCGAAAGAAATGTCAACAGCCTAAAAACGTGCCTATCCATGTTTTATATTCCAAAAAAAAAACCTAAAATCTGATTCAATATTTCTATCTAATACATGTATTTTTCAAGAGCTATTCATATCAATACATAAATGCTTGAGAATGGGAAGAAGAGCGAACGTGTTTCTGTGTCTGTCGTTTGCATGAAAATTAGCAAGCTGTTACGTATGTTTATCCTTATACTTGAGGAACATATTGACAGACATTCGGAATGATCGATATTAAGAAAAACATCTTTTCAAAGTTCTTGCGGAAATTTCATTTCATTTGTTTATATTAGAATTGTAGCGTATTATTGAAAATAAACTAAATTATAAATGGAAATCTGTATTCTTATGTATTCAGAAATGCGAGCATTCCTGGATAGATTAATTTTTAAAAATTAGTATTTTCTATTCTATAGATATCGGACATTTTTAAGCAACATTCAATAATATTTTTATATTATTATATATTTACTTATAAACAACGCCAGACAAATATCGATCATCAAATTCAAATTCCACTTACTTGTTAAGTATTGGAATACAAAAAGTTTATGCCTTTTCCTTTATCGAGATTCCAATTCTTTTAGGATGTGAAAACCCAATTTTTTAAAAAATTGTTAAAAAACGCGATTCATCTGCTAAATAGTTTGTGATAATCGTAAGTGACTATGATAAATACTTCATAAGCGCGTGGTTTTTTATCTGCACAAAATGATCTTGAAGATGTGTAAATAATCCTGGAAGGTACTTGAAAAAAATCATCAAATAACAATTTTTATAAATATCTTTTAGAACTTTTGCTCGTTTAAAATCATTTTGGACAGATAAAAAATAGAAGGTGGCCAATATTTTTGGGTATTTTAATATATATCGTATTCGATGGATTATGGGTATGATTTAAGTAATCATTGCAGTGTAATTATTTATAAAGCGGATTTAGAGAAGAAATCAGATGTGTAAATATTTTTAAAGCGGATTTTTGCCGATAAAAAGACCTGATTCATATTCTTCGAGAACTAGTAGAGTAGTATTATGAGTATCGTCAAATGTAATAATGGATGAATATTACTTTGAAATTCTCATATAAAAAATTTAAATGACTAGCTTTACGATAGTGAAAGTGAAAAAATTCGGACATGCTTAAAAATCAAAAGTGTTATAGTTACTGCTGTGAATTAAACAAATGTATTATTTTGCCAAAATGAATAAACGTTGCTTTTAATTTCTAAATTGGACGCAATGCGCACCAGGACGCTCAGGCGCCAAATCAACGACTATTCAATATTTATCCATTGCAAACAACCTGTACATACTTAGTGATGTATCTGTACATAGAATAGTGATTGATTTATCAGTTGATCGATTGCGCAGTTAATTTTTCGAACGAGATTAGGTAAGCGCGAACTCAATTCGATCGAGGAGATAAATTTTTCGCTAGAATTACAGGACGCTTTGCAACGAAATTCCAATCGAACGATTCAGCACGCGCGGGTAATAAAAATCGAAGTCTCTATTATTTATTCCGTCTGCGAACCAAAGGCTGTTCGCCAAAAATCTATTATCCCCCCCCCCTCCTGCTTTAGTTCGACGCGTCGACACAAGTTCCAAGTGTCGTGCATATGTACGCGAAGTATCGACCCGCGGCTCGTTGCACCTTTTCAAAGGCCCGCGCTCGTCCGGTGGTTTATATGCAAATATCCCCTTCCAGCAATTGGCTATCAACGGCTCGACCAACGCGGACAGATCACCATACACGTATCTACACCTTATATAATCAGCCTCCATTCTCTCCCCGCGGGCCAGCCCCGAGATTAATCCTGGTTGCCGCGGAAAATTCAATCCCCCCTCCCGCGGCGTGGAAGTTTAAAGCTCGGCCCCTCGCACCGCGGAGATCCCGTCTCTTCGCCCCCCCTCCTGCCGCGGGTTCGACCGAGCCGCCACAGCCACTTAAGATTCAAAGAGCTCCTGGTGCGACACGGGCGCGGCGACGGCGAGCTCTCGACGTACCACAACCCTCCCCCACCCGCGCCCGCCAATTAAGACGAGTCTTCGCCCCCTCCCCCCGGACAAATTCAATTGCGGAATTTCCATCTCTCTCCCCTCTTCCCCTCTCCCCCCCTCTCTCTCCGCCTTCCGCGCTGG
Source organism: Sycobia sp. Sy_11 (assembly GCA_018907035.1). Lineage (NCBI taxonomy): Eukaryota > Metazoa > Arthropoda > Insecta > Hymenoptera > Epichrysomallidae > Sycobia > Sycobia sp. Sy_11. The sequence continues at coordinate 173,863 of JACCIC010000097.1, forward strand.
CGCGGTCATCGGAGACTTACCCGCGCGCCAGATGCAGGAGCGGCTAGTGACTTATGGGAACGAGACGAAGTTGGGTATATGCTTGTATCTGCTTGGCGGGCGATGCGTCGTCGTTGTTGTCGCTCCTGCGGGTCGCTGCTGACGCTGCTGATACTCTCTCGCTCCTGCCGGTAAAATAGTCAATTCTACGTTACTGGGCTTACCTGAAATCAAACAGTTACAAATTATTATTGCAGCTTGGAGAAATCGCGCGTATGTTATAGTTTTCGCTGCGATTGTATATATATTTATCTATATATGTATGTATTATATATATATGTATTATGATAAAGGGGGTAAATCGTTATTTTATTGCATACAACCTAACAAAGACGTCCGTTATAGTACAAGATAAAAGTTCACGGGATTATTTTTTTTTAGAAATGTTTAGATAATTTATAAAGAAACTAAACTATTCTGTTATTTATATTTATCGGTATTTTTAGCCAATATAAGTACCGTGCATCCTATAACTTAAAAACTCTAAAAAGAATAGAACATACATCATATATCTTACAAATTTATCTTCATATATCTTATAAACGAAGACTACAAATTTATTCACTATATTGTTATATAAATCAAATATAAGAAATGCACTGATAATAAGAATACTTATCTTCGCAATTAAATAAATTTAGAGCATTTCTTATAGAAAAGAATAATAGTAAAAATTAGAAAGTAATTATAATTATTTAAAATTAGTTTTAAAATTAATTTCACTGTATAATATATTTTTCTTTAATTTAAGTCTAAATTTTTCTTCTATTGTCCGATTTCTTTATTTTCTGATAACTTACTCCTATTTTTTGTTAATAATTGGACTTATCAATATTGGACTGAATATTTTTAGTTATAAAAGCAATAACGTTAATTCGATTGGAATTATTAAACATTACATTCTAAATTTACACCAGTATGGCCAAGTGTAAGCATTCAATTAAATATTTTATTATTTTACCCATTTCAATAGAATTTCAATGTCCATTGTGGCGATAAAAGACCATCCAACGACAAGTTGCATACTGCAAATCACCGTTAGGTCATTGTTGATTGAGCGGTCGACGTAATAAATCGAGTTTCAGTCACTTATAGCATATATTATGTTACTTAATTGTATTTTATTTTATTAACGGTAATTCATTGGGCATTATGCACAAATAAAGTAAGAGCAGCACGATGCATATTTAAATTCAGCAGCGCATTTTAATAGATTATAAAAAATTAATCAATATACAGACAAACATTATCAGAAATTGTAAATTGAATTTTTTTATTTCATTTGAGATTATTATATAAATATTAAATTAAAAGATTTCTGCTCTCCATACACGCAATTTGATTTCATTTTATTCATATTTGCTGTACAATAAAATAATTCTCGTAATAATAATGATTAATTATTTTTCGACATATTTTTGTATAAGAACTTTTATTTGTAATAATAAATAATAGTTTTTTAATAATAATCCAATCCTTTAATAGTAATCCAAATGTAATAATAAATCAGTATTAAATTAAATATAGAATCATAATTCAAATCATAACTAGATTAATAATAATAATAACAACAATAATAACAATAATAATAAAATTATAATATTTTTCTGAAACATAGACGAATTGTTAATATAGGCCATTTTAATAGCTTTCTAAATCTGTTGTATCAAATGAATGCAGCTATTTGAAAAGCAAACAAAAAATAAAATTACGTTTGGCCACAATATACGTTGACGTTCACGGCCGCCGAAGAATATTGTTGGGAAAATTATTGGATGGTTAATACCGCGGATGTGAAGATCCGATTGCATTTCCACCGTGTGAGCTTGACGCATTATATATAAACCTAAACCACCCGAAATAAATGTCGGCTCGCATAAAAAATTCGCGCAAAATTTCGATTCGAAAATGAAAAGGGAATAAGCCCCGAACCCGCCGTCGCATTACACCACCGGCGAACTTGATAAAAAGAGTCGGTAAATAACGGAAATTCCTGAAACTCCGGCGTCGCCCGGCATAAATAACCCCCTCCCCAATTGGCATAGTTACGAAGAAGACGGGGCGGCGAGCGAGGCGCGGGCTAAGAAGAACGCTAAATATTCCCGGCCGCCTCGCAAAAATAACGATCTGACCCCGCAGCCGGGCAGGGAGGGGGTGGGGGCAAAACTTTCCGGCAGAAGTAAAAGACGCGGGAGGGCACGAGGACGCCGACCGCCCAACCCCTCCCGCCCACGCGGTCTTCGGCAGTTGGCCGGGCGCGCCCCGAGCGAACTTTCGCCCGTCGCCCTGCCGCGCCGCGGTTGTCGCGCGAGTCATTAAGCCTCGCTCGGCAATGACGCGGCCAGCGCGCAGCCTTATGCCCGCGAAATATATAACGTGGGTTCCGAAATTAGTTGGCCCGCCGCGGGCGCGCGCGACGCGCGGAGACCAGAGCGAGGCTGTGGGAGGGCGAGGGAGGGAGAGAAAGGGAGAGAAAGGGAGAGAGGGCGTCGTCGTATATTCGTCCTCGGCGGCGAGCGCGCACGTGTCTCGGGAGCCAAAAGGCGTTACGGCGCGGCGCGGCGCGGCGCCCTACAGACTTAATCGTTCGCTGAATTATTCCGCGAATCGGAAGAGCAACTTGGCACGCGGAGCGGCAGTGCGATGCGCCGCGGATTCCTGATCGGGGCGGCGCACGTGCGGATGCAATTGTTATATATATATATATATAGGCCAGATTGAATTATTTGCCGTTTAAATAGCATGTGTAATAATTCATTGCCATTTTAATTGCAACGGGATGCTTGTTCACAATATGTAAGAAAATGAAGGTTTCGCATTAGCGCGTTCATATAATGTCTCCAATTGACGAGCTGAGCTACACTTAATAAAAGTCGAATTATACTAAACCGCACCCTAAATGGACGCATCAATACGGTGGTTTGGACTTGATCGTTCTTCGAATAGTTGTTATTCGAATAATATTCTTTTATGATAGGGATTTCAGTACAGAGAGAAAATTGTGCAGTCATGAAAAAAAATTCTCTGCCTTTCATTTTTGATGACCTATTTCGAGTGAAGTAAAAAAAAAACATTTTCGAGTACTTAAAAAACATGGATGCGTTTCTGTAGTTATCGCATAACAATAAGACTGGTAAATAATAATGTCTCGTTATTGGTTTGGGTTAACGTGAAATTCATCTTGCGATTATTTAACTTGGCATCAACAGAAAGGCTCTCTCGATAGATAGATCAAAATGCGGACCATGTGCAATATATACATATCTATATTTACAGTGGAAATAAATGCAATGGAAAACCCTAACCGGAGAGGAGCCTTATCTTTTTACAGCGTTGTTAATGGCTACGAATGAGAACGCTCAAATTCCGGAAAGAGCAACTAGTAGTACACTTTGATTTGAGATAATATTCGTTAGCGTTCGAGTTATAATCACTCGTTCAGGATCCAAACAGACTGCATTAACTAAGCTCACCGCATGTAGGAATAAAATTAGCTACTACAATGTTCATAAGTCTTTACTTTTCTAATTTTGAATTGAGACTGTGAAAGAAAAATCTTTAAATATTTACCTCAATTATTTTTTAATCGCCTGACGGCGTCCTTTATCGAGGCCGATACTTCATACCACCCTTAGTGCTCCTCAATTTCCGATTGGTTCATAATAATTATCACTCTTGATTTCAATTTTCTAATCATTTTCCTTAGGATCAGCATCTCAACTGATTATATAAAAGCCCATTTATACGAATGATATTGCAATAGAATCACGGTTAATTACTCACCACCGATGGGACGCGTAATTAAAAATAAATATGAAATGGATTAGTAAGCTATTAAGCATAGTTCGGAACCCCGTGAAATTTCTCGCACCTCGTCGCGCGCAACGTTTCGACACCCCCTTTCACACAGTGAGCAGTGTGCAAACAATAAGTATTCACCCCCTCCTCTGTAAACAGTCCCAATTTGCGCCATAAGCCATTTACTTTTCTCAGTCCTCCATTTCAGTCCGCGCGCTGTTTTCGCGTCGACGCGCAGAACCAGCCCTTTAACCCCTCCCCCTCACCTGCCCACTCGTGCATATAATTGATCATATCTATATATTCTTCCATCCCATATAATGCATAGAGATTACGGGCGTGGAGGTCGAGAGTGAGAGCACGATTGAGAGAGGGGCGGAAAGAGGGGGGGGGGGTAGATAGAGATTGTAAAGTTCTGGTTAGTGTCTACCTTGAGTGCAGCTCCGCCTGATGTGCTGCACAAATATAGTTATGTACACACGCGCGCGCGCGCGCGCACACACAAAATATACATGCGTCGAGAATTTAAGATGCACGCGCGGGCAGCGCGGAGAAATCGATCGATCGAGTCGGCGAACCGCGGAGAGGATTAAAGAGGAACGAGCTAACGTGAATGGAAGTTATTTAAATATTGCCTTGGGCAACGGAATGATTGATAAGAATGAGTAATGACCCGTTAGTTTGTAATTTATTTTTAATATCGTGATACGCGCACAATCGATATATTTCAAACATATAAAAGAACAAAGTAATACAAGGAAATTTTTAGAGACGTCAAAAATAACATTGTTTTGTATTATCTTGATTTGAGTAATGAAACTAACTAACAAATAAATTAGATATATATAAACAACTAACTAACATAAAGAGAAGATATATATAAACAAAAAGTCTCGACATCGGATTATCTATTAACGATTTAGAGCATCTTACAAACAATCTTTAATCAAATTTTATATTCATCAGTTCTTTCAATGTAATGTCTTTTTTTTAAAACTATTGAAGTTGCCTCTCTTTTTAGCTTCTTCAATTAAAAAATAATTGCTTACTACTGTTACTGAGCACAATTTATTAGCTTTTTAAATATTTATATATAATAAAATTCAGATATTTAATTAAGAAGTTATATAAATTTGAACTTAATTGTTCCCTAAAAAATTAGCATAACGGTATTTAAAAACTTGCCTTAAAGTTTTCACAAAAATCGAACAGTTCAATAACCAAAAGTGTGCTCTTAGTAAGAAACTCGACGTAAATACAAAATGTATAACAGTCCTCGTATCGCCACTGGACGAAATTACTGTACTTTGGATGTAGTAAATAGGAAGGAAAATACTCATAAGAAAAAAAGTAGCTATTCAAGCCGAGACAAGAGGAAAACATTAGACAGTATATAGGCACTCTTCGATGAATCTCATGAAACTCGCTTCGCTAAGAGGAACGAGAGAGCAGGACGAAGAAACGTCTACGAGAAACAGGGAATGAATGAGTGAGTGAGAGAGAGGGAAAGATAAAATTTTCCCCCAAGCGGTTATAAACAAAATGCTCGAGGAATGGTTGTTCGCTAACCGAGGCTGTACATTGAATGACATTGCCAAAGGTAAAAAGTACATTTCATTTTCACTTCATAAATGGCAGTTTGGCGTCCCCTCCCTCCGACGTGCTTATTCCGCAGGCCGCACCAATTCGAAATAAAGTTTACGATTTTCCGAAGTGTCTCTCAAGCCTATATATATATATATATATATATATATATATATATATATATATACATATACATATATACATACATATATACATACATACGCGGAAGGTACGTAAAAGGTACGCTTCGCGGGCGTGTATAGAGGCGCGCTTATTTTATGCAGCCCGGACCGTTCGGCGCAAAATAAAGCGCAATTTATGCTCTCCCGCGGGGTAGAGCTGCGAGAACAAAAAGAAATTGCCTCGACGCTAGGGCGCTCCCGCCCCTCACTCCTCCATCAACCTATATATACGCTTTGGCTAAAGTCGAATGCTCGTTTGGGAATATATATCGGCTATTAGAGGAAAATTGGAAAGCTCGCATCAATCTTTGGAGCTGCTCTATAAAAATGTTTGGTTCGCCGGAAGTATACGTACACGCGCGCGCGTGTTAATAATGCAGGAACCTTTCAAAGTAATCTATTAAAATTTCAAATGCAAATGAAAACATTTTAATTGTTTCCAAGAGTCGAATTTCTGTAAATTATCGTAGTTTTGCGCATTCGGTTCCTTATATTTCAGAACTTATGAATACCAAATATTCGTTTAATTTATTTCAAAAAATAGTCAAATTTCTAAACTTATAAAAACGATTAAGTAAAAATACATATTTACACTTAAATTCTATTAAATTCAGAATTATCGAAAGTACAAAATTCAAAAAATTGAAATCTAGTCTAAGAAATAAAGGCAAGGAATGTAAAGAATGTCTTGGTCAAAACAAAACTAGCGTAATTGTACTTTTAGTTTAATTTAATGCATTTAAATATTTGGTATTAAAAGATTTATTTCCCAGCAATATTAGTTAATAATATTTGGATCAATTGTTTCGAACTCTGTTCCTACATTGAGGTTTGCAAAGCTTAAAACAAAGTAAAATTAAGCTCTAATAATAAGTTGGGTAATATGGAAAAGCCATAAACTCCAACTGGAGCGTTTAGTTTTAAAGCTTAGAAGTTAAGGAAACAATTAATCTCAGACCGGGTGGTAAACAATGATTTCCATTTCTACGAAAGGGGACCTTTGGTCGCCCAAGGATATAGAGGGTGGAGCGAGAAAATACAGATTCAGAAAATCTAGGTCGTCGGGATTTTATGGAATCATTCCAGTTATACGCGGAATCTCGCAAATTACGTGATTGCTTCTCAATTAAATGCAGATTTATGAGGACTTGGCTCGTGTACAAAAACGAACATCTATATCGCAGAGAAGAGCAGCCCAAAGATACGAAATATATTTTCCTTTTCCTGCTATTAAATCCCCCCCAATGAATTGAGCAACTAGATGGTGATGGAGGAGAGAGAGAGAGAGAGGACGAGAGATGGAGGGAGCAAACTAGAGTGACTAGACGGGAAGCTAAATTTAAACTTCCGATTTAAACTGGATAAATGATCAAATCTTTCATTTGTAATCTTTAATTTGGAGCTCATCGGTGGCGACAGTTATTCTATTGATGACGAACGCTATTTCGTGGCCCTGTCAGTATATTTCTTCATTGAAAAATCATAATTTATCAATTAGTTGGAAATCATTCTAAGTACAATATTAGTAGAAACAAATTGCATAAACTACTTGGCAGGATCTATAGTCCTGAAAATGTCTTCGGTTAAATCAATTCAAACATTCACAAATCTTATATCGTTTCGAGTCATTCTGAATGAAATTTCTCACGAAGCCGACTCCTTTTACACACCTATTACGCCAGTTTCTTAACAAATCAAAAGGATATTGAAAAACAAATTACACTCACAATTGATGTATGTAAAGGAATTTGATTTTTATTAAATTTGCTAATTTATCCAGATGAATCCACTAAAAGTAAGTATCCAGATATATTTTTAATTGTTGACCACGTATCAATTTTTTTTTAAATCCAAGACAATACATACATACAAAATCATTTACTCGTAAAAAGTGAACAGACGATACCGAGCACGGTATAGATAGTTCAACATTTAAATGTCGTTACATACACTTTGGATAATTAATTATATAGATTGCATACTTCTTACAAATATATATGCACCTATTTATTTAAAACACGTGGTGTTTGCCATTATCTAATTAACATTCGCTTATTCATTAAGAGATTATTATGAAATGTATAGTTTGAGATACCGACACATATTGTTAATTTCATCTACTCTTTGAATTGTATTTCGTTTGTTCCTTCAAACTCCGATAATAAATGCGAACTACAGGTATGAGACTAGCAAATTCGCTGTTCAAGTCTACGAAATGTGACTTTAGTATGAAATTTGAACGGTTGAAATGCACCGGCCACTCCGCAATTGGTTTTCTTACCCGGAATTTATCCTACCGAGCTGGGTCATAAATTTTACCCGTCCCAGAGGCATCTCCCTGAACGAATGCAAAGTGGGTATAGAAGTAAAAAGATAGAAATTAGATTCAAGCAAAAGGGCTGTAAATATAGGCAATGAATATATGTAAAGGAAATAGAACGAAAGGTATTGGTGGATGTTCGCTAAGCCACAAGCCAGAACAGAAATCGAAAAGCTTAAAAAAGGAATACGTTTGTGGCTGCCCGATAGAATTTATATCAGTAGAGACGCGAATTATGAAACAATCTCATAGAATCGTGAATAGAAAAATAGTCGTTGTTAGAATTTTATTTTGAGATGACTTAAACTGTATTTTCTAAAAGTCTAGCCAATTTTACAGAAATTTTTTTTACATCGCCTAATATGTGCCGGATTCTTTGCTGTGAAACCTTCTCGTCAAATTGTAATGTTTTAATTGAAATTAGGACGTTAAGTAAAATCAGCTTATTTACTTGTCGTCCCATTTACTTAATGGGTAAGGTTAAACAAAAAGGATCTAATAGTAATTTCTTTCTTGTAAATTTGAAGCATTCTTTGCTTTTAAATTAGCATTTGTAATTCTCCCCTCATTCCCCCTGTCAATTTCAGCGTCGGGGCCAATCTACCTTTTCTCGAGTAAATATCGCGAGACGCGTTAAAGAGTCCATACCATAAATTCCTACACTGACTCGTTAAATACCGGTATAAATCGGGCGCGCAAGGACGAAGTACTAGAACGCGAACCAGAGCTTATTAACCTTAATTGTGTCTCCGCACGAGAGAGAGGGAGAGAGAGGGAGAGAGAGGGAGAGAGAGGGAGAGAGAGAGAGAGAGAGAGAGAGAGAGCAAGAGACAGGAGACAGAAAGAAAGAGAGTGGGAGCATGGAGGAGAAAGGGGCAACTCTACTTTGCCCGAGCGAAAAATTCAATTAGCTCTCGCGCCCGGGTAACGAAAGTCAAACAATTTTTTGCGCCACGCCACCCATATAGTCGTGCACTTGACTTGGCGAACATAGAGCTCAACCTGAAAAGCTGTGCTACTATAAACTTCTGACTAATGCCATAGACACAAAAGAAATAACCTAAAAAATTATCGCAAAAAATTACAGGCATCGAGAGCTATATATCCGAGCAATACTCAAATACAGCGTACTTTTTGCGCACCTCGAATTACTGGTGTGAACTTTTAAATTTATAGATACTTTTGGGTTTAGATACTTGATAAGATTGATTATAATTTTTTTCTGCTTCTGTTATAAATGATATTTCCTTTTTATTATAATAATTATGAAATTAAATATTATATATAAACAATAAAAAAAAACATGAACATAATTATAGGTAAATACGTGCGTAATAAAATCCTCCAATACAAATACTTGCTTTTCCTAATAATTCTTATCCTTGATCTGTCAATTGCTCTTCTGTGCCGACTTATAATGCGTTTTGTTTGAACAATATTACATGCAAATATGAAAGTATTACAAACTGTAGATAATTATACTCACTGTTTTCATCCGTTCAACATTGCTGCAAGTAGTTTACAAGCAGATATTCCAACGTGTAGAAATGAGAATGTCTAGTTTTACATTTCCATAGTTAGATAAATTATGTTGAAATGATCATCTTAATATGTAAATAAAGGATATTGCTAACTCAACTTTACAATAACTTTATGTTATCACATACTATTATTGAAAATAGTATATTTATTGTTCCATCAGTCGTACAGTGTATTCATTGCCAACCACTCTTCAACTATAATATAGTTCGTTATGTTTGATAATGCAAATCACGTCCCGACGTTTTTGGAAGACTCGGAAATAAACAATACATGTAAGAACAAAGTTTTAAAAAACTTAGTCAAAAGCCGTAAACTTATACCGATGAAAAAAGCTAATATACATAATTAATATTTGTTTCCTGTAACTACTGCGAATTTTACGCGCGTCCAAAGTCCGTAACAAGTACCGTAACAAGAGAAACGGAGAAAATTGAGAAAAAGAGCTTTGAAACAACTTTCGGCCAAGGGGGAGTCTATTTATTCAAATGACTGACGCAGGTGCAGAGCTAACGAAATTTTCGTCCCGCACTTCGCTTGGCAATGGAGCGAGGCGGAATCGGGAGCATTGGGTTCCACATAGCGCACGCGCGCTCAGCAACGCATCACAGGCTGCTCGCGGTAAATTTGCCAAATCAGAGAGTACGGCGTAAGCTCTTTTCCCAAAGCGCACTTAATAAGCATTTCGCAGTTAGAGAGAGAAAAAGCTCTTTACCGCGTTGCGCGCACTTTGCCCCCTATCAATCCCCCTCCTCTGCGGGAGTTCATCCTCCCGCGGGCGTCAAGGCTCTTTTGAGGCTCCAAAAGGGAGAATAAAGTTATGTTCGTTCTGACGGGTTTGTTCCAGTTGCGTGAGTGGTTACATGTATAGCATTTTGTTCGCGCGCGCGTGTGTGCGTGTACACGTGTGTGTAATCGTGTGTGTAATAAAATTGCTATACTAGTATTAATAATCCTAATCATAGAAAACAGAGTCGTTGAAGTGATTAATGTTATAAAAACTGTATTGTAAGCTTTACATTCATTTTGTAACTTAAAATAATGAAATGGTGACAACTAATAAGTAATACTTCAGAAAAAATAAATTAATTAAACGATAAAACTGGATAGTCATAAAATAATGTTGACTTGAACTGAAATAAATAATAAAATTAAAACGTAATTCAAAAAAACGTATTTGACTGTTACCTATACTATTAAACTAGTATTTCAATTTATCAACCTTATTATTAACCTTGTTAGCAGCTCTAGATATTATCTTGTAATTGCGCACAATTATTTATTTACAAATTTGCACACCATTTTTATTATACATACGCATATTTATGAATGCGTATTTTATGCAATGAAATGCAATAATATGACTCAATTAATTTTCTAATTGTTCTAGACCATAACGCTCTATTGCTCGAACGTTTTATCAATTATGAATATTAGATTCTCCATCATAACAATTAACAGAATTACGCGTCATATATAAGAGATGCGGGAAAAATCACGACCCACCTAGCGTGAAAATTTTTAAACAAAACGGGAAGTGCATACTTGAGACAAGTAATTACTTTTGAAGATAAAAAATATTTTTCTGTTTTTAGTAAAAAATTTTTTATTAAAAATCACACGATTTTCAACCAATTATATTAATAAAAATCTTTTATATTTTAATAATTGAAATAAAAATAAAGGATCGGTATTAGAATAATTTATTTTTTTTTTAAATATTCTGCTTTTAAATCGATAAATTATTTTTCAAAAACACAGAACGAACGTAAAATATAGGTTTACCTCTCATTCATAAAATTACAATTATATACATATAATTATTTTGCCTGGCTTATATATTTTTATATCTATACCCTGGGCCTGCAATCGTTCCAAAAAATCTAACACCACGGGGCAGCAGCCTCTTCGTCATTATAAGACCTCATATCTCAAAGCACAGACTAAAAACAAATCCGCATTATTTACAGATATCCGAGCGTTCCATCTCCGGCATTATCCTCGCATGGCATCGGACGCATAGAGGGCAGGACACGTCCTCAAAGGATTTGTTTCGCCGTCCTCGCTGCACAAAGCGCGGGACATCTGACGCGCGACGGCAGGCGCACCACCGCGTTTACAAAAGAGCACGCGTTTTGGCCCTCGAAGCTGCCGGCGCGTCCTCTCGTTTCGCGCGAGCTTTGAGGCTGCCGACGAGAGGGGACAGGAAGAGAGAGAAAGAGAGAGAGAGAGAGAGAGAGAGAGAGAGAGAGAGAGAGAGAGAAGAATATACTTGTGGGTTCGTATAATACGTTTTTTCAAGCGTTATATAAAACATTCCCTCTCTTGTGCTTGCGTCTGTTCTTCGGCAAATGCGCGTACAATATCGGTATTCCATGAGTTAAAGCGCTTAATAATTTGCTTGAATAAATGGAGACGGTTTCGCGTATTTTTCCAGTCTACACTTGCTATTTACTGCAGCGAGATGGAGGGTTGGCGGTTTTCTCGCGTCTGAATTTGAGCACGAGACGAAAGCGTTGGCTTCGGATTTGAATGTATAATATTCCATAATCACTTTACGAATGCCATAAAAGAAAGAGCATTGTTACTCGAAATTGAAATTCTGAAGCATATCCTTCTATACATTTATGGATATTGATCGAGGTAAAAAATATAATAATCTAGAAAATTGCAGTTGAATGGATAATTATAAATAATTCGTTATTTGTTTAAGAACATTATCATTCGTTCTTATCATTGTGGCATGCAAACCTATTTGGTCATTGTTCAAATTCATTTTTAAGTTATTCGGTAATTTTTTCCTAAATTCATAATCGAAAAAGGGTAAAAATTAGTTAATGTATTTTATTCATTTCTATTATTCTATAAACGAGCATAAGTGTTGAGTTGATCTTCGAATTATCAAAATAAAATATATTTTTAGCTTATTTTTATATTAGTTTATGTCTTTGCAGTATTTTTTAAATAGTCTTAAATGCTTGTTTTAAGTTTTCTTAAAAACGACAAGCGAAGTCTCTTATTTTAATCAAAGATTTAAATTCAACAGTTCGAAAACTTGAATGCGCGAATACTTTGAAACGTGTAATTGATGTAATAATTTTAACTTTATCATTACCAGATCAAATGGTTGGCTATATATTGACTTTTACAGTTACTGTAAGCGGTGGTATCAGATTTTTATGCTGCCAAGATTATTAGAAAATTTGGCATTGACATTAAACTTTTTAAATGATCGAGAAATATGCCACAGCATTTAGTGAGTCATATTTTAATTAACCTTTTTAGAATACATTTAAATTATTTTAAACGCAACTAGGATATTTCGTTGACGGTGTTTCTGAAATAATTTTTGAAAAATAAAAGTAAAATAACGTGAAATAAAAAATTGAAGCACCATATGTTTGCTTGTTATTTTTATATAATTATAACAATATATTAGCCTGTGTGAAACGCTTGCCATCACGTAACAGCCTTCAGTCCTGCAATAACATGCGACGTTCCTTCGAAAAAAGAACAAAGTAAGCAGTAGCGGAATTTTTCGCTGGCAAACGTCAGCGCGGGCAATAAACAACTCTGTCCATCATTGCTCGCGACCTATGCAATAATCGCGCCCTAACACCTCTCCCTCCCTCCCTTTCTCACTCACTCCGCTCGTCAGCCGGCATCCGACGCAATCATCAAAAGCTCGTCGACTATAAAAGCTCCCATCGCCTTCTTTCTTATTTCTAGAAACACCGCACGACGGCACAGCCCGTCCCTTCCGAGGGCGCATCGGCCGAACAAAAACGAGACCGAGCCAGGGAAGGAGGGAAAAATCGGCTCCCCGCCTCCCCGCCTCCACGCAGCCACGGGGAAGGAAGAGAGAAAAGGGGGGAGGAGGAACAAGAGCGGCGTCTCGGTGGGCCGCACCGCCCACCGCGGGGAATTTCGAGGTTTCTCGCGAAAAGTTCGCCGAAGCCAACTTAATAAATCACCGAAGATACCGCCGGGAGGATCGAAGAGGAAGAGGAAGGGGGCAGGAGCCATGGAGGGAAAAGAGAAAAGGGGGAGCCGGAGAGGGGCGGCGGTGCCGGCGAGGGAGTTCATATAATACACGTCTATACAGGCACAGAGACGCTGAGGGAGAAAGAAAGCGTAAGCCCCGCGTCTCGCGTAAATAGATTTTGCTATATATATATATCCGCGAGGAGCTTCAAAAGACCGCTGAAAAACTCTTACGACTCGGTGGCAGTCGTACTACGGCAGCCCTTTTTCGCCGAGGCGTCGAGGAAAAGTCGTGGGAAAGGTACGGCGCGCGACGAGAACTTTCGTCGAAATTCACTCAGCTTTATATGTATGAATATTGTATAACTGGGTGTATGGAGGATCTGTACACCGCTGTAATTTTAACGCTCGCTGTATAAAGCGCGCTTCTCAACGTGATCCCAACGCGTTCTTTTCAACTTGTTGAATCTATCGTATGAAATTCGTGATAATTGTGTTATTCGGCTCGACTCTAGCGTCGATGAGATTGTATTGAAAAAAAAAACAGCAAAACACATTTGCGCGATCAAAATTTCTCCGCTAATTGAGGCTAACAACGTTCTCTTTCACGAGGTCGAAGAAAGTTCCGATTTTCAGCCCGAGCGCAGAGAACGAAGCTACATTGAGAATTTGCGGACGGCAAGCGAACAGCAGTGATCGTCGTTCGTATGAAAATAACAACAACAACAATAATAATTGCCTAACGACCGGCCACGTTAGAAAACGAGAACAAGGAGAATTTTCCCCGGGCGCAATAGGAGGGATCGAATAGCAACCGCCAATGTCTAGAAGGGAGAGGTGAGCGGGAGAAGAAGCTCGAACCAGCTCGCACGGAGCCGATCAAAACAAAGCGAGGCAGGGGGGATAAATTGATAAAGCTGCGGCGAGATTCGTTCGACTCTCGAGGGTACACGAGGGGGAGTCGAATGGGAGAGTAAGAGGGAAAACTCAGGCGGGAAAACAGAAAACGCGTCGATTGAAAACGCGCGCGCACGCACACACACACACACACACACACACACACACATATACACAAATATAAATATAACGAGAGTCTGGCATCCGTGGCTTTGCTCGGAAAAGCGCGCTGCTGGACTCACTAAGGGAAGCTCGGTGAGTGGATTTATACTTGGGCGCGCGCGCGCGTATTGAATGTTCGCGTCGCGGTCGTCGAATTATTCTACGAAGATATCCGTCTGGGAGAGTTCTCGGATTCGCTCGACTGGTGTTTATTGTAATCTCTCCCTCTCCCCCACTCTCTCTCTCGCGCAAATATCGTTTTTCGACGCAGTTTTCGTAAGCATCTCCGTCAGATAACAAAACTTCTTTTGGCCTCGGTCTTTATCGCAATATGGTCTTCGCGGTGAGAAGAATGTTTTACACGGGTAAAAATTTACAGGTTACTGCATATACAATAACGTTTTTTTTTTGAGTGTATAAATCAAGTTGCATACGGAATTTGTACTTTTGCAAAATTGGTATGAATTATAAAATTACGGCAAAGATTACTTTTTCCCGGCGTAGAGATAAGCGCGCGCGCTCGAGAGACTTGTCGAATATTCGCTCACCCGTGCTCAACCAAGACTTGGTGACAAGGAAATCTCCTCGGCAATAGGATCGGCGAAAGAGTGCGCCAACTATCGTGGATCAATATAGAAGAGGGAAATAGAGAGGGGCAGAGAGCGATTGCCATGTTCCATCGAGCCGACGACGGCTACGGCATCCGAGGCTCGGATAAGGCAGCGAGGAAGGAGGAGAAGGAGGAGGAGGAGGAGAAGGCCATGCATTACGACGTAAAGACGTGCCGCGGCTGCAGCGCCACTCGAGACCCGTATCAGTGCCTCGTCCCGAGGATGGAGCACTGAGGCGAATCCACACAGAAGGAGAACGAGAGAGATAGAGAGAAGAAGGTCTGAGGCACACGCGCTGCAGGCAGCCCCTATAGCCCCGTGAACGCGCGCGTCGGAGTCGATTGTTTCGTCGCTCCGATTACGCCAGAGTTCAGTTAGCCGAGAGGCCGAAGACGGGGTGGTCTCGTTGTCGCGTCGGACGGAAGACACACACGCGCGCGCGCGCGCGCGCAGAGAGAGAGAGAGAGGCAGATAGAGAGGAGTTATAGAGGTTTGGTAGGTTTTCACGCTATTATTCAACCGAGATTTATTCGCCTAAGTTCTGTGGCAGCGGCGACGGCGTTGACCCGCGCGACCCTGATCGCATCGGCGTAATTGGATTTCGACTTTTTAATTGCTATTATATACGTTCTGGGAAAGCTGTGCCTCTAAATGTAACTCTGTAAGCGAATTAGTATAAGTGTCTGTAAAAAACGTTTAATCAACTGTAAAAATCGATCTTTTTTTTTTTTTCATTATTTTTGAAGGGTGGCGTTGATCTGCTTATGTATGTCGAGTATGTCGATTCATGTGATAGAAAACTTCATTTTTTGTATATATGTAGAAATTCTTCCACTATTTAACAAAATTTTATGAAACGTACTACTGTAGCAACATAAAAATAAATCAATAATAAGTACAAACTGATATTAGAAATAATTTTTACAAAGAAGCATATTCGTATAACATGAAAATTATTCTTACGGCTCTTCCAAGGAAGCTCTCTTAATTTTAAAAATAAAACAGGTATTTTGGAATATTTTTAATATATTCAGGAAATGTAAAAATTATCTATGTAAATAAAACCAAACTGAAGCATCAACGTTATGTAATAAACTAATTATTTTCCAAGCGATTATAATTAATTTTAAAAATTTTTTATTTAAAGTAAAGATTGTAATCAAAAAACGGAATTTCTTAAACATGTATTCAAAACTTGTAAAATTTAGTATTGTAAGACTTTTTTATGATCTCTAGCATTACGCGATATTGTAACTATCACGAATTAACACGTAAGAAAACTAGGACAAGCTATTGATGCTGTGGTGATGAGATGACTAATAGTTAATGTCGGAAAAATTATAATTATTTATCCAAAAATATTTCATCATATAATGATAGAAGTTTGCATTAAAAAAATCTAATCACAGCTTTATAAAAAAGAGGCCTGTACTATTTTGATTAACAATATACACATGTATTAAGGGAATCTTCTTAAAACCAATATCAAGATTAGAAATTTATAAAATGAAAAAATTGGACAATAAAATGGTCACCGCAAATATAAGAGGATATAAAAAAATTATGTATAGGCGCACAATTATGAGTATAAAGTTTCAAACTTTTAAATAAATAAATCAGATTTTGTCCTGAATTTAGAGAAAAATTACCATTTGAAAAAGTATAATTTGGGTTAATTATAGAAAATATTAATGAAATCAGTATCAATCTTTTCCAATGCGGTTGTTCACAATTAATTTTTATTTTATTGTATTTCCAGTTCTCTCTCTCTCTCTCTCTCTCTCTCTCTCTCTCTCTCTCTCTCTCTCTCTCTCTCTCTCTCTCTCTCTGTTTTACCTTTTTCAAAATAACTTACAGAAATTATAATAATTTACAATTGCTGCTTTCTGAATCACTTAATCATCATTAATGGGCCGTTGATAATGAATCGGGTCATTGTTTCGTAAATATGTCCATTATTTAATATAGCATTCTGCTGTATCAATTGCGTTAGGTATAAGACACATTGCAAAAACTATTGGAAAAAATTGATCAGATATTAGACACAGTATAACATCTTTGATTAATTATGTATTTTTAATTCGATAAATTACATATTAGCATAAATTTGTTTGTAACATATTTAGTTCGTACAGTAATAGTGAAAAGGGAATTTAGTTACTGCTGAATGGAAGCTGCAGGCATACAAAAAGAAAAATACTTTTTAAATAATAATTACCGTTGTTGAGGCCTACGATGGCTCGATCGCTAGAGCGAAGGACTTGGTGATCCGAGTTTAAATTACCGCTGTAATAATTTACACGTGCTTTGTTTACAAATACATCGTAGATCTCGGTCGCTGATTAGCACCAATATTTGGAAGCATAAATAGAGCGTCCTTAAATAACATAAAAAAAAATTCTCGTTGTGTAGTGATTTGATCACAGGCGGTAAAAACTCTATATAAAGACTATCATACAAAGTCAATAATAAATTTTTATATTTTGCCTTCAAAAAGTTTGTAGAAGTATCATAAATTTTAAAGCCTTGATAGTTTTGTAAAAATTACTAGGTACTACTATAATTTTTACTACAATTGTGGTATACTACAATTGTGAAATAAATGAAGTACATCGATATTTTTATAATTGGAATAATTAAGTTATTATAAGCGAATAAGCCAGTCGTAGATTCTTAAAAAGATGCATTCGCCACATTCTCGTCTATACATATAATTTAGGACGATCGCGTGTCAAATTTAGCTTGTCTTTTTAAATTGAAAAAACATCGAGACTCGAGCTCCTATACAGCGTATCGAATGAGCGTTTTACAAATAATAAAGCCGTACGTCAATTTGCGCCTTCTTCCTATATTTTTCTGTACACGAACCGACGGATGTCAGCTTTCATAATGTATATTAAACTTGCAAGTTATTTTTTTCTCTTTCCGTGTCAATGAAAACAATTATTTTCATTCATTCTTTCGGCCCGAAGCAAAACAGCGACTTGCGTATCATTTTCTTTTCGCTCGTACGGGATATAATTAGGTGTTCAAAAGACCATCTTAACTTATACGAGAGTATTTTCAAACCGCGATCATTAGAGGTCTAAAATTGACACGAGCCATCTCAACAAAAAACAAAACAAAAAAAAAAACAGCCTAGCACGAACGGTTCGCGCAAATTAACGACGTGTCGCGTGTAAAACAGGGCCGATCCTCGTCGTTCCCCCCTTGAGCCCTACATAATAAATTCATCTCGCCTCCCTCTCCCTCCAAATCCCGCGGCCGAGAACACGAGCGCTCGATCTCTCTCCCACACGCGCGCGCGCGCACACATTTACACACGGAGACCGCATAACTTCCGACGACCGCGCCCCCGTTTTCCAGCGCTGCAGCAGCAACGGCGACAGCATATCCGGCGCGCGAGCGTCCCGTCGACATCAATAATTCTACCCTCGAGGATCTTCGGCCGGAGGCACGCATGCACGCACGCACGCACGCGCCCGCTAATTGACCGAGAGGTTCGCGCGACACACGGGACGACGGATATAATAATGAGGATCGAGGCTATGTAATAACTAACTCGGCTCTATGACCCGGTACCGGAGAGACAGACAGATCGCGGAGCTCGCGAACGGCAGTGAGAGGGAAAGAGGGAGGGAGAATGAGGGAACAAGGTTGAGCAACAGTTGCTTTGCTTATTTCCGAATTTTTTCTTCTTTTTTTATGCGCATGTAGAGTTGTTCCTCACGCATCGCGAGGCTTTGCGCCAGATGTGCTTAATAAGCACGTGAGTCGCCCGCGATGTCGAAAACTGCTTTGCTTTACCTTCTGTAGGGCGACTTGCTCCGATTTAAATTGTCTTAAATTTTACTGCATGCTGTATAAGCTGGGCCCCATGGAACTTGAAGTTGGTGTACAGTTTCCTTTTTACGCGAGCGATTACTCCGAACGTGTTGCTTATTTTTTATCACATTGTACATGAATGAAAATTGTACAAATTGCATACGTATTCGGATCACATAGCTTATTGATTTTATCACACTTTTTGAACACTCGACAGATCTTATACGTTTTGAGTAAGATAACAAAAATGAAAATATATAAAATTATCTTTATTTGCACATTTTTAAAAAAAATGTATTCATAACACAAAAACAATATTCACTTGGTTTTTATGTACAAGAAAAATACTATTTGCAAAATTCCCGGTCACTATTTTCCTATATCGCAGAGATATTACATGTTTCCTGTACTTCGAAATATTTTAACGCGTTTTCAATATTTTTTTCAAATTCGAACAATTTTGACGGCTTATTTTTTAGAAATATATTTTTTATGTCCACTTAACAGAAGTTAAATTTTAGAAAATCTGTAGCGCTTTATAAATAACTAAATTAATAAGAGTCTTTAATGTTTATTTCAGCTTTCATATAGTTTCCGATAAATTCGTCGTTACATTTAATTATTTAAAAGTGATTCGGATGATGGATATTTTTTAACAAAATTATTATAAATCGTTTTGTTACTTTATTAAATACTTTATTGACATTTTATAAAGAACTGTATTATTTGATTTATAATGATGTGAAGAAATTATAAAATTTGACCCTTTTTTCGACTATTACAAATGGTTTTGCCTTCAAACACATTGAAATGATGGATTAAGTATTAGATTTACAAAGGCTATCAAAATAGTGAATGTTAATGTTGAGATTTCAAGTTTTCACCCATATTTATGTATATAGTTTAGAATCTTAAACACAGTGTTTAATTTAACCGAGACGCAACTATATACAAATTTTTGTTGAAAATTAATTTAGTTTGAGTTATACAATATAACACGACACAAAAGAAAATAGAAGATTCCTTTTCCTCTTTGATAGATATAAAACATGCATACATACACGCTCGTGCGCATATCCTATACTTGCAACCACTGAAGTACACACGGTTCTAACGAAATACAGTTTCACAATTTATTCATGTATTAGTTTCACGTATGTTAAAACAAAATTTAAATGTTTATATTTTAACATAGCGATATTATTTTCAAATTTAAAAATTCGTTGATATTTTCAAGTAAAAGCTCACGGCTTCGGTAGCTACGTAACTTCTTATGTAGACTCATATATGCTAGATGTAAAATTGAAACGTTGCATATTGCAAGACGCCAATCACGAAAGTACCACTAACCATCTCTTCCATCACCGCAGTGCTAACAAAATATTCCACACAGCCGAAATCAGCTTTCCTGCCCCTACGACCCCGAAGCGATTCCCCCAAAAATCCATGCGATAACGGCATCTTCGATTATTCTGCTCCTCAGCTCGCCTCGGACACGGGCGCCCTAAGGAGCGCGCCAGCGGCCGCGTCCGCCGATGCGAACCAAGTGGCGCGCGCGGAAGGAGCCGCCGCCGCGCTATCATCACCCGGAGGAGGAGCGGCCGGCCTCGGCGTCGGCGCGGCTCACCCGGCTCGACGCCTGCTGCGAGCTGATCAAGATGATAGCGGGCGCGGGAGTGGGCATCGCCGGGGGCGGCCCGGGCCTCGGGATGCTGCGGACCCGGAGGCGCGACATCAGCGTCAAGCCGAACCGGAAGCTCGACCGGAAGTCCTCGAGGGGCATGATCTACGAGAACGAGGAGCTCAGGTTGAGGACGATACACATTAACGCCGAGGTGGAGCAAGGTAAGGTGCGACGCGGCCCCGAGACCGCAGGGGAGACAGGGGGGTTTCGTGGGCGCTGTAGGGGGGTGTCGCGGATGGCTGGCGGAACGAAGCTGGAACTTTGATGAAATTCAATTCAGTACAAGCCAAATTTCGGAGAGCTCGCGTTATCCGCCGCTTTCGTTAGGAGCATTTATCCTTCGATCTACATTCTTTATCAAAGAATGTCCAAGAATGCCATCGAATCGTCTTGAGTTACAAATTTATGTGTTATAAGACATTATAAATTGCGTAGCTGAATTATTTGTACCCTCCCCACCGGATGTAATGCCAATCCGTACATCTACAAGTTATACAATAGCGCATTAGGATATTTATAGAAGAAGCGAAAGAGTCCATTCTTCAATGCGCCGTATTAAAAGCAATTTTGATAAATAATATTCAAGTAAATAATTATCTGAGAATTTTTTATGATGTAAGTGACGATGTAAAAAAAATTTTGTTTCAATAAAAGAATTCGGAAAAGTAAAGTACGTCTGAATTTCTGAGAATTTAATATACAATTTTCAGTATTAGCAGTTGATTAGTTATATTGATTCTTCTTTTTTTTAGTATTAGATTTTTTTATTCAATACGTTAAAAGAATGTTGAGTGCGTTATCAAGTCACTCATTTATATTTTATTCCTGATGTTCTGTTTGCTCTATTTATGTTTTTCTTGTATTTTCGGTAAAAATTTTTATAAGGGTACAGCCACTTATACTCCTGTTGAAACAACAATCGTAGATGTTTTCATTATAAATTAGCTTCTTCAACAAATTCAAATGTTAGCCAGGAATGTATTTCGTTGACTGGATAATAAGTATAATCATCAAATATTCCAGTAAAGTAGAAATAATAATTCTAAACACATAGTGGTTATAACGTATGATGGAAGTTACTTGAAATTGGGCGAATAATATTCCCACCACTGAGATTTCTGAAAATCACGCATATGAAAATCTCTTCCATACATATGTGATAGCATACTAATAGAATGTACAGTTAATTTAAGACCAATTGTTGTAAATTCCTTCTTCTTATACGAAGGACCTTCATATTTCTTATCCTTGCTTTACAGCTCCTGAAATATTGTTTACTTTTGTCAAAAGGTCGTTTACATAGAAGTCGCTCTCTATTTTTTAACTGGCCGTTTGGTTTATATCTTGGTAGTTAATGCTTAAAACTGCCTTTTGTTACTAAAAAACTATCGGGGCTGTATCGAACTGTATGTTACCATGTTTAACTCCAACACTTTCATTGGTAAAATCGAGGATGCACCTCGTGATATTCAATGAATATTAACGTTGGTCGTGTTTTACCTTCTCTTGGCGTTCCAAATTGATGACTATCATATTGTAATAATAGTGTAATAGAGTATCGTAGAGCACTCCTAAGCAAAGCGAGCGACGAATGTCTCATTATATAGCATTGGGCCGTATATTGTTACCTTCATAACTTGGTCGAAAGACTATTTCACTGATATTTTGTAGAAATATTTCTGTATCATTGTGACTATATTATTTGACTTATTTCCAACCGTTGCACAAACGATTATTATTTTTTTTTCTACTTTCCCTGGCAGTGATCTCTATGGGGAACAATGCTTCAACCGGCAGAAGTATTCGTTATATTGTAGACTTCTCTTCGAACGTTTTTGATTTCAAGTTTTTCTAGAGTATATAAATTAAGCATGAATTTTTTATTTATGCACAGTAGGCCCATCTCTTACTAGAGCACGCACGGAAACAATTAAGTAATATAAATAATTATTAATAGCAAAATAATAATAACATTCAAGAATAGCTTAGAACTGCCCTGATATCTACTTTTTGAAGGAGTATACTAAAGAACATTAATTCCCCACCTCCAAACAGAACAAAAATATATATCAATACCGGTACTCAGGAGTGTTTTTTGAAAATTTATAAATTTTCAGTATTATACATGGGAACTCCAATTAGTGCTTATAGTGTCTCAAAAATATATTATTGTTCAATAGCAAACAAATGCTTGCCTAAGTATAGCTACTAGATGACCCGAATTCGATTCTTGCCATTCAGAATTTTACTGCATTTTTCAGCATTTTAAAACAAATGCATTGTTCAGTCCTATAATGTGAGCTTGTTATGCTTATATTCGAGGTGGAAATACTATGTAATTCACATACTACGGAATAACTTATTAAAATAATTTTGAAGCATAGTACCCGTTATAAAAAACCTTATGATGATATTCGCTTGTTTAATACGTACGTACAGATTTATATGTTAAAATCGCATTTTTCGAAGGAATCTCAGAAGTTTTTGAGTAATTATATCGAATTGGGAAAGCAAAGGTTTTATACTATATGATATGTGTTTTACATTTTATCAGTTCTGCAATAAGAAGTAAAAGTAAGCGCTTCCTTGAGTAGGCTTCTGCTGAATGTGATATTTCATTTCTCGCAAGACCACATAAGCAGCTTCCCTAAATTTGTATTCTAGGCGCATATTTACGCAGTTGCAATTATATAAATGACAACTTTGGTTGATTAGAACTTCGTTTATAGTATCGGTTATTTCTTCAAACACGTTTTGTATAGTACTCCCTTTATTTTATTTTTTTCTTGTGTTTAGAGCTTTACATAGAAACGATCTGAACTAATATGATTACTTCTGGAATTTTCGAATACATGATGATTCATGATGATTTTCGATCAATAAGTATGATGTACAATTAATATTACATTTCTTCGATAATGGACATTCTTCATCGATCAACGACATTGCGTGTACAACTGCGATTTCGCTAAGCTTAAAAACGTAAAGCTCGACGACAATCGGGCGCATTAAAGGTACATTAAATGAACGCCCCAATTTCAACTCGACAACGAACCTCTGGCCCCTATCGAGCGTTCGCGTAAGCACGCGAGATAGATAGCACCTGCAGCGCGCATCCCGACGATCCGACCCGGTCCAGCCACAGTCCCATCACTCCCTCCCCTCATCCTCCCCTCAACGGCTCGTCAACGCAAGCACAAATTGCAGGAAATTCGGTTAAACCGGCGAGTTGTTCCATGCGGCGTGAACGTATATAATACGCGGCACACGCACACACGCACGCACATACACCGGCACACCACGCCCGCCAGACCGCGCACGTGCGCGCAACAGCAGCAGCTCTCGTTCGTTTTCTCGCTCGCTCGCCTCGCTCGCGTCGCCTACAAATAGCACGCGCGGCTCCGTACAAAGCGGCGGAATGGGCGGGAAGGGAGGGGGGTCGAGGGGGAGAAAGCGCGAGGCGCTCTTTCGGCCTGGACCTATTTTCGATGGCTGACCATCGCATGGCAGGGCGACGAGACGCCGCCGAACCGCGTAGTCGTCGTCGTCGTCGTCGTCGTCGTCGTCGTCGTCGTCGCGCTGACGCGGGCGCGCGCGACGCGAATAATTATTCTCGCCGACTTGCCGCCGCCGCCGCCGCCGCCGCGCTCGTCCAGTCCGTGGCTCGCAGCCGCGAACGTTGAAAGGGCTTCCGGGTCCCGCCGTCTCGGCGCGGGTGTGCTCCTGCCGTTCTTCGTCTCGCTTCCGCACGGCCATTACAAGCTGCCCCCGAGTGGTCGCGGATCCGCCCGTCAGCTGGTGCGAAATGTTTACGGCGCCTGCAGAGCCGCGAACCGCTCAGTACGATGCAGCCGTACCTCGACTCTTACCTCGACTGTACGTAGTCACAACAGATGCCTGCCTGTCTATCTATGTGCATGTGTAGTGTGCGTTTGTGTATATGCGTGTATGTTGGAATCCGCGTGCGGGAGTGCGCGACGATATTGTGCGAAGTGAATCTAAGCCGAAGCGCTATATGGGCAATCGGTTGGGAAGAAGTAAATTATTATTGTAAAAATTTCATCGATATCGAACCTGAGTATTAGAGTTGGATGATTATGACCTAAATGCGTACGTGTATTTTTAGACTTTTAGGAATTTCCGATTCCACTATTGGCCCGTTTTAAATATATTTAAAACCTTGACACTAATACTCGTGAAATACTACTGGTATGTCAAGAAATCACGGTTGATACGCTGAAAATACGATCTATATTTGATCAAATATGCCGAAAACTATATATATTCAAAAAGATTTAATATTATTTTCCACTATGGACAGGCTTTCATAATGATGTATAAAAATTTATTGCTTTAAAAATTATCACAATTTCAATACCATCAATGAATTCGTGAATTAGAGATAATCAAAAGATATCTTTCTAGGAATATTTGAGTCTATATAATTAATTGAGTGATAAAGTTGATTTCAGAGACCGAGACGGAATGAAAATTTATTCAAATATTTCTGTATTACCCATTGGGTCGTTAACCGAAAATTTTCTGTAGATGGCGCACAGCTGGCTTCACACGCGCCAACTAAATTTAATAGAAATAGCCTTGTCAAAGAATTTTATTATGTACTAGCGCGTAGGCGTTTCACTTGTATTCTTAGTAAACTAATGGAAAACGGGCATTATTGTCTCGTTAAAATTATTTAACATTATTTTCTAACAAGTCACGTTCAAATACCGAACTGCACAAAAATACAAATTTAAATTTATTGATCGAGTAATTATTAATTATAACATTTACCTTAAATTTCAAACTTGAGTATAAATCACAGTTAAGTGTCACAAAAAAGTTGGTATATAGCAATATATATGTATATATTAACGATCGTTATAACCATAAAATACAATTGTCACATAATCGTATTTTACCGTTATGATTGTCATTATATTTATATTGAAATAGATCAAATTTTTTTCTGACACACTCGTATCATCGCGCATAAGCAAGAGATTCAATTTTACCATTATACAATTCACATATCATAAAAGTATTCACCATAAAACATATCGAGTTAATTTTCGTTTTTCGCCATGGGGTATTATTTAAATATAAAATTATTATAAAATAAAATAGTTTTAGAAATATCTAATTATTTTTTGATAAAATTTAATTTAATAATTTTTCTTAATAAAAAGATAAAATCCAATCGATATAAACTGGTAGAACAAAATTATTTTTCTAGTATTGATCCAGTAATAATATAAATATACATACATATATATACATATATATTAAAAATATAGTGTTAAACGTAGATAATAGAGGAATGTTTTCGACTCAACAAAACATTTTTAACAGACATTAAGCGAATAGAAACAAAATAAATACAGAGGGTTTATTTAGGAAGGAAAGTCTGTTCTAACTAAAGTTTTGAACGTGTCGCCATTATTTAACCTTGATTGTACTTAACTATATATATATATATATACACACTCTTATAGACATTTACCACTTACTCTATAGTTTGATTATTTAACAAGTAAAGTAAGGTTTTGCTGTATGATTTTACTATATATTTATATGCATTGTTTTACTCAAGAAACCTGCATCGTTATTGCAAAATGGTAGTAAAGATATTTATATACTTATAAGACATCAGCCAATTAGCATCCTCTATTACCATTCGACACTGTTCCCAATTCTCGGCAATCGGAGGCGCATACTCGGCAAAACAGTCCCCAACCATATAATATATATTATATATATATATAATAGATTTCGTATTCCACAATCAGTTCACCCCTATAATTTAAACTCTCTCAGGAAAACCACGGAAATTCATGGGGAGACTCGGACGGAGGGGGTGTAGACCGTCCCCTTGTTTGTTAATTATTTCACGGTTAATGAATTTCTCTCACTAACTCGGGCTCGAGTCACGCTGTCTCGCGGTGCATGACTGGCTGCGGTAACGCGAGATGTCTTTGCGCGCTTGCGTAGCTCGCAACCCCTCTTCCACCTCTCTCTGGATTCTATATATCAGCGATGTCCAACGACACGCTAGCCAACTTTTCGCCAGCCAGGATAATGGGTGATTATAAAAGAGGATTCGTCCTCGCGAACGCGAAAAGACGCCGTTTATCTTCGTTTTCTTCATCCTGGACCGTATTTTCTGAGCGCTTCATGCGCGCAGTTTATTTTACACACACACGCAAGCGCGCAGAGAGAGAGAGAGAGAGAGAGAGAGAGTGTGAGAGAGAGCGGTATCTTCTTTGTCTGAGCGAGAAGAGAAGACGAGAAAGAGAGAAAGAAAGGGGTGGGCAGAGTGAGAGCAAGAGTGGAGACGCAATTTTCCGTTCATTAATTATGGTTTCGGAAGACGAGTCTCCCCGGCAAAAGTTATAATCACTGGCGAATGATTTATATCTTTGTCAGAGAGGGGGAGGGGGGGAGAAGAGCTTTCAAAACACATGTAGACCACTGAAAATTTTGAAGACGGAATATTACGACAAATGTGCAAGTTATTTTTGATATTTGAATCCTCGTAATAGCGTTTGGTTCAGTTTTTTTTTTTTATTTGAATTTATATATTTATATTATTTTGGTTCATTTTTTCAGTTTTACTTTATTAAATTTTTACTTGACCGTTAATAAAAGTTAAGTAAAAATTTAATATTTACGTAGATAAGTACTAATGGTCAATTGTTTTTCCATCAGATGCGTATATAAATCACGAGATAAACTTGAAATATGTGATGTTTTGCAGAAAATATGTAGTTCTGATTAATAAATGAAGTGATGAACTATTTAAATATATTTTTTTGTTGTTATTGAATATCAAACATTATTATAAATTATAAATAAATATTATATTATTTAAAAAATTAGCATGTGGTTATAAACGAAGCTTTTGACAAAATTATATATGGTCGTATTGCGCTTATTTGTTTATAAAATTATTACGAAACATCTGCCGAAAACTCAGTGCACTGAAAAAACGTTTTAAATTCGCACCAATTCGTTCTAGCTCAGAAGTTAATAATTGCAACTTTGAATGTAAAATCCTTTTTACGTTGATTACCCGTCAATGTTAACAAGTTCCGCCATTCTTCAAATTGCGTTCGAATCAAATTTTCATTCCAGCTGAATTATTCCTGAATCTTTCAAATGTTACGTCCTTTAAGGGGGTTTAAGTCTCTTTCTTACTTTTTAGAAAGCATACTTTAGTTCGGAGGTAAAACTTTACGGTTCGGTGAACAGAATTAAAGCGAAAGTTTTATCAGTCGAGAGACGCATGTATAAATAATCGATATGGACTCTTTCAACAGAAAGTAGATTATTTTTTAACGTTTGTATAATGTTGGAACTATAGTATGGCATGAATGAATAATTCATTCTAACCATGTTTAATTGTTAAAAAATAATTTTTGTATTTGAATTATCTATATTTCGAATTTAGAAAAGCTTCCTTTCAAAATAATTAAAAATATTAATTAAAAAATCTTTATATATGTAAACTTAATCGAACAGGAACTCATAAAAATATTTATTGCTTTAAAACAAGAAAACGTTTATTACTTTGCCAAATCAAAGATATAATTAAATCGCGAAGATAACCATAAAAATTCGAAAGTACGGGTTAATATTGACACAATCAATTACCATGTTCATCTGTGACTTACCTTTTATAACAATATCTTAATATAATAATAAAATATTCTACTCGTTAAATATATACAAGTATCCTTAATTTTTTAGTACGTTATTTGATTATTGACAATAAACATTATAAATATCAGAGCAAGACTTTAAATAAATTAATTGTTTTTATTAAAGTACGAAGTTTTTTATACTACTTTTTGGCAGTGAGTAGGAGCTATATAAATAATTTTAAAACCAAAAATATACCAATCTGTTGACAAGTGTAAAGCTAGTTAAAAATAGCTCAATAATGATGTTCTTTTGACAAGCCAACGCTTGTTAAATTTCATCTTAAAATATCAAAAATAGTTTAAGTACATTTTACTAGAGTTATAAAACTTGAGAAAAAAACTATTTCAGAATTACTCTCTAAGAGTCGATAATCATATAGATGCGTTGGTAAAAAAATTTAATTCGATAATGTTTTTAAATTTATTTTTTAAAAATAATATAGATTTCGCCATAGAAAATCCTGCAATATGTACAGCCAATCTTCGTTCATTTGAAACTGAAAAATGTGTTGAAAAAACAAATAAAAACCACCAAAAAAATAGAGAGCGAATCGACTTATAGACAGGCAAGGTATATATCGTATCGTTAAACAGCGCGCGAGTACCACATCCGCGGTGAGCCGGCGGCGGTAGCGCGGGAAGGGAGAGGGTGGTGGGAGCGCCCCCTGGGCCATTAGCGACCTGCCACTCGAGCGCGCGTCAACTTCTCCTTCCTCCCCCTCCCTCCCTCTCTCTCTCTCTCTCTCTCTCTCTCTCTCTCTCTCTCTCTTTCTCTCTGCCGTGTCACTTTTGCAGAGCGGGAGACGCGCGCGGGGACAAGATCCTTGTGTAAAAAGCGCCTCGCGCGCAATGGCAAACGGGCGCGAGCGCTTTCGTTTCGTCCCGTTCTAAAGACGCTTCCGAACTAACGCGCGCACCTTGGCGCTAAATGCGGACTTCGATAAATCGGCGAACAGAGAGTTCGAATAAATACATATATAAAGACATACTCTTATTGGGGATTTTCGGCGATCCGCCTGTATCGCTCGGGTATTAATTGGGTGAGAGAACTTGGGTCGACTTTTAGTTTCGAGCGTGACATTGAGGAAATTAGTTTGCGACGCGACGTAAGAGTAATGGAGGATCAACGTTACAGAAATATACTTTTTCCCAACCTAATTGTCACGATTGCTCCTGAGATTCTGAATTTTTCTTCGAAAGCAAATCTAGACGAGTCAAAAAATAAATTACTTACTTCCGTTTAATCGAGTATGAAAACATATTCACCGAGTTCTCTTCGTAGTATCGTATTTACATTTAAATCGTTTGATGCGCTAATATGTAAATGGATAAAATTAGAGTTAGAACATTGTAATACTGCGAACTTTAAATTCATCAGAATACTGAAAATAATTAATAATAAACGTAGAACTTATTCGATATGCGACGAGTCAGTTATTTGGTGAAAAAATATTATAAAGTAAATGTATATAATGCCAGTTTATGTTTATGTGTCTATACATTTATGATTAAGCCAGTTGACATTTTACTGACGGACAATTTACCGACGGATGGTTTCAAGGGTAAGGAATCAAGCGACTGGCAAATAAGATGAATTTTACAAATTTCTTCTTGAAAGCCAAAAGGAACAAAAACGCTTCATTTATTAAATCCTCAAGTATAGAAAAAATATTTTTCTTTAGAGAAAAATTACCGGAAATCAAAAATAAAATTTTTTTATTAATCGTATACTGAAAAATTTTCTTTTTAAATATTAATAAATATTTTTTAAATTAAATAAATGGTTTATCGGTATACCATTACTTAACTACGTAATCAAAATAAACAATTTCTATATTTAAAATACTGAAAAAATTTTGACGAAAAAAATCCAAATATTTGTTTTAAATAATTCGATTCTTAATATTAAAAAATATTTATTTGATTTAAATAAATATCTGTTAAAAACACAATGCTTTAATATCGTATAGCTCAATATAATGTAGAAAGTAAGCGAGGCATTATTGAAATATATTTATTTTTAAGAAATTTAATATTAGAATTAATATGTTTATTAAATTACATTTAATGCTTTAAAAAAAATTAATTTGTACTTAAACTGTAATTCAAATTGTACTTTGCTATTATATTTGCTATTGTACTATTATATATATATATATTTTTTTTAATTAAATCAGTCAATACATTTTAATCTAAATTTTTTTTATAACGAAAAGCAGTTGTTGATATTGCACAAATATTTGGTTATTTCAATTTGACTAAAGTATTGATTTAAAATTTTTTTTCTGTGTATTATATTTGTGTTCAACCTATAATGCCAATGAAACTTCCAAAATTAAAAAATCTGATATTTAAGTGGTCGATAATTTGTTTTAATATTAATTATTTAACCCTTAAATGAACACTAAAGAATAAGTATCACTTTCATATATAGCTCCATATTCCAATAAATGCCCCCAGCTTATGAAATAGGAGAAATTAATATCCATGAAGTTATTTATTAACGACCAACCCATTTTGAGAATGTATTGTGGGTATAAAATTAAACTTAATTTTACTTCCATGAACTGATATAAATGAAACTAATTAATATTTTTACCAGTCTTACAGTCTTTTTAATTGAAGTCTTACAGATATTCTAATTCTAGCAGATGAATATGACAATCTTAACCGTCATAATTATTATAATAATATTATTTTAGTTTTTTTTTCAAACACTGCAATGCCAAAAATATTTATTAGTTTGTATAATGATAAGTTATACAAAAAAAAAACTGAAAAAATAATAGATTCGTTAAAAAAAAATTGCCTTACTTTATAGTATATTTCAACAACTTACGGTAACATATCATAGATCGATATTAATGAGCAATAGAATAATTTCTGTGAATATGATAAAATAAATATAAACTTCGGCAAAAATATAGTGTTAATTCCTACGAGAACCTCGCTTAAAAAAAAAGAACCGCAGCAATACGATCGGGTAGTGACGTTCATCACCCCTATACCTTACCTTCGCGTTGCCATAAAGCCAGCGCATTCTTATATTTATTATATTAATATATATCTAAAAGCAGTCAAGCTGTCGCGTCCCCTTTAATCAACGCCTGTGCCGCGCCGCGCACGATTCTGATTTTATATATATGGAGTACATTAACCCTCGTATTCTACATACATATAGCCAATGCGCCGAGCTATCGCATTAAATCGTCGATATTTATACATAATCGCCAGCGCAAAGGAAAGATCTCGCCGCATTACCGAGGTAATACGGCGACTAATTAGGAAATTCGAACGCGTATAATATACATACCGGACAAGGAATGACACCGTCCCGCCGCCGTTCAAGCAGATCGTAAAGCAAACTTTACGACGCCCGCGTCGACGACGGACGACTCCCTCCGTACGCGACGCACGCCTATGTATATATTTATATATAAAGTACAGGCGAGAGTCGTATCAATTATTACTATACTTTAATTAGACTATAATTTCTATAATGGCCTTCGCGTAGATTTAAGGAGACACGCCACCTTTAATTTGCCAAATAAAAGAGCAGCATCTGAACTATCTTATAAATATTATACGTAAACCTTTATTTTTTCTACAATACGCACATTAATGCCTCTAAGTTAAGGGGTTTAAGATTTGTTTTAATCCACACGATTTGAAGCTGTAATTGGAAGTACGTACAAAATTCAAATTCTGGGACCGTAAGATTCAAAAGAAGCCAATGGATCAAAATGTGATCTAATTTGAGGATATTGTTGTCCAATGCATTGTTTATGGTCCGAATAGAGCAACTTTAATTTGCAGATTAAAATAAAGTTTTAGAAATATACTATTGCTTTTTAGTTAATTATTAACTAATTTTTACGTATTTATAATATTTATAATTTTTTTTCTGTTCGATCAATTGCTATGCCTCTGTTTGTACCAAAATAATTATATTGAACTACATTATCCTCAAGTTTGAGCTAATGTAAACCATGAATTCCATTGAAATGCTGCGATCAGTAAATTTCGTATATATTTCCTATTACAGCTTCTAATCACGTGCATTTAAATCAGAAAAGTCATTAACTTAAACTCCTTAACTTATAGTTAATAACGTTAAAGTTGAATAATAATAAAGTTAAAAGTTGCTCTGTCTCCCCTGAACCGATCGAACGTGTTAAATCAGGACCGTCATTGAAAATAACACACTCACTACTCACTACCCCCTCCCTCTCTCTGTCTGAAATTATTTCATTTTCGTAGAGGTGTATGTGTACGCGCGCACGAGCGCGCGCGTTTCCAGTACAAAGCTCGATAATTCTAATTTAGTGCTATAGTGAATACTATATAGATTTTGATTTATGCTAATGTGCAGCAAAATTAAGTATAACGTGCTATATTTTAATGAAATTACGCATACTATATAATCTTTACCGTCATGCAATAAATCTTATATTATTTGTTTTCAAGCAAAATAATTTACACGATTCCTGAGATAAGTGAAATAATAGATCGAAATTAAAATTATTATTCTAAAATTCAGAAAGTCAAATAATTAATTGTCGACGTATTCAATATAGAGATGAACTTACACTGCCGGGAAGTTGCTAAAGAGTTATTGTTCAATTTACCTGTAACAAAAAAATAAAGAAAAAATAAGTTTTATATATACAAATACGTAGAATTTCTATATATTTAACGAACATTAATATTTTATACAGTATTTCTGAAATGTGTTAACAGTATAGTGGACAAGCGACAACGTTGGTTAGACCGACATAGTATCTCTACTTTTCTAAAATATTGCGGCTACATGTTTGTTACTGTGGTGGAAATATTGGGAAGAGGAGTAGGTTCTCGAAAAAATGATTTAATTATATTTTATTTTTGTTAATTTTATTACCTGTAGAGTGTCTCACAACAGTAACAGAAATAATCCCGGCCAACGCTCGCCGCTGGGCCTTTTGAAGCCCGCACTCTCTCCCCCCGTCGCTACAGAGTGGGGAGGGCAGTGCAATTTTCGGTCGAATCACAGAAAAACATTAGCGCGCGCATTTTGCGATCGCGCTCTTCTTGTTTTTCCGCTACAGCGCGGTAAAGTTTCGGCCCTATCGTATGCGGCCGTTGACGCGCGCATTATCGAAACCGCGCTCTGCAGGTCTACTTCGACGAAGATGAGGCGGAAAGTTTCCCTATTCCACACAAACGCGAATAGCGCGCAGTCTCTAGCGGACAACGTTCTCTTTTTATTTTTCGCAGTGGCGAAAAGGCAAGGCGGGAAACATGCGGTTCTGAGTCAAATTTATCTCCCCCCCCCCCTTTTTTCTCATGGCTCTCTCAACCTCTCACGCATGTTACTACTCACTGCCAAGCATTCTCGGGGGCTCCCCGCGCACACCTTGCGACTCAAACGCGGAAGTTAGACTTCCGAGAGAGTACATTGTGCCATCGGAAAACCACTGTGTTTTCAATACATTTGGCTACACGTGTACGTAGGCCTCCGTACACGCGAGTTGGTAACGGCGAGAGGCAGAGCTACCCTTTTCTCCTTCTTTTTACCATATATATATTCGAAATATTTATGAAAAAATTTCTGTCCTTGAATTTTCGCCTTACAATTTTTCTTTACAGGTTGCTTATTTGACACACAGAGTATTCTGAATTTAACGTAATCAGAACGCAATATAATCGAAGCATAACAACCTATGTTTTATATGATAACACGCGAATATAATATTAATTTCTTATTTGGGAGACGCATACAATTATCTTGTATGAAAATTAACTTGTATAAAATCAAAAAATTCACTTGTATGAATTTGTAGATATAACGATATAGTTTATTAAACAATAAATTTGTATTCGGCGCGTATTAAGAAACAATCCTTTACAGTAACGATTATTAAAATTTTTTAGATATTTCTTTTAAAATAAATTGAATACTAAATACTATATCAAAGATGTACGTAAAGGAAATACTGTTCAATTTAAAATTTTATTTATGGATAAAAGACAATTTTCTTCAAGTAATCTCAATTGCCATTGTGCTTCGTAATATGAATAAAATTCATTTAAAGAAATATGTTTGACGAGAATATTTAGAAGATTTTATTAAACATTTTGAAAATATTACTCTGCATAAATTAGGCCACCCACGCCCAAATAAAATGTTGAGAAATGTGAACTAAAAATTTATTTTAAATTAGCTAACTTAATAATGATGCGTAACATGTATAGGTAAACTACTGCTCAGTTTCGCGTTCTCTTTATCGTCTATTTAAAAATACTTTTATCGTTTACGTTTTCAACTATCATATTTCCATTTATAAATTATCAAACAGATCCGCTTAACCATCAGCATGCAAAAGATAATTCGTGCCTGGGATTGAAAATTCTGTTCTGTAGCAGAGAAAACTTTTTTATCTTGTAGAAGAATTAAGAAGATGATTTACTTATGTTACAGCGAGGTATTAATAGATAAATGACTACATCGCAATGAACTCGTCGTAACAAAAATTTTGGTCCGGAATTCTAAATAAATTGAAATATAAATACTTATATACAGTGCATTAAAAACGACGCGTGAATTATACAAGCACCCCTCCGAGGACGCTTCGACACGATCGCCTGCACTATAAATAACGGTTTTACGTCTAATACAAATTTAAAGCCCCACCCCCGAGCTCTCGACCAACGGGAAACTCGAATTCGCTCGTTCGAGCGAAAAAATTCCCCAGGAGTCGCCCGTGCGTTTCCCCGCAGCGCCGAGGCGAACGGTATAAAGGCAAGT
Organism: Sycobia sp. Sy_11; assembly: GCA_018907035.1. Classification (NCBI taxonomy): domain Eukaryota; kingdom Metazoa; phylum Arthropoda; class Insecta; order Hymenoptera; family Epichrysomallidae; genus Sycobia; species Sycobia sp. Sy_11. The sequence continues at coordinate 208,978 of JACCIC010000097.1, forward strand.
CCGTCGACAACGACAGCTGAAGGTCCGGGGCTTACGCTGGCGACGGGGCCAGGACACGCGAAGCTCCCTTCGCCGCGGAGTCGCGTTTTATTCTCCCCGCGCCCACCGGGAGAGCCGAAGTTATATTCCTCGACGCTCGCTCGCTCGCTCGCGCGCCTGCGTCGGACGTGACGTAGCTGCCGGGGCTGCCGCTGCCTTGCCCGCGCGAGGGATTTATGGCCAGACGCGCGCGCGGAGAGCGTCGAACTAGCGCCGGTGACGGCGCTGAACGGAGAGAGCTACCACTTCCACGGAGGCCGGAGGTTATCGATGAACAATAGCTCGTCCGATTGCCGAGTGGTAACAGTAGTTTTATGGCCATTCGAGAAAAGTTATAGGACTCAGATGGGGGCGGAAGGGGGTGGGCGAAGCAGCGGTGGAGAAGCCGGCGTGGAGTTTGTTCCGTCTTACTTTCGGCATATGTATATAGTGATGATTTGTATTTTTATAGATGGAATATTGTGAAAAATACACGTGCAGTCAGTGTGTAATGATCGGTAAAATTATCGATAAATTGTCGATAAAAACAGAAATGCAGAAAGACACTGGAATCTTTTCATACAAGCTGTTTTATTAATAGACTATACGTCTATTATTTACTGAAATGATCTATTTTTTCAGCAGTTGAATCATCAAATCCAATAATTCTATATGCCTTTCTGCTATTAAATTTTATTAGTAAGGCGCTGTCGTAGTCAATTCTCACCGAACAAAAGGTCTGTTTCCAATAATATGCGTAAACAGAAATGTATCGAAAACTAACAGTGTTCCGAATTTATCCATATATATTCTTCCTACGTCCTTCCAAAGTTTCAACCAAATGTATTATACGGTCTACAGATAAGAACATTTTCAGATTTTTATAACCGAAAATTATAAATATCAAAGGAGACGATGAACTGAAATCGAATTTTTTTTAATTTTAAATCTAAATAATATGTTCTGTGTTTGAATCTTTTAGTTATATTAAAATTTCTAGATAGATTACTATTTCAAAAAGAATAAATTTTCATCAAACGCTAAAAATTAACGTCGGTACAACCTCTTAACGTGAAACATGAAAATTCCGAAATCTTTTATCGTAATGGTTGCGATTGTCTCTTGCAGTGCACTAAATTACATTATAGGATAAAATTACATAGTACTCTTTACATCGAAATACTTGTACAGTTATATTTTATGGACCACGCGCAGCTGTTATCGAGCACGGGGAACTTGCGTAGCCGAAAGCCGAGCTAACAATAACTCCCTTTTTTACTTCTTCAAAATTACGATCGTCACGGTATAGAAGCATTATCCATCGAATATAATCTCGATTGACCAGGTTTGGCCCGTTTAATCCGACACGATCGTGGGTCGAGACAACGCGTAACATATAAACAGAGGATTTACGGCTGGCTTATAATTCCGCCCCCTCGAACCCACTCGATCCATATATATTTTTTTATACCAGTGATGCAGTAGGCTAGAAAAAGGGGATTAAATAACGCTATGAATAAACTCCGTCGGATCAATTTTACAAAGTATCTATCTTTTTAATTAATAGTAATTAAAATATCGAATTTAATTTTCATCCCGTTAAATTAATTCAATTTCATGCCTGCAAGAGCCACGTTTCACTTGTATAGGATAAACATTTTTCTATTTTTATAAACGATGTATCAAAACTTAAGGTTAAGTCATCGTGAATTATCGTGAATTTATTAGCAGCCGCCAAAAATGGAATGTTGCCATGGACCAATTCGGCGAAGCGATAAAATAATCAAAGGAATTATAGTTATTCTCGTCTATGAGACACTTAAGCATCGGCTTATTCGTAATTCTTTCGAACTATTTAATTCTAATTATCTTTCGATGTCGTATAATATTGAAATCGTTTTCTTATTGAAAACGTTCTTTTTGTCTACCTTTTAGACTGATAAATTATCATTTTCCAAACGAGAAAACATTGCTTTTAAGAAAAATGTTAGAATTTTGAGAATGAATGTTTTTAAAGGACTTTTTTGTGCTAGAATCGAAAATACAAAAGAAACAGTGGAACAACCTACGTTTTTAATCTATTTTCGTGTTCCCCGTTACAGCCCCGGCATATCCGACAAGCCAATCCAATTTCTGAGGTCAGTCCCATTTTATCGAGTTAATCGCCACCAGCTGCTCTTCGACCCAATCTTCCTCCTCCCCTTCCCCTTTCTCTTCTTCTATACACTTCTTACGCTCGTACGCGTAAATCCTTACAGCACTCGCGGCCGCGCACACACAACAAACAAAAGCCGCGAGAGCGACACCGCGAGGCTTCCCGCCCTTGCGCGACGATTTCGCGGCCGCCTCGCGACAAATTTAAATAGTTGGGGTCGCGCGCTAGTCCCTGGCGCAGCGTTCCGCATCGAGTCGGCGGATCGTCGCACGGATCGGGAGCACTTGCGCTAAGAAATAGCGGCCACGCGTGCGCACGCGCGAGATTGTATCTTTGGCGCTGCGCTCGGGGTTTTCTTTGCATTTCGCGGGTAAAGCGAGTGCCGAGAGAGGAGCCGGAAGTGCTGGTGTCGTTGTACCGGAGAAAAGTAAGGTGGGTCGAGATATCGATACGGCACCCCCGACGACCGAAGGTGGGGGAAAAATGGATTTTGAGAGATCGAGCGTTTGGCTGACGCTGATACCCCGGCACGGTAGGTTTCGGTATTTATATGTGCATATACGCCACGACGCGATACAATGACGCAACGATGGAGACGATCGCGCGCGCGCGCGCGCGTGTGTGTGTGTATGAATTTCGCCTCCATATGCGCGAATTGGATGAACTGGTGCGGTTTCTGTTGATTGGATTAGTCTGGTTGTGCACATAGTCTCTGATGACGGTATATATAGAATTAATAAAAGAAAGCGTCCAAACAAGAGATAGAACAATTGCTGTTTACGCGGAAAAGTTTTCCATGTTCGTCGGTTTAAGGCTGAAGGGTACAACAAAACTCTCGGACAGTTTTTAATCCCCCGCAGTTTTTTTATATTATTTTTCTATACTTCTCCAAATTAGTCTGCAAACTTTCATTCTGTTTTTCTTAAAATCGCTATTTTTTACTTCATAAAGTGTTTTGAGCGACAACTTTTTACGGAATCGCTCGAAACTTCGCTGCTACATTGTCCTCCGTAACTTTTAAAAAAGTTCTCACACAGTGATATTGATTTTAAAATGCTCGTGACATAAGATTGTATAAAAGTTAAATAATTAAATTTTTCGCTAAGATATTTTCATTATGCTTTTCTGTCTGATGACTATATCACATATATGCAACATATTAATGACGTATACTTAAAATTTTAACTTCCTTTTTTAAGTAAGCAATTTTCTATACACAGAGAAATAATAAGGAAAATTTTTTTAAACTTTGGAATTTTAGGCAAAAGCTATATTTTTCTTATTTGTTTTAAAATTTATTAGATTTTTTTACAATTCAAAACATCTACTTACTAAATTATTATAATTTATAATATATTATTATTATACACACACACACACACACACACACACACACACACACACACACACACACCACACACACACACACACACACACACACACACACACACACACACACACACACACACACACACACACACACACACATATAATACGTACACACTGGAAAAATTTTCCGAAAATTTTTGTGTGCTTATTGTAGTACATGTCAAATTCTCAAACTTTCCTAACCTAAAATTGCAACTACAAAAAACCTTCTTCAGCTGATGTCGTGTGGAATCAAGATCAATTTTTTTTAATAGCTACAGATAGTCTATTTAAATATAATTATCGACCATTCATGTATCCCTGTGCTTAAAAAAAAGTTTCTCACTGGTTCAAAAATATTCGAAATTGTGCATTGATTTATTATGTCAAAATATGAGCTCAAAACAAAATATTTAGATGCATCTCATAAGGAATTTCAAAGCTTGTGAGGTATATTTGAATCATTTGTCATTTTGTGTACAAAAAGTTATTTACAATGTAACTTAACATTACATAAAATTGAAAAACGTTTGAAGAAAAAAAAATCGAACAGCTGCATAGGCTTATTTGTAGTCATTCTCAGGCTCACTTCGTGTCTAATACATCGAAATCCTTTAGGAAAATACAATGCAATTGTAATATAGTCGCCAAGATGTTTTCACCACCTAATTACGGATATCTATATATATCTAGTTAAATTTACGTATATAAATTGCACACATATATATATATATATATGAATCGTAAATATAATTTTCTACGATTTAACGTCTAAAGCTGACCACTAATAGAATAATAACCAATAACGTTGTATATTTGATCATTGTTATCGTTGAAATAATCCAATTACGTAAGAAAAGTTTTTTAAATTCAATAAGAATGAAATGTAAAATGTGCTCTTATGCTTGACATCATACAGAAAGCGACTTCCAAAAACGGAACTATAAATGCGCGTGTGTATATATCAACAGCGAAGAAGCGGCGAATAAAGCGATTCCCAACATATCCCCCCACCCCCGCCGAACGTAAGAAGCCCAACAGGCGGCTTTATTCGACGAAGGCGCGCGCGGGCGGGCGTCGGAGAGAGGTGGGAAGGCCTTTGGCGCGGGAATCGCGCTCGCCGCGCGGAGCATTAGTTCGCCGGTCAGCTCAAAACGGCCAGCATCGCGCGCGGATGCAGCGAGCCGTGACTTTGCCATCCGTAATACGCGCCGAGCCAGTGCGCCCCCGGTTCTAACTCGTGGGCACATACATACGCACGCGCACACGTACGCGCGTACAAAGGCGCGCGGTGGATCGCTCTCGGCATAAAGCTCGGACGATTGATATATAGAGGAGGAGGAGACCGCTCGGGCGCGAGCGGCAAGAAAGAGGGAAAACCGGGAGCTTGCGAGCTCAAGGGCGCGGGGGCTGGCGGTAGTTTCGAGGAGCGGGGCGCGGACCCCTCTCGAGAGTTTAAGCGCTCGTGAAATCGCGTCGTCGCCGCGGCGCGGCCCGACGATGGATAATCGCCGGAAATAGAGAGAGGGGGTGGGGAGGGACAGAGAGGGAGGGAAGGAGGGAGGGAAGGAGGGAGAAAAGGAGGAGACGGATGAATGTGCGGGAGACGAAACGATGAATGTTCGACTGCAATGCGGCGCAAGGGTTGAGAATTCCGAGTTTCTCAAGAGCGACACGGAGCTCTTCAGCGTGGTTCAGTGAGGAACTGAACATTTTTCAGATATACATCTATATAGATTCGGGAAGTTCGTGAATTGTGCACGAGGGATAGAATCAGTGATATAGCCCAACGTCGTTAACGTTTATTCATTTGATGAATCGACGTAAGATATTACTCTAAAAAGATTTTTTTTTTACTATAAACAAAAATAGAATCATCACCCTCGTTAAATTTAACACTTCGTTTTACAATGAGAACATCTAGAAAATGAAAGAAGTGTATTCCATAAAGTACTTTTGTTCGAGTGCCTTAAAAAAGAATACTGAGTACTGCGAGTGAAATACATAATTACACTATTAACAAGTGTCTAAGAAACATGTGTTTTAGCGCGCTGGCCGTCTCTCTCTCTCTCTCTCTCTCTCTCTCTCTCTCTCTCTCTCTCTCTCTCTCTCTGTCTGTAATATTCAAATTGAAAAGCGTTGTATACAAATGAATAACTGATCGTTGTTCGTGATAATATACAACGGATGATGCAACAAGTGTGTGAAATGAAATTATATTCAGTAGAATTTTGCCCGGGCGAAACGAGTGATAAGTGTGTCATATGATACAAGTCGATGTCAACAATGTTAACGACTCACATGCATTGATTGCTTTTCATGAAAAGCAACCACCTACGCCTCGCGTATCTAATATTTTCTATTCTAGATTACAACGTACTGAAGTACGTACACTAAACTTTGAGTGAAATATATTATCACTCGTCTATTTACTTTACGTATATGAATTTTTCATTTCACACACGTTCTGTAAATAATTAATATATTTTTCAGCTTTAACTTCTTATAGAAATTTACAAGTTTTTTTATTTTATTAGTGATATTTGCAAGTTCTTTAATTGATTAGTAACAACAAATGATCAGTCGAGATTCATTTCTTTCTTCGTCTTTTATCGAATCTTTTCGAAGCTGAAAATGCAATTTAAATCACCGATTTTAAAAAGCACTCTATTTGAAGTCACGATTTTACGATAAGTACGTACAGTAATAATAATTCGATAAGTACAGTGCATCAAATCCAAATTTGATATTCGTTACATCGTGAACATAACTTTTAATTTGCTCACACGCTTCGGACAGGGCAAGTATAACGTGTATAATAAAGTACGCGATCAAAGTCTCGTTCTCGCAGCCGAACAAGATAACTTCTGGTCGAACGAGGGACTCCTCCGTCAATCGAAATCCGATGCTACCGAGGCGATCCGGCACGCCCCGCCTCAGCCCTCTGCTGCGGAAACTCAAAAAAACAAAAATAAAAAGTGAAGAAAGTGCCGAGTGTATATCTAACGGAAGAGTGGAGTACTGCCCAATTCCGGCCGATAGCGCCCACGCGCGCAATTCCGTAGTTTTTAGAACTTGCTTTCTTCCGATTGCTTCTCACGAAGAGAGCTTTTCCCCGCTGGATGTTTCCCGCGTAGGAGCGAAGAGTTTTAGAAAAACCGATAGAAATTGAATTTATCATTCCGTTTCGGCAGTTCGCGATTTGATTAAAACAACAAATATAATCCGCTAAGAGGAATAATTCCTCCGGCGTTGCTTTATTCGCTTCCTTCTTTTTACGCGATACCGGCGATCCGCAACAGTTGGAGTCTATATAAAGTTGAAATATAAAATTATTTTAAGATATGACGCAGGATCGTTGAATCGTTAAAAACGCTTTTGATCCATAACAGAGAGCTTTAGTGAAGCTTCTTCACTGGATAAAACGTACCAGACTCGAACGAGTTTCTATATATCGTTTTAGTATGCTATATATACATCTAAATCTGATTGTTTCGGTTCAAAATCGCTTCTATAAGTTCGTGGCATTTTCTATATATACAATGATTAATTCAAAAGCTATTTCTGACGAAATCTCGGTCTTTGGCTATCTTATTTTTCGTAATTTCATATCTTACAGTTTACCCAACAAAACTTACAACTATCCCAACTGTGCATAAGGCGGTCTTTTCATCAATGAAACTCGATATCAATAGCCCTTTGACTATATATAAATGTTACTATATACTTCAACTAGTATGTAACAGCGTAATTTTTTAGCTCGTGACTTACTTTATTCTCTTCAACACCGCGGGAAACATAAAATTTGCGATTCTGTTATTAAATTTCTGTAAAATAATTTTTTTACACTAATAGCGTAAAATATAATTGTACACCCCATCGTTAAGCAAGTTAATAATACCATTACGCTTACAGGGTTAAAAAAAATTTTTAAGTCAACCGTATAAAAGAACGTTAAGTGCCCCTCAATACCAGTCTGTAAAATTAAATTGTACGCTTATTGCTATTAAAAAACAACATATGTACCGCGTGTGTAATTTACATCCATGTACTGATCGGCGTAACTCTCGGGTCTATTACCACAGCTATCAGCACGGGAATACGAATTCGTAATTGATGCTTATGATGCATAAAATTATACAGAATGTTCCAAATGCTATCGCTAACACTAGGGGATCGGCAATAAGCAGAAGAAGTTGTACACAAAGGTTATGTGTATTTAGGAATGCTGAAGTTATCGTTGAAGAGCCTACTTAGCGTTCGCTCGTTGCTGGGTGAACATTGGCGCGGAGAGCAAAAACCAGTTGCAACTTTCCACAATGCATGCAGCCTTTGTTTATGAATTGCCCTGCTTATTACAGATCCGTTAGTGTAAACAGTCGTATTCGGAACAGCCTGCATGCGCTATCCGACTGGCCTCCAGAAAACCTTCTAGTATAGCTTCCAAATTCTTTTTGTATTCCAGGCTCTTCGTTAATGCACTTGTACGCGCCTTGTCACGCCCCCACCTTCCGAAGACACATCCGAGGTTCTCGACTTGATAAATTTCTGTAACATTAGTTACACGCACCGAGTGGACGGGAATGCTGAGCCTCGCGCAATTGCTTCTGGAATAGAGCTAAATTAAATTCGAACATCGGCGTAACGCGCGAGCCGGCTATCGCGGAAGAAAGCAAGCGGCCGAAAACTTGGAATCGCGCGCGCGCGCGCGCGCGTCTATCACAAACTCGAGCGGCAGAAGGCCCCTACCGGGCGCAGCGAGTCGGCGAGCCCGTCCAAGGTGCAGGAGTCGGACGACCGGCGCTTCCGCACGGCCGTCACCGGCCGGCAGCTGCGCCCGCGCTCCTACAGGGCGTCGCGCGGCGGCTGGAGCTCGGCCGCCTGGAGGGCGGAGATCGGCCGTCGCCGCTGCGGCAGTCGCGACGGCACCGGCACCGGCGGCGGCGCTGGCGGCGCGGGCGACGAGCCGCCGCAGCACCGCGGGGCCAGGAGCAGGGGGCTCGGGCCGCCCGCGCCGCCGTCGCTCGGCTGGGACGCGGAGGTCTGCATGGGGACGAGCGACAGGCGGGACGGCGGCGGGAGCCGCGCGGGCAGGAAGAGCCGCGAAAGTACGTCCGCAGGCACGCGCACACGCACCCGCAACCACATTCGCTCTCGCACTCACTCATTCACTCACTCACACTCACTCACACTCACGCGCGCGAGCGCGCGCACAAAATGCGTGAGTGAGCATTATGTATAGAATACACTTCGGTGCTCGCTGGTAGTTAGACGCATTGATATCTATGTAATATACCCATACAAGAATGTAACGAAAGTAAGTAACGTTACTCCAGAACCACCTCCAAAATAGTTCGTATCAAAGTGGTAGGTTTTTACGGAAGAATCTTTGATTTGGGCCCAAAATCATTAGCGACGGTGGTTTTAACGTCAACTTTCATCGTTCTGAGCCCCTATTTTTAAGTGTCGTTTTGAATTGCTGCACTATTTTTTTCTTTCAATAACGAAATGGATAAAAATGTTTGAGCTGATTCTGGAATACTAAAATTTTGTTATTGGGTGATTTATTATTAACTATTATGAATAGTTATTTGTAGAATTTTAGATACATTTAAGGAAAAAATTATCAATTGTGGAAATGCATTATAATTTTGAGATATTTTATAATATTGGTTAAGGTTCGTTAATACAGGTAATTCATTTATTAAATTAGTTAAATAATTTTTAAATATTTTAAATATTATTAAGTATCCAAAAATATAATTTGCACAGGAAGCCATGGAAAAGTGGTATTAATATTATTTTACTACATGTAGCATAATTAAAAAATACTTTACATAACTAGGTATGTATGCAGCATAATACGAAATAGTCTTGCATACAATTCTGTTGATTAGCTTTTGCATATACATATAAGGATTTGATGTTTGTCGATAACTGCAGGACTTTACTAATAAATTTTTATTAGTGTTTATGGTATCATTAAATATATAATAACAAAAAATTTACAATTAATCGAGTCAAGTAAAAAAAATTCGACATTTTAATTATAATTCAAATTTACAACCAACCTGTTATATCTGGATTCATGGTTCATTCACTAGCTAAATTTTCTAATATTTATCTTATTTGGAATAAAGGTGAATACGTAGTTCTTTCTTCCTTTTTTGCATATAAACTATAAAGCAGAAGCGTGGCAAAGTGATTCGCACTCTGTTAACGCGAAAAGAAAACCCGCGCCGTACGTCACTGACATAATTTCAATTTAAGCAGCAACCCCGACTCGCGAGCGCAATGAAAAAAAGCCCCGGCGGAAAATAGACACAAAAAATAAAGAAACCGTGGTGAAGGCGGCACAGTGTGTGTATGTGTGTGTACACACATACAGGAGCAAGTAAATCGTGGAATCTCTCCGGCAGATTGAAAGTTTGCTGGGAGTCGACGCTAACGGCTCTCTCTCTCTCTCTCTCTCTTCCTCTTGGGCCACTTAAGAAAGTGCTTTATATAGAGGAAACTTTTTTTCTTCGTATCTTATAATACTCGACACGTACACAGCACGCTGGGCGAGGAAAAGAGAGTCTGCGCGCTCGCGAAGAAATATCGGGGCGGGGTGGGGGCGGCAAAAGCGAAGCGGCGAAGAGGAAAAAAAGAGCGCCCGTGGATCTCTCGTAAAAAGGGCGCTAAACACGCACATATACGTGTACGCGTATGTGTGCACGTACATACGCGCGCGCGGATAGAGAAGGAGAGAAGAAACGGGAAGACACGTCAGGATTAGATGGACACAGGCACGGGTCTCGAAACTGAACCCCCGACATACAGAGGCATCTATCGGGGGCTCCTTGTAATTTCGGTCGCGCGAAAGATGCGTATAGCCTCTCGTCCTTCGCCTTTTACTTTTATGCGCGCGCGACCCACCTCGACCTCGCTACATTTACCCATAAAGTTCGGCGTACACCTATATATATATATGACGAGAGGGGGTTACGAGAAACCTGGAGAAAAAGCCAAAAGCGGAGAACCGCCCGTTCACGGAGAGAGAAAGAATATCGAATATACTCCGGGTTGGAGGGGGGGGGGGGTCGGCTCGGCTTGCCGCGCTGCTTTTACGAGATCGACGAACCACCCGATTGAGAATTAACTTAGGCAGTGCTAGCGCGGGGGAAATTCTCGTAAAAGCTTGCGCGCCGGATTGATGCACCGATATTAGACTCGCCTTCCGATCGGCCCGTGCGGTCTTCTTTATTGTTGTCGGAAGAAATTCCGGGATGTGTCGGCGATTTCAGGCTTCCGAAGGGGATAGATGAAAGGATTTTTAGGAAGTTTCCTCGTTATTTTCGCACCGTTGGATTCGTAATTGGAAATTCCCTGTAATGTTTATGTAATAGAGTTAAAATAAAATTTGTACAAGTAACAGGCAATATGATGTCTTGTATTGGATAAAAACAAATTTAAATTTATTATTCATATAAATAAATAGCGTGTCATAAGTTCGAAAGATTTTCTTATATAACGTGATGGCAACATGCGCGAAATTTGGCTTGGATTCCGCGCTTACTACAGAAACTGCTAGTCCTTGAAAAAAACTTAAACAAAATTTATTACGTCTACAAATGGGAGTATTTTCAAGTTTTTACCATTTAAGCCTATTACAAAGTAAATTAGACGAAATATATATTTCGTTCTACGACACATATTGACCTTTTATTTTACTTTATCTATGCGGATAATTGGAACAGAATTTACAATTTCCGTTCTTTTGATAATAACATGAAGAATATTCTTTAATCGATATAAGTCTGAACGTAGGTACAAAATGGGTGGCGCAAAACAACAGGTTTTACAACGATCTTCATTCTTTGTTCTTACCGAATCGTTACTACTATGCTAACTTAATTGAAAACAAGTAGAATAAATATTTCCAAAGAACATTTCTAAATTTAAACAATGTTCGAACGTTTAACCTTGATGTCAAAAGCGACGATAGCTTTTATTTATTGTTAAAACATAGTTCGTCAAATGGGATCTTAATGGATAATGACTTCAAACATCGAGTCAGGAATACTATTTGCATTCTGCCACATGCAAATAAATTAATTTCAACGAGATAATCTTCAAAAAGGTGATTTCGTAAAATATAAAAATATTGAAAGATGCTGAGATATTGATCTTCGTTTGTTTAAATATATCCGATTTTGAAGACCGCGCGCTACTTACGACCATGTAAATCGCAAATGGACAAAGCAATGCCCAATAATTGGAAACTAAATCGAACGAATAGCGGACATTTCTAAACATCTAAACAGATCGATAGGGCGCCCGCAGATTGCACTGCTTGCGCTAATCCCTTTCGAAAGCTCACACCCGTGAGAATTATGCTAATGACGTGCTTTTCACGAGGCAATTAGTACCATCGAGATCCGTACCGCAAATGTTAAATCCTCAATCCAAATTTTCGCAAATTGCGTCGTATTTGTCCATTGCTCCTTACACGAAGAAATAAAAATAATAAATAAATAAATAAATAAATAAATAAATAAATAAATAAATAAACAAATAAATAAAAGGAAAAAATTACATCGCGACGATTACCTTCTTCCAGAATCAAATCTCATACCGGAAATTCCGAGAGCACAGATCGAATATAATAAGAGAGCAGGGATAAATTACAAATCAGGCTCGATCTTCGGAGCACGGTGAAACGAAAGGGAGGAGGAGGCGACATTTATACTCCCCTTCGAACGATCCCTGGGCGATATTTCAGTCTCGTCAGGAGCCTGCCCCTCCCCCACCCCCAACATACTGGCGAAATTAGGGGGAGGGGAATGGAGTAACGATTCCGTCTAGACGCGTTGACGATCGCTCAGAGCGTGCCTCTTGCTATAATACTCTCATTTCTCCCGCGCGCGCAACGATATTATCCGAGCGATATATAATTCCAGATCCGAATGATGCAGCTTCACGGACGCGCGCCTCCTCGATATCTAATTTGAGACGCTTGTTGCGAACTGGCACGCGCGCGTTAAGGTGCCGTTTTTTCTTTAAAGCGTAAGCAATTATTCATACGATATCGCAATTTTAAGAGAGCCTCGTTTAATAATAAAGTATAAACTACGTTTGCTATTCATTATTAGTAATATTTTTTGCTTTTTAGTATTACCAAAGAATCTCAAAACGGGTAATAAAATTTATCGTACGAAAATTTGACTCACTGTTTTAGGGAGCTATAAAAAATTTTGAAACAACGCTTCCTTCTTATACTTTCAGAGTTTAAATTTTTAAAAATTTATATAAAAGGAGATGTATTCAGTTTTGACAAAATATTTTAATTCGCCGTCAAAGAGCAATTTTATTCAGTCGACAAAATTAGATTTCACAAAATTTAATTTTAGTACGGAATAATTATGCAATTGCATACGATATATGTTTACTTATCAAATTGGGCTAGTTCTCCTTGTACAAAGAACGGAATTCCTAGTGAGAAAATGGCATTGAAATAATTCTGGGACTTCTGCCAACATAAGTTGGACGATAAACATCTGATCATCGGTAGACTCTTCTTATGATGTATTAAGAATTGCTAAAGATATTAAAATACCTCGCTAACATTCTTTAGATATTTAATTCTATAAACATTAATTCAAAAAGTTTTCTATTTTGGAACATTCGTCTTACGTGAATCTACATTTAAAAGTGCAAATATTTCAACCTTAGAATTAAATCAAAATCTGGATAAATTATATGATATTTACATCAAACGTTATTTGTAGATAATATTTTCTCCATCTATAAAAATTTGCTATTTTATTCATGCAACAGATAGAGCTTTTAAACTATGAATTTCAAAATATACATCGCGAGCTTTAAGTCAATTTCGATATACTTACAAATGAATTATTCTTTCTTTGTTGAAATTAATTTCTTCAACCATGTCTAAAATTTCATGCGTTTTCGTCAACCATATAATTCGCGAAGATGGAAACGAATTTTGTGAACGACAATATAGTAAATTTCCCTCCGATAAACGAATGACGTGACTTTAACCAAAAGCGTCCGTGGTCGCTATGCGTAGAGCTCCAGAAATCGAAAGCGCCGGTGCGGTATAGACGAAGGTGCGTGCCTTTTCTCGCAGAATCTCATTTTTTTATATTATATTATATTATATATATATATATATATATATATATATATATATATATATATATATATATAATATAGTCATTCGAACGTCTCGACTAGAATCTCGTGCCGTGCAATATTTGCGCTTTTTTCTGCGCGCAGCTTATTGCTCTCTTTACCGCTGAAAACTCGCCGAGTTCGCGCATTTCTTGCTTCTGTTTCGTCGGGCGATGAAAGTTCGCGCGAGAATCTCGCCCCCCCCCCCCTATTCAACCCTATGCGGGACGGAACTCCGTTACTCGCTCTTCGGAAATATCGAGACATCAAAGTGACGAGCGGGAGGGAGAAAGAGGCAAAATTTAGTTACACTCTCCGTCCGTTCGTTTCTCGCAGGACGCAATTTCCACCTTTGACTGGCTACAGAAGGCGAGAAGGAGGGAGGTGGGAGGAATCTCGCGCGCCGTCAAATGTACGTATTTTACGCGCTTTCTTTGATCAATGCCACTGTATAAGAGGGGGGAGGAGGAGGAGAGCTCCAGAACTGCCGCGGCATCTTGTCGGGAAGACCTTTGAATTTGCTTTAGTCCACCCCCTCCGACCCCCGCGACGTTCCGGCGCTTTTATGCGTATCATAAGACCCGCCCGGGATTTCCCGGTTTTTGCCTTTGCGCGAGCGCGCGCTAGCTTCCGTCTCTTAAAATATAATTCCGCGGGGAGGGGCGGAGGGACGGGGGAGTCTCGTTCCAACGCGGCGGGACGAAGCAGCGGTGCCCGGCTTTCGCAAGCGCGGGATTTTTGAATCTCAAAACGACGCGCGAGAATCTCGTTGGTTTTGCAATTAGAGATTTAATTAAATTGCGACGCGCTGCTCGATTCCACCGCATAATGCATAAACGTGTGCACCGCGGGGCCAAGCCGAGCGTGTGCATATACACAGCACGCGCGCGCTCGAGGAAATTTTTGGCGGGGAAAAATTTTTAATCGTCGACACACGGCTTTGCGCGAGCGTGATTATATAATTGACGCGGGATGCGTATACGCCGTGCACGCGGCGCGATTAAAAATTTTCCGACGTTGCGCGGATATGTAATCATCACGGGGTGCACATGCGTAAATGCCTCGTTCACTTCTAGTCGTCGATGGCGTCGCACGTGGTTGTCTTTGATGTATGCACTCAACGGTTTCTGTTTCGAAATTACCTCGAGGGCGCTAGTAGCGTCTATACATGCGTGCGGCGTTTGAAAAAAAAATACCGCTGCGGTGGACGCGCAGAAGTCCATCGAAATGAGAAAAAACACGCGAAGGTATGCGGAGATAATTGTTATCGGTACGGGGGCGCGCAGTTGGAAAAGATTCACCCGTCCCCCCGCGAGCGCCCACGAGTGTCGACGACTCGAGATTGGACGGGCTGAGTAATGGCCGCGGACGCAAGGACCGCGCAGGCGGGGAGGGGTCTTTGCCCGACGCGTGCATATGCTTGGGAGCTCGCTGATAAAGATTATGGGTCTTTAATTAACGATGAAGTCGAGACGAGAATCAGTTAGGCGAGGGGAGGGAGAATTCGAGGAAAGTTCGATATAGTACATAAATGTATACGGTGGGCGTACTCATGCCGATTATGTCTGGACTCTTTTTACTTAACGCTAAGAACAACAATTTCGTGATATTCGAGTATTTGTTTTTTCGTTCGAACTTTTTGCAAAGAAAAAAATTAATTTTACCTTTACTTAAGTTATTATAACAAATTACCACGGCAGTGATCCTGCATTGAAAAGAAAACTTAAAGAAAAACTTTTTTAGAATAACATTATAGCTCATTATCTAGTGTTCAAAATCGTAAAAGAAATATCGACGCGCACTTGTCCCTTGTGGCCTTATAGGCTGCCCTATAAACGTTCGGTGCAGTTTCCCTATAGCTATTACAGTTTGGTGCAACTGCAACAAGATATCTCGGCTATAATCCTATCTCTTGCCAAGTTCGTAGCTACATACTCGACAGCATCGATACGAGTACAATCTTAAGAGACGCACTAGTTTCCCAAACGTATCACCTCCGTAGTATATTATAAATATGGTAAAAATGTATATTGTCGGAGTAATAATGTTTGACGTAGTTATTTAATGTCGTATCCTACTTTCAAATATAAAAAACCACTTTTAAACTGACTTTTTTGACGTGAAACCCCTTATTCTTCGTAGGAAGTAACGAGTTCACACATTTCGTCAAACATAAAAATAGAGTTTATAACGTTGACCCGCAGGCAAATGAATCGATTCTCTTAGCGTTCGGAACCAAGATATTTTTCCACTTTACCCGCCCTCCCCTTTTCTTTACCGAATCGACATTGCGGGAAGCACCCACGCGGCTCACCTCGATCTCGGCGCTTCCCTCGCGCGCCTCTACAAAAAGAAAATAAGCTACTCTTCGCGAAGGGTTGCCAAACGGCGTCGTCGTCGTTAACCGTCTGCGCCAATTTTTACTATAGTTGTCGCAAAGTGAGGCTGTAAAAAATTTTCCACGCAGTCCTTGGCCTCGGTTAAACTTTGCGCGCAAAACAAGAAAGAAGAGAAAAAAGGGAGGGAGAAAGGGAGCGAAGGATCGAACCGCTTCTTCTCGCACTCGAAGCCGTATGATTTATGGCGTCGGTATACCGATTAAACCGAGAGCTTCATAAATTACATGGGCGAGGTGTCGATTCCTTTTGAGTATACGCCACGCTGCCGCCGAGGCCTCGAAACAACCCAAGAGAAGGACGACCGAGAGAGAAGGGAGCGGAGAAAGTACATACACGAAAGCCGTTGTCGGCGAAAAATGAAACTGCCTACAAGATCATTAAGCGGAATGATGGAAAGTACCTGACAGTTTCCTTTCCGACTATTGATTTCGCGTCTATAACAGCTTGACAGATTTAGAGAGATTAAAATCGCTCCTTTTGAATTTGGTTTTAAGATACTTAAGATGTAGCACTCGCAGGCTTAATCATTCTGAGAATATTTTAAAGACTCTTTATCAACATCAAAGCTCTAGTACTGCGGTAAATACACCAGAGTATATATGTATAGTATAGCAAGTAATAAAACCGGTCTATAAATACTTCATTCAGAATTCGTTATAGTCTGCTGATTGATAAAAGCTTTTGCGGTAAGAGTATACAAAATATAATTTAATAACTTCAAATAAGTATCCGAATACTCCAAACTTATTTTATTTACTTACAAATTACAAACCGTTTATTTACATAGCATAGTTGCGTATGTCTAAAACTCAATTCATTCCAATAGAAGAATTATTGAAAAAATTATAATGATGATGTATAATGGTTCAATTTTATACACCAGATCGAGGACAACATTATGGGAAGAAAGTGGCAATTAGAATTCTGAGCATTAGTTCAAACCAATTAGAAAACCATGCTGCGGCTCGATTTTTCACAAATAAAGTCATTTATAAATTGACAAAATAAAAACAGAAAATACAGATAATTATTTACTCTTGTACTTTAAAACGATCGTTTAAGTATTGCATTGCCAATTTACGATCAGTTTAAAGGAAAAGGAAATTTATTATTGCAAATATAGTAAATTTCTTTAAATATTTTTAGTTATTTTGAGTTAATTCATTAAATATTTTCTAAAATTATACTATACATCGATCTATACAATTCACAACTACCATGATGGAATAAGAAACAATGATATTAACTTCTATTAATAAAAAAAACTAAAAATAATATCCATTTTCATACTACTCTAGTTTATGTAATAATAAAGGTTTGCACCCAGCTCTCTTGCTTGATTCTTCTATTTCTTGATTCTTTGAAGAAAAAAGTCGAGTAATTTTTGTAGAAACTAATTAAAAATCTGTGCAGTAATAATTTCATATTAATTAATAATTATTAATAATTAGTACTTAACGTTCATGGGTTATTAGTTACAATATTGAGTAAAAAGTAAAGCATAAATATGATTTATTCATTAGCAAATATGCAAACGTGGCATTATCGGACTCTGTTTAGTAGTATCTGATATACTTTGAGAGCACCCAATTGATTGAGTATAACTAGCCAAATATGGCCAAAAAATCGTCGAATACTTTTCACGTACAAAAAAGAGGCTACGATGATTGGCTCTTCCGCGAAAGAATAAGTACTGAACAATTTAGAAGTATTGTCAACTTAATTTCAGTACAGTTTTTTGAAGGCAAATACGTTGTTACCACCGCATATGCTTATGTTTTAACGAAGTATTTTATTTTAGTAAAAAATATACGAGAAGACCAAGTAACTGTAATATACGTAACAAAAATGTCTTTTTTAACAGAAAATTTTATCTGCTATCTTTAATTAATGTTTTGCGGTTTCTAAATTTCCAATCCAACTCTTACCCTAAATCATCAGTAACGCCAATCTTAATGTGTATGAAAAACACTGAAAAATGTACTTGCTAATAAAAATATTAACAGACAGTTGTTTTACGTATATCGCACTGCCTAGATACGTTTTTAACGAAGAAATAGGGTCAAATAAGGAAATTGGGAATTTTTACCTTTGGCACGTACTGTCCCTTTCTTAAACTGTGATAAATCCTCTCGGGTGATTGTTCGCAAAAAAAGCTATAAAAAAATAAAAAAAGTATATAAATCTCGATAATTTAAAAATATCCATCCAAAGTCACTAATGGTATCGCACGTTAAGAGCTATCAGCGATATATATAGCTTCGCGCCTTCCACGTCGGACCAGAACGATCGGATTAAATAATATATATTCAAATCAGATCGCGCAGATTCTGATTTACGCCTGTTTCGCGTTGCAGCAGTCGAACTGGGATTCCACCTCGTTCGTTTGCGTTTATATTAGCACTTCATTGCCGCGGTGAATCAAGAGAGAAGACTGCATAATAAGAAATCGAGAAAATTTCCCGATGTGAAACATACGGCGGTGACAGTGGTCAAAAAAGCGCAAAAATGTCTATAAAACTTCACTGAACAGTTGATTAACATATTCCAAATAGTTTCATAAAAAAAAAAGATTTATGTAGATTATGTCAAGTAGGTAGTGCGGCATTAAAGTACATTCAGAATATATACTCACACTCACTCACACTCACTCACACTCACTCATTGAAAGGTGTTATTGGAATCATCATTGAAAGGTGTTGTTGTTGTTGTTGTTGTTGTTGTTGTTGTTGTTGTTGTTGTTGTTGTTGTTGTTTTGTTGTTGTTGTTTTTGTTGTTTTTGTTGTTGCTGCTGCTGCTGTTGTTGTTGTTGTTGTTGTTGTTGTTGTTGTTGTTGTTGTTATAGTAATATGAGAAATATTTTTTAACAGAATGCATTTTCCACAATATTCAAATAACAATATTTATATAGTTGAAAGACAATGACCAAATTGCGCGATGTAAATAAAAGTTACTTAAGATTAATTTGTTTTAAAAATAAGAAAAATCTGTTGAGAGCAGGATCTCAAGAGCTTCAAAGCGTTAACATTACGAAAATTAGTTTATAATTAGATACTGAGCTGTAGAATTATTTTAATGATTGCGTTGAGAATTTGTTAAAATAATTCATACATCAATTGAATTATCATTATAATACTAATTCACTATAAGCCAGTTCATATTTTAAAATTTAATTTTAAAAATTGAATATGTTAACAAGTTCGTTCTAAAATACGATGGCCATTTATCAAAAATGTTTCCAAACTTTCTAGGTTTATTTTCCTTTCTTCTGAAACTATATATACATCGGGCATTAATCTTTTTCCAAGTTTCCAGTACTTCTTTATTTTTAAGCGAAATCAATAATCCTCTTTGGACATTTTTTGCGAGAAACGCGCTTTACCCAGTGGCATTTAAAAAAAATTAATCCCCAAGCCGCTTATACGTTGCGTGAGTTCTGTAAATAATAGACGAGAGAATACATCGAGAATCTTGAAAATTCTCACGAAAGATTTTGTACGTTTATATTCCCTTGAAGTCTTTCGTTTCCCTTTTTCCAAGTATACTATAGTTGACGTGCCATGCATTTTTAGAAAATATCTAGAGATTCTTTAAATATTTAGTGATATGAACTACTACGAGATCCAATATTAAATATTATTTCTAGATCCTCTTCATCATAAACAAAAATCCATTTCAATGGATTTAACATTTTTAATAATGCATTTTACAATAAGAGCTCGATATCTGACAAATTTTAATTTAAAACAAAACGAAATTAAGTATATTACTCCCTGAAAATTAGCAGTCGCATTCTGCGGTACTTTTATTTTAACTATCATTGATGTTTGCATTGAATCAATGTCTCTAATTATCATCGATCTACCCGACAGCGTGAACTGGAAAATAATAATTTCACAGTCCAAAAAAAAGCCTCGACACGGAAATTGATCGCGGTGTATATAAATATCAATCGTTTTCTGATAAATCAATCCCCAGTATCCGTTCGAACTCGGCCCGCGCGAGCGATTCGTCCCGTTGAAAATCCAAAATCCACGCAGCCGACGCGGATTCGTGATGGGCATCCGCAAAACGAGGAGACGAGCTCGCGCTCTCTTCACGATCACGATATATTGTCCCCGCTCTTGTTCTCGTCGTCTAGTCCGATCGTGTAAATCACCCCCCTGGGTAATACGCGGGAGAAGCTACAGGGCCAGCAATTGCGTCTTCATCCCCCTGAGCTCTCTTTTCCTCTCGCTCTCTCTCCGACTTTATATTTATTCTGCTTTACGCATAGACAGAAGTATTCAGTACTCCCTCGCTTGTATTATCTACAGGTTTACTGCCTCTTCACGGTAGTAGCTCGAAGTCCTTGATGTCGAGCTCGTCTTCTCGATTCTTCTCCATTTTTTAGATAATTTACACTTCATCTTTTACAGTGCTTTCTCTTAATCATTCACACTGACACTTTATATTTTTTATACAACTGTATAGTTTTCGTTGTTCACAGATGTGATTTACTTACACCAATAATATATTTTTCAATATTACAGGCTAATGAGATTTGGCTTAACAGAAATTGATGAAGATTTTAATCTAGTCTCTGAATTTATCCATCATGCCAGATACTGTTTTTCAGAATATTCGAGATTCTATCAAATGTTAAGATGAGTCCTGCTCTTGGCTAATGACTTTGAGTTTATTCGAATTTTTATTATTCATAGCAATATGCTAATTTTAAATTTCTCTTTGGATTTTGCATTTTCACGGGCTTGCAATGGATGGGCATAAAGTTTAACTTTGTATTAAAATATGGAAAGATTAGATTTTTGAATAGTAATTAACATTAAAATTGTCAAATTACTGAAAATATACACAGAAAGAGATAGCTCCATTACTTGGTTTGGGAAAAGGATGTAAATAGCTTGCTAAAACAACTTTAAAGGTTCGTATTTCAAAGTGCTATTGTTAGTAATCTGAAAAAACATTATCGTTTTAAATAATGTAGCATATATCAAAGCACAATGTATTTTACAGTTTTTCTCAAAACATTTAAAAAACCTCATCGATAGTATAATTCTACGATTACATTCGAATTTCAACTATCAAAATATTTCAAAAAGGCCGTTCGTATGTGTAATATTATGTGTGAATTAGTACGTAACAAAAATTCGAAATCTGCGGACTGCAAAAAAATCCAAATCTTTTTTCTGTAGTCTCCCCAAAAGATATATTGAGAAGCCTTCTATATAGAGCAGTTATCTGGGTCCCGTGCTACATCCGATATATATAATATTGACCCATGAAAAATATTTTTATATAAATAATTTTTTCAATTTTTTATGTTATGAATTACTTTTTTCGGTAATCAGATTAAAATTTACGTTGCAATTAAAATATTTGGAGATGATCTATTAATATTATAGAAGGGAAATAGGGCCGGGTGCGGGGTGGCGTGAGGTTGAGGGCGGGGACCTACATCTGTGTTAAATATAAAATCAACATAAAATAACAAATTTATTCATAATAAATTGATAAAAAAAATAAAAAACTTTTTTAATAAAATAAAAAAAGTTAAATATGAAATCTGTGTTATTAAAAACTAAAAAAAATATATAGAAAAATTTTAAAGTTTAAATAATTTGTGTACAAATGTCATTTTAAAATACGAACTACGTAACTCGAAGTGCAAAAAAAAAGGTTGAGCACGCGGGCCCAAATATCATAAATGCCAAATATTTCATATATCGCGATGCCGTATAAACTGGGATTCCAGAAGAGGGACGTAAGACTGTTTTAGAGAGTATTTTTTCTGGTCTTTCGAGTTTAGTCTCTTACGACGGAAAGTAAGGTTGTATATGTTGAAAAAAGATTCATTTTTTGCCACCCTTTTAATTTTCCTCCGTGGGAGGAAAAGTTGCATTTTATACTCCCGCTACATAAGCGGAGAAAACCGCATTTTGCTCCTTGAGCGCTAGAACAACATACGAGTTTCTTTCGAGCGCAGGCACGAGGTATTATCTGAATAGATCAATTAAGTGGATTCGTTATTTGACTTTGTTACAATACTCTCTTCAATAATGTTTTATCAAGTTTACCCAATTTAATCACATAGTCCTAAAATATTTGAGTAATATTTTCTAGTTATATTAATGAATAGACCTTAAGACCTGTATAGTCTTTTTATATGGTGCCAATATAAATTATACATTGATTACCATCTACGTGTTTTATTAGTACGGTTTTCTTTACAGTCACTTGAAAAATTTTATAGCCAAACTACTCACTATTAATTCATGGCGTAACGTTATTTAGCAGAGCATCCTTTCAATTTCTCATGTAGTTACGAAAAGCCGCCTTTTCCATTGCTTAATTAATGAACTTACCTGCTGACCAAATAGAGACCTGACGCCCGAACTATATATCTCGTTTTCTCGCTACTCGTGCCCGGGAATCTTAAACAAGTACATATATACACACAAGCCCACCTTCATTCGACTCCTTTTTTTCCTGGTCGACGGGCACCGACGACACTTTCGCTTCGCTTTCATCCACCTCTCCGCATCCTTGCGCATCCTTTTTCCCAAGTTCTCCGGCTGAAAGGTGAGCGCGCGCGCGGGGACTTTTCCGCACGACTCCGCGAGTGGAACGGAGAAAATGTAATTCTCAGATCCTCGCATAGAGGACCGAGCCCGGATACCCTTCACCGCCCGTCCCGCTTTTCTCTCCAATACTCTTATTCCATCGAGTTAAGAAGAGAATAAAAGAGAGAGAGAGAGAGAGAGAGAGAGAGAGAGAGAGAGAGAGAGAGAGAGAGAGAGAAGAAAGCAATAGGATAAGAAAGAAATAGAGAAATAAAAGAAAGACCGGAGCCGGAGAGACAGTGAGAAATTAAAAAAGACTCTGTTGCCTAGAATTAATGATTTATTTATACCGAAAGCTAAAATAATCACTGGAGTGATTGTGGACGATTGTGAGTCTTGAAAAATGGGATCAGCTTAAAGTTAAATAATTGCGAAAAACAATTTATTTTATACTTCAATGCTTGTTTTATGTTCAGTCGCAGTTATTTCGGGATCGTGTAAAGTAAAATCGACGAGTGAAGATCGTTTACGTGAACATATAGTTAAAGAAGTTGTTTGAGTAATTCGGCGAATCAATCTTTATTGGATTCTTTCCTGATTAACCGCTAAATTCTTCGTTTGGTCCGTTAAATGTTCATATATGTAAACATATATTTTTGGTGACTTCAAAATAGATTATAATATATTTATTTCTAATTGCAGGTGAACCAAGATTTTTCGTTCCAGAAAATATTTATATTTAATTAAACATAAATTATTTATATAGAACTACAATTCTACTAGTGCACATTTTCAACTAATTATTTCTTCTCATAGAACGTAAAAACCAGTTTTTAGTAGTGTAGTAGTAGTAAACCTAAGTTTTACCTATATCAGACCGATACCTTATCAATGCACCGCGAAACATTTATATATATATATATATATAATATATATATGGTGTCTATCCTTTGAATCTTGATAGCCTTAGATGGAGCGACAAGCTTGACAACCGCGCAGCGAGGCAAATAAAAGGCAGTTTGGTCAGTGAGTCGAGAAACTTGCGCTCTATACACGACCACCCACGCGTTTCGCAAGACGCGTATATATATATATATATATATATATATGCACATACATATGCACATACACGCGCGAGCGCAGTCTCTCCTGCGCCGGCTCTTAAGTAATTGCGCTAGCCCCGCGGCGCGATTTATCACGCACTACTAGCCCTCGACGTATGTATAAGCGTAACTTACCCGCTCCCCCCACTCCGCCGCGCCGTCACTGAAAGGGTTGTCCCGCGGAGAATCCAGGCACTGGCTCGCGAGCGGTGATCGATCGAGTCGATCCCCACGTCCGAGGCTCGCTCTTAAAAGAAATCATAGATAATGATGAAACGACTCGTCCGCGGGGGGTGGGCGAGAAAGGGGGCGACTAGTATAGTATCCCCCCCATTCGCCCGTCTGCCGAGCTCCACCGTGACGTCGAGCGACTCTACCCGCCATCGCGCACGCGCCCTTATCTCGCGCGCGTGTCTCTTCCCCTGCTCGCGGGACGAAGAGGAGGGGGGGGGCGACTTTCGCTTTATACCTCGTTACTGTCGATGCTCATTTATTAGTATAAATCATCGGAATTGACTCTGTGCCTGCGCGCGCCGCGGGAGCGCGCACGAAATCAGATGAGGAACGAGGTTGAGATTATTGAATGGAGATAAAATTGATTAGGTGATATGTATATATGTATTATGAACGTATGATGGGTGTATGTGTGTATGTATATGTATACGTATATAGACACTAGCATAGTTTTTATTGCATATTTTCGTACTAAACTTGCACGTTCTTGAAAAACTTGTCGCTGCGTGACGAAATAAAAGCATCAAACAAAGGTGAAGAGGCTGAAAATAAATAGTCTTTTAACATATTCCTATAATCAATTAGAGATTCATAAATGTTATTTTGTTAACTTAAAAATTGATTCCCCTAAAATTCTTACAAAATATTTATAAAACTAACGAGCCGTGTTGAATCAAAATTTTTTGACAAATACTAAAAAAAAAAGCATTTTATACGCCTCAATTGCCACTTCTTTTTTCGGAAACTGCGTAATGATGGAATGTATCTAGAATAAATTTTGTTAGATACTTAAAAATGAGTCTTTTAATTATATAGTTTTTTAGACGATACAAACGCCGTTCTTTCAATTCTAAAGGTAACAATTTTTTTCTCAACATCGCGCATTAAATTTTCTGAGAAAAATTAGTCCCCTGCAAAATATTTCTTGTTGAATTTTGATTGACCTTCGGGTTAGTATACTGAAGGAAAGTAAGAGCCAATAACACAATCTACCGTGTGTAAAAATCTATATTAAATTTTAGCTTATGTTCTTCTTTTTTTTAATTAGCCCATGGATTAGGACACAATAAGAAGAAATGTTCTTTTTTATTAATCTAGTCAGTCGAATTCATTTTTTTCACCCTAGAAAAATGGCAATTTTACGATTTCATTTATTCTACTTTGTGTTGATTCTGATCGGTTGGAGATCAAAAAAGGTGGTTCTAATTTGAGGGACAAATAAATAGTTATGGTTTCACCAAACTAAGCTGAGAGTTTGATCGATAGTGCAAAAACATCTCCTATAATAAACTACATGAATATCTTGAAAAATAATCAAATATATAAGATCATATATTATGTAGTATCTATTCTACGAACTCTATTATCGTGCTCGACAGAATCATAGTGAAGATTTACCAAAAACAGGATAAGATTATTGTATAAGAACAATGCGTATGGAATTATTAAAACTTCCTTAAATAATCATTCCGCAGAAGGTATAAATATCATTTAAGAAAATCAAACAGAATGGAAAGAAGCAATTAATCAGCCCTAAATATTTTCTTTTCTTTTGATTCTGCTTATTTACCTTCCCTCCTCCAACCTCCCTTACTCGTTTGTGTTTTTTCCACCCACAGTGTTCAAGCACTCAATACACATCAAGAAACTTCCTCCTTCTTATATAACGTTCGTTTTGCGTCTATTTGTTTTAGGCCAGAGCGACATCAAGAAGTTGCGCCGCGAAAACGAGCAGCTCAGGAGAGAAATATGGAGTCTGCGCGACGAATACGACAAACTAGAGGAGATCCTGAAGAAGCAGAAGAACCTGGAGGAGAGCGACGCAACAGAGGTACGTTTTCTATGCCCTTGCCGCGCGATAACGCAGCAGAGGTCTCAATTGGCTTTACTGATTCCACGCCGGAAAACGTGGAAATAAACGAAAACGAGATTGAGTGAACTTAATTCTTTCTACATGATTTTCACTTGATACAATTTATCAATTAAACGTTATATATGTATTTATCGAGTCTATGCGTACGTAATTAATTAATTAAAAAATGGAATAAGTTTGAATTTTGGTACAAATAAATAAACAGGCAGTTCAATGGATAAAAAATCGTTATAAATTCTTTACGAACATTTTATGATAAATAACATTTTTAACATACTTCCTAATATTTTAAAGTTTTATTTATTTCATTTCAGATTCATAAAGTAAATTATGTGTTTATAATTTATAAATGCATGATGGATTGTACTTTCACTTAGTCCTATCATCCGATTTTGTTACAAAGTGGGTACTTATATTCTTTGAGATGCTGATTACAAGTATTTAGTGAATATTGGTGACAATTTTATATTTCACCAATGAGAAAAAAAAACTATAAAAATTAGGGTTTATTCAGTAATTTTGAGTATGTGATAAAATGTTTCACATAAAATTTCTAGGTCTTTGGAAAATAGATATTTTATGTTCCATCAATGTTTCCTCTAGAATTTATATTTTTCGAGAAAAATGGAATGATAGACAAAAATTTAAACTTACAAATAAAAATATTGTTGTACATTAATAATTTATTTGTTTAAACGTTTTTAATTTTCGCTATAAAAATCCAATTTACACGAAAAGGTAATTAGGATATTTTTAATCAGCACATCAAAAAACATTTCAATATATCAATTTTCAGCAAATTCGGTGCTTAGATTAATCTTAAGTTTATCCATATAATCCTATGTTTATTATATAGAAATAATGCACCATACTAAAAAAAGTAAAATAATAGACATTAGAAGGGATGGAGAGAGAGAGAGAGAGAGAGAGAGAGAGAGAGAGAGAGAGAGAGAGAGAGAGAGAGAGAGAGAGAGAATATTAACCACCCTTTATAGTTATTACCAAAAACATAAAATAATAATAATGCTTAAATTATAAGAAAAAATTGAAAGATTACCTACTTGGATTTGATGGAACGTCCTATAATGAGAGTAAGAGAGAAGAAAAGCTCACTCTCTCACATGAATGTTTTAGGGCTGCAATATTCTCGAATTTCAAGAGTAATCTCTCTTTGCCTCGTTTTGCGCGCAATTAGATGGGGTCAAAATGATGCCAGTAAAATATTTATCGGACTGTTTTCTTCACTGACGTGAAAGAGTGGTTTTACTACCGTTGCTTTTGCTTGCTTGCTTGTTTGCTTGCTTGCTCGCGCTCTCTCTCTCTCTCTCTCTCTCTCTCTCTCTCTCTCTCTCTCTCTCTCTCCCATTCTTTCGCGTATACTAACTACCGACCGATTGATTCACCGTTTCGCTAACATACGAGACACTTTTTCTATTGTGTGACTCCGTGCAAACAATTATCCCACTTGTTGGTCTATTTAAACTTCTGTGTACTTATTTTCTGTTTACCATTTGGTTTTTTTTCATCTTTTCCTTTTATTTATTGTTATATATCTAAAAGATTCGGTAAGATTTTTTTTAATTTTAACATTCTATTCATTGCAGACAAAAAGAATTTTATGGTTCTAACTCATCTTGGATGATTCATTAAATGTATAAAACATATTGCTAATTTTTCAAGCACTATTTGCTCATCAAATTTTTTACTATTCAAATCGAAGGCTTTCAAAGAGAGATAAATTCCAAAGCAAACAGTAACATGACCATATTAACCTTTACAAAAGTCTTTATAAACATTATAGTCATATTTTTACACTTATGAAGATACCAGTTGACATTTATCAGCTGAGATTTTTTCATAAAATTTGCATTTATTTTAGTGTGAAGTAGATATTTATCTATCTAAAGCAATAGAAATTTTGAATAAAAATGAGTTATTTTATAGATAAATAACGAATAATTGAAAATTCAGAAATTGCGAAACAAATTTTTACAAATCACAGAAAGATTTATTTTTTATATGTACTACAGAATTATTTAGTTAATCTAAAATATACAATAATCAATGAACTAATTTGATATAAATTTGTATATCATATTCATTTTTAAAAACTCACAAACTTGGTTAATAATAAATTGTTTATATTTTCCAGGATTGCTCAGAAGATGAAGCTGCAGGATTGGAAAATTCCGAATACGATGAGGAGGAAGACGACGAAGAAGATGATGATGATGATGACAATGAATCCGGTTCTGAAGAAGACCATAATATAGACCATGATCAGAATGAACAATTAGAGAATGCTGAAAATCAAAAAATTTCATCTGAGAATATAAATAACGTTAGTTCCGGACAACAACATCGAACTCGTATGAATTTCGATGGTCTTCCTGTCGTTACAGAAGAAGAAGAACTTAAAAAGGATAAAGATAAAATAGATAGTAATACATCTAATGAAAAATTTTTGCAAAATGAAGCAGTACAGAAAGTTCCGTGTGCGCCACAAAATAATTTCTCATACCACGCAACATCATTCAATCAAGTAAATCCGCTTACGTCTTCAAATTTTAGCTATCAAACAGACTGCCCGTTTGCCTTCCCTCCTACGGAATCAGTGACTAGTTATTCAAATATTTTACAAATGGACAGAAACTGTTTGTCATCAACGAATTGTCCGCAAATGTTCTCTGGAAATGCTGGTCAACAGTCCGTGATATCGTCTCACTTAGCTACGGAATCGTTAAATTCGAGCTTTGATATAAGTACAGATAACCGTTCTCATCTATCCCTCCTGTCTACTCCTCCACCACCAGTCGGTTGGCAGAGCAGTGTGACAACGCTGTCGGCCGGAGGGAGTCCAATATCTACGACAAACTTTCCGATAGTTACAAGGACACAATCACCAGCTCAGGAGTCTCGTCTGAGCGCAACAAATGACTCATCGCTTAAGCTGCCCGGGGGTACGGGAATTGCGGAAAACGGCCAGCCAATAGTTTCTATTTCATACTCTAACTTGACGAGTACTCCAAGTCTATCCGAAAGAAGAAAAGCTTTTTTTAAACAACATACGAATAACTTCGACTCTGTATTTCCGACTTTCGATAATGGCATTAATGACTTTCCAAAACAAAATATAGAACAAACCATATTGGAGGAAAATAACAGATTAAAAAATAGAATGGAAAATGGAGAGGCAATAGCAAGAGAATATATCACTCCGGATACATTGCTTTCGATAGAGAAAAATAGGCCCAGGCATTTTTTTGCTCCCCTGAACACAAAATTAAAGCATCCCAGCAACGGCAACAATGAAATCGGACCGATAAGTGATAGTATAACTATGAAAAATGGCGATAGCGGTAATAGTCCCAGCAGCGACAAAACTGTTTCTACAGTAATATCGAGAAATCGATACAATTGTGAAAAAGGTTCAGCAGATATTTGCGTCAATGGCGTTGTAGCTTACAATGGTGAAAGTCAAATAGAACGTGGAGACGCTAAAGCTTTTTTCAGTTCCGAGAATCTGCTAATGGTAGATGACACGCATAATCATGAATCCAGCAATGGATCTACCAACCTACTGACAAAGTCCGTTTCGTGTCAGGACATTAGTTCACGCCTATCATTTACTGAAAATTTTAAATCTAGTAGTAACGACCAGCATGCAAAGAGTGACAATACTCTGGATAATATTTCAACAAACTCTAAAGCATACAGAAGTCAGATCAAAGTGATTTTGAAACCTTCACAGTTTCATAAGTCACTAAGTCCAGATACACCAGAGATTCCAAAACTACCATCTATAGACTACAAGTTATTCAATAATCCATTTCTTCAAAATTTTGAACAAGCATATCAAAATTTTCCAGTGAGAACAGAAGGACCGAGTCCTGTAACACATCCTTTATCAATTCAAGTTTGTGAAAGCCCTGTATCTGGAAATAGCTATTCCACTCCCGTGAAAATACAATCAAGCTTTAGTGGTCCGTCAATAACAGAATCTGATTACAAAACTTATAAACGAAAAGATCTTGAACGTTTACGATTAATGATACCTCCTTCAAAAGTTTCAGACACTAACGGAGATTCTCAAGAATATCACGTAACTTCTTTTGAAACACCAAGTCCTCACTCTCTACAGATTCCTCCAATGACTCCATATGAGCTTGAAACCTTTAGAAGAATGCCATCGATTACATCACCACATCCACAAAATTCAAGACTTTATCAAAACGTTCCATTCGAGCCTCGAGGTGCTGCAGTCTATTGCCCGGGTCAAGGCATGCGAATGTACTACGATACTCTATCAATGAAAGTTCCAGCTCAGACTCAAACTTCTCCTGAAAATGAAGTAACTCAATCTGAAAATATAATGAAAACTCCGACAGAAAGTTTGGATAATAAGCAGGAAACACCTGTTCCTTCGAAAAAAAGAGGTTCTCGCAAAGATAAATCTGGCTCAATGAAATCTAAACAAAAGTCACCTGGTTCTCAAAGACGCAAAGATCAACTAAAAAAGCAGACCAGTATAACTTCGAAGGACATTCCGGAATCGCCGGGAAAGTTCAGTACCAAGCTTGGTGTCAGAGAGAATCAAGACGACAAAAATGAGAGTAGGTCCTCTTCCTCCGGACAAGAATCGCCGAAGAAGGATCAAACCAAAAGGGTTTCTTTGTACTTGAGTACGAAGAAACGTCCGTCTCTCAGCTCAGTGAGAACATCGCGAAGCAGAAGCGTAGAAAATGCGAGGGAGAGGCACCTGGCAAGAGACGAAGCTTTCGAGGGCAATGTTACGAATTCAGAAAGAGAAAGGACAAATTCGATCAGCAGTCGAGAGGCTGCTGTCAAGGAGAAAACGAGAAAAGGCAGCACTAGCAGTGGTAACGTGCCCTGGTGTGCGTGTTGGGGAAATGGATGTATTTAGACGTTTCCGGAACATTTTTGCAGCAGTATTGATTTACTGGTTACCAAATTACATACTGAAAAATGAAAAAATAATTTTCATTTTGTATGTATTTTTATGGTTGTATTTTTTAATCCACAAATTAAATTTTAATAAGAAACTTTCCACTAAAGCTACAAGACATTAATACACAACAGTACAATTACTTTGTAGTATTCAACTTGTTTGATCAACATCGACATAATTATAATAACGCTTCTGGAAATTAAATATTGTACATATATGTAATATTTTCAATGTGTTTAGAAATAAGAGATACATTTTATAATTTTATTGTAATATATGTACTTATTAAAAATATTTATTTGTATTATTGACATAAACAAAGATTTTTAATATATAATACAATATAAAAAATTAATTAAAATAAAACATCTTGACTCACTAATTTATAAAACTATATTAATTATTAAAATGATTATGTATGTAAGTTGTATATTTTTAATACCTAGAAGTCACTGCTTTTAAATTATATTATTAATATGTTATATGTCAATTATATACGGACACTATATAGCAATTTGCAACTACAGGGGTATACATATCGAGTTTTAGAAAAAATACCACTACTATTTTATATAATTCACTTTTATATACTGCACAGTTCGAGTTTTAAATTGATTATTTGTTCAAAATATTACATTCAGTAGTTGTTTCCTATGCATTCAGTCACTTTTTCCTTATTAACAATATGCGAAATTATATTAGTGGTTTTCGCAAAAGTTGCGGATAGACATGTGTCTCTCCTACCCTTTAATAATTTTAATACAAATTACAAAAAATTAAAAAAAATTAAAACAAACTTGAAAATTTATAAGAAGTATATCGCATATATTTTTGAAGATACAGTTATAGCTGTGTATTACAACGTAACTTTCGAGCTAGTCAAATCTAACTTACTGTTATCACCCTTCATCTTGACATAATGCCTACTAAGTCTAGGAACAGAAAACGATGGTTGATAATAACAATTGTTTATTTAATAAATAAACAAGCCATTACTTTCAGCAACATTTCGAAAGCTTGATTTTCTATTGTTTCCAGGCTTTAATATACACATACTCAACAGTAAACAAATTTTACATTTTTTCTTTAATGTAATCAGTAATTACATAAATGTATAGAACTGAGCTAGGCAATGTAACAAATATTACCGCTTAAATTTCAAGTTACCAACGCACAATACGTAGAAAGTATTTATGATACGCCTATGTTAAAGATTTGCGTGATCGTATCTGAGTATAAAAACCTGTATTTTATATTATAAATTTAAATATTCTTTCTAACCCTGAAAACGGTATCGAATGGAACAACACGCACGTTGTTAACGAGAGGAAAACTCATTTACATAATATACACAAAATCCGAGCTGCATCCGCGACGTACATAATATATCATCGTTCAGCCCCTTCGTTTGCCTGCCAAATTCGCCCCGATTAATCGATTATCTTCTATTTCCTATCTTCACCTCTTCTCCGTCGCTCCATTGCTAATAAAGAGGCTCTCGCGAAATTTATTAATAGCCGCGACGAGAGGGAAAATACGAGAGAGCGAGCACGCGAGAAAGGAGCTTCCACGACAGAGGGGAGAGGCTGATATAATAGGACTTTGAGGCGAAACTTTCCCTATATTACTCGCCCCTGCTGTTATATATCGCCGGAACGGCTGTATATACATATGCGCGTCTGTCGAAACTTTTCGCGCACCGCTGGCGGCCCATCTGCTGCTGCTGTTGCACTCGTTGCACCGCCCTACCGTCTCCGGAGAGAAAGGCAAAAGAAAATGAAGCGCAGAGCCGCTTAGGCCGAGAGAGAAGAGAATCTTTCAAAAAAAAAGGAAGCCGACGAAGAGGGAGGGGAGGTGGAAGGATTGGCTACGTAGCCTGGCAAGACGGAAATAAAAACAAGAGAGCGCAGGGCGTGTAAAAAGGAAGCAAAATAAATGCCCGCGAATCGGCCCGAGATAGCTAAAGATGAAAAAGAGGAAGTGGCGGCCAGCGGCGGACCGCGCTCTCGTTCTATTTCCGCCGCGGGAGGCTCTCCGAGCGGAATGTAATAAGGCCACCAATTCCGGGCGCCCTTTGGTCCCTCTCCGGCGGGTTATATATATACATACATACATACACGCATACATATATACATACATACATACATACATACATACAGGGTCTGTATGTATATATTCGCGCCCGTAGGTGCGCACGCGACTTCGAGAGGGTGCACAGGGAGTAGTATAGTGCAGACGCGACTCACGATGTCCCTCATTCCTGGGAGCTCTCTCTCTCTCTCTCTCTCTCTCTCTCTCTCGGCCCCCTTCCATTCCTCTCGCCCGTGCAATTAAAATGTAAATTATCCCTTTTCCGTATCCCTCAGCCGTGGCGCGCTTTCATCCCGTACATCTCTCTCTCTCTCTCTCTCTCTCTCTCTCTCTCTCTCTCTCTCTCTCTCTCTCTCTCTCTCGCGTTTTGGGAGAAGTTGCCCTGCTGGGTCTTGTTGCTTCGCGGCTCTTCTGCTCGGTACCTCTCTTTCTCTTTTGCCCCCCCTCTCTACTGTCCCTACCCTCTTCCTGAATACCCTGTCGTCCTGCTTCTCCCTGTCTATACGTTAGTGTGCGAATGTCTGTGTAGAGACGATCACGGACACAATCAACGATTAACTCGAAACTAATTTACGGGACTAGAGCTGCAGCAGTAAAGGCTGCTTTGTCTTTAAGACGCTTTTCTTAAAATAAAATTTTCCTATCGGCAATGCAATTTTTTTCTGCAATGTTTCTCAAATAAAATAGATTTTCCACGTGCTTTGTTTTAAAATTAATTATTTTTAAAAACTACAATTAAATAGATGGTAATATTATCTAAGTTGTTTAAAATTTACAATTATTTATTAACGTCTATCTTTTCTCAAATGAAAACTTTTAAAGTCTATAAAAAATTACTTTTATTAAACAAATTCATTGTAAAAAAGAAACTCAATGAAAACTTACGTTTCGCATAATTTAACTTATTTTCAGATAGCATTATCTTATTATATAATCATTTTAAATTGAATTCTCAGAGTATTTTTACTCTCCTTGATATTAAGATGTAAATTATTCTAATGATTGCGGAAAAGAGAGGGAAATGACGACGAATATTATAAAATATAATGCAAACGCCCGAAACGTGACCTGTTCCTTTTTTTATATAACAAGCAAAAGGTGCCGATCCTATACAGTCACGCGTATCCGTTTCTGGCAACGTCCGGTGTATAGAAATGACGCGACTATTGCGTGACTACGATAAGAGAGGCACTGCTTCTTTCGCGTGGCGAAAAAGAACGACGAAGAAAAAATGTTCTCGCGACGTTTTTCACTTACGAATTCTGTGTACACGTTATATATAGGGGAGAGCATTAAAAGAAGATATAGAAGGGGAGGGAGGTTGTACGAGACACGACGAGCCGGGTGCTCCTGCTCTCGCGCTGGCTGCAGCAGTAAAGTTATCTAAAGTGCATAAAACGAAATCTAAATGGCGGCAGCTTATTGAGATGAGAGATCGAACGTAAAAAGAAAAAGAGTACGTTAAAGTATAATGGAGCGGAGCGAGTAAAGGCACGGATAGCGGTGTGCGGAATAATGCGAAAAAGTAATAATGTACTTTACGCGATTTATATTGAAAAAAAAATTGCAAAAGATCCATTTTCTCACAGAGTATGTCTGGATATTACGACACGCATCTACTGCGATAAATATCAATTTATTCGAAAATTCTTCTATCTTTTACGAGGTTGAAATAAATACGAAGAGTAATAAAAAAGGTCATTTATTATATTTTTCAAGAATTTTTGAAGCAGTATGTGCGACAAATTTCAAGATTTACGCTTCGAATAATAATTAATAAATAATAATGTACCTTTCCTCAGGTTTTTCGAGTTCACTGGCAACATAGAAAAATAATGCTAATTAATTAGCACTTCATTCATTTAATAAACACTTCATATCTCTCGATCTATGATCTTAAAATTTAATCTAATTTATAAAGAATATTAAAAATAAGGTATTTTCTAATGTAAAACTACAGGTTCGATTTTTTATTTTCAATTCAAGCTTTCGAAATCAGATAATGCTGTCGCTCAAAGGTTTGTAATTTCGACAGAGATATGAGGGTTCAAAGTAGAATTACAAAAACTATATTATCTAATATTTTTTTACATTATTTTGATAAATATTTTTACGTACAAAAAACAGCTTTTAAAAGAAATTTTATGGTATCTAAAAAAATCTGCTACAACGTACTGAGGTATCAGACTAATCTCTTAAGCTTGTAAGATTACATCGTAAAAGGGAAATTACACAATTTCCCCGTTTCCGCTTTTGCAATACTTTATCTTGCCACCATTTATATACGACGAACAACTAGCACGAATAGGGGTCTTTGGGTTTTGGATAAAAATATCGTAAATGCAAGAATTTCGGTCGGCGAAGCAAAATCAGGAATTCAACGTAGAAAACAACGAATTTTCTACACAAAGCGTTCGTGATTCTCCTTCAATCTATCGGGTGGAAACTATATACAAAGTTTCCTATACGTATCAAAAAATACCCCTAATTATCAAATTTCATGCCGGAGGGCTACGGTATACACGATGCGCAAGCCCGACGATCGTACCGTTAGTGTTTACGCTCGCTCGCGATAAAAGTGCGTACCAAGCTGCTATGGCAATATTTAACACCCCCCCCAACCCTTTATACGTATGCCACGCTCCGGATTATGTCCGCGCGATCGCAAATTCGCAGGGGGCTGGTTTCTGCGAAAATTTACGGGTTGCAGCAGCAACAGCCGCGCGTCCTCTGACTTTTTGTCCCTCGTAATTTATTCCGCTGCATCTTCATTCGCTCCCGAGCCGAGATTAGCACTGCGAGTAAACAGGAGGAGATGAGAGAGAGAGAGAGAGAGAGAGAGAGAGAGAGAGAGACAGAGGGCGTAGGAGGTCCTCGTCTCGGCGGGTATTGTGCTTTCCCGTTGGCTTGATTTTTCACGGTTTATTATGTAAATGCGACTAGAGCGGTCTGGTGGGCGTGAGAAATTTTGTCGCCAACAAAGGCGACACCTTGTACGCGTCTCCGAAACTCGTTATAAAGTTTCGATAATGTGCCGCTACGGTGTCTTCGGGCAGTTTAGCAATTAACGCCAAAGATCGCTGTAGGGATGGGGCATCCTCTTTTTGCGCCCCTAACGATTTTCAGCGTCCTCATTTCACCGAGTAAACTACATTTACATTCTCTTTTAAATTTTCGGCAATTTTTTAATTATCATAATTTCTCCAGACATGCATATTACATACAGTATAAATTAGCTTTATTGTTCTTATCAAACTGTTAGGACAAGCTTTTATCATATTCATTCATCGTGATATTAATGTAAAAAAGCAATGTGGCCTCGATAAAGTTTTAAACGGTATTTGATACAAAATTTCAAAATACAAATAATATATATAATTTATTTTTAAATAGAATGATTATTTTGAAAATTCTTGCTTGTTATCATCATAAATTTTCTGACGAATTTCTTAATCTCACACCTTCTGCCCTGCCCTGACCGCATAATTGATCGTGAAAAAAAAACACCTAAGTTTATCTATAAATGTATTTTTTTAGAAAAGGCAGCTATTTTAAAAACGAATGCAAACTTCTAAGCCTAGCTCATCTCCTTTTCAAGCTGAAGCTGTAACTTTTCGATTTGTTGGCTAAAAATGTGATTGACGTGTATGATAAAGTTTTATTATTTTCGTTAATTCAGCAGAATGAAGCTCTGAAGTGCACGATCACGCGAGCTGCGGACCACGTGAGACTCGGTAGTTATTTATGTTTGAAAAATGGATTTTACAAAAAACAACGCACGAGTCAAAATATATGTAAAATGGGATTATTTATCGAAATAGCTGATTTACATAGTAAAATTTATTTAATTTTCTAGAAATATAACCATTTTAAGATAAAAATGGGCCTAATCTTGGAAACCACGAATTCTTGAGCCCGGTAATCTCGAAAATCGAGTCGGTGCAGCGAAAATCGACCGCTTCGTGCCATATTGAACCGAACTACTATATTACACATTGACGAAGTGGAACAATAATCACAATTTTATAATATGTCATCAATTTTGAAATAAAATAAAATATGTCCTATGTTATTCCATAATACTAGAATTATATTATTGTAAAATAGAATTGCAATCGGTTTTTTTCGACATTTTTATGACCATACAAACAAACATCGAGTTAAGAACATGATATTAGTACAGGAGAATAGATAAATAATACGGAAAAATGATAAGGAATAATTAAAATAAATTAATGAAAAATTAGAGTTTAATTATAAAATACAAAGCCGCAAGAATTAAGGGAAAGGCTCAGAAAAATCTTTGTTTCTTAAGCCCCTGCCGTTCCATCAGAAATCACAATTACTTCTTTTATCGTCTTGAATCCATTAAAAAGTTGTTCGCATTCTCTTACTCTTTAATTCCAACCAAACATTTACGAACATCCCCTAACTCCCACGCCTTTCCCTAGGGCAACGCCCATATAAAACACGCGGACACTCGAATGTCGCCCGGCTCGGACTGCAGCCAACCCCCTGCCGGTCCAAGATAACCGGGGCTCGCGCGCGCGCTGGATTTGCAGGAATGCGGAGACGCGCTGCTAGGAATTAAATATTATCGAGAAACGGATTAAAGCTCGTTTACTCGCGCGCACGTACTATGCGACGAGCGCGGACGGGGGAATAGTGGGTAATTAAAAAAGCCCGGGCGCGCGAGTGAGGAAAAAGAAGAGAGCTACTGCCATTTCAATTTGACAGACGAGTGGGAAGAATCGCGCGCGCTCGCAAACCCCCCTCCCACCCTCTCTTCTCTCTCTCTCTCTCTCCCAAACTCGTACCTTTTCAATTACGAAGAATCCGAGAGGACTATTCATAAAGCGTTAGAGCGAGGCTTGATGAGCTTTTTCGAGCCTTCTCCTCCCGGGATTTTAGTTCATTCTTTCCGATCTGTTGTCAGCTTTACCAAAGTGACTGAAAAAGCACGGGATATCGACGATTGCTTTCACTTCGGCATTTATATTTTCTTCCTTCGTGCTAAGTCAGTTATTACATTCAGTAAAAGAAAGCTTTAATGTTTTCGTGAATTTCTAAATAACTCCGAGGAATAAAAAATTAACGCACGTGTAAAAACAATTACGAACCTTACTTAATCGACAAAATTAACAAACATAGCGAACTAATAAAAGGTACAAAAAACCTGTGCCTTTTTAAAAAATACCTCGAAGCGTAGGTATATATATATATTTGTAACTGTTCGTGATAAAAACAATCGTTGCTCTCCGACCATGTCAACGAACCTAAATCGCTAAAACTGCCTCGCGGTTTTCCTCGAACGCGGCCGTCGCCGTCACCCGCGGCGACGCGTCTCTGAAATCAAATAATGCCGCGCGCCGAGAGGTGTGTGCTACGTATTGAAAGTGTTTTGAGGTACCGTGGCGCTTTGCTCGCGGTTTCGAATTTCTCGTAATGGCGGTGCGCGCGGAAAAGCCGTGGCGCGCGAGGGGAACGAGCGACGGTACGCCGGAGGGGAAGGAAGCGGCACGGAGTAGTACTGCTTTATACACAGAGGCAAGTCGAAGGAAGTATATTTTATATTTTATATATATATATATATATATATATATATATATATATATATATATATACGGGAAAGAGGACACGTAGCGAGCGCGAATCGAGCGAGGGAGGCGGTGAGGGGGACAAGAACTGCTCGCTGAAAAGTTTCGAGTTTAAAAGCTCCGGCGGCATAATGGACTTGGACCACTTCCGATCAGGATGCAGGAACAGTAGCTTTGCTGCAGCGCGCGCAGATAATTCCAGTCCCCCGCCCTCTTCTTCCTACGAGGGAATTCGCCAAGATGCGTTTATCATTGCAGGACTCGCTGTACCGCGGAATCTTCTTTTTTGCTTTCTCATCCTCCGTTGTTCCGGATTGGAGAGTTTGTTGAATAAGCAGAA
This sequence comes from Sycobia sp. Sy_11, assembly GCA_018907035.1. Lineage (NCBI taxonomy): Eukaryota > Metazoa > Arthropoda > Insecta > Hymenoptera > Epichrysomallidae > Sycobia > Sycobia sp. Sy_11. The sequence goes on from JACCIC010000097.1 coordinate 247,864, forward strand.
TGCTCGGATTAACAACTATACACAGCACATTAATATTATTTAACCTCATATTTAACATGAGATTTTTTTATTACAGCTCACCAAATCATTCATATAGTATACACAATTTTAAAATAAATATTTTCATAACTTCAAAGATAAATTACAAAATCGCTCTATCTGGCATTAAAAAATAGCATCTAAAAGCGAAAAAGTAAGAAATTATCGAAAAACTTTCCAACAATCAAATGTTTTTACAATAGACCATCAATGTACAATGCGACTTATCTGGATTTATTGTAATATTGCTTTTTTTCAACAGATAGGAACGATTCATTCTCAACAGTTCTTACATCGGATATAGAGGATTAAATATGGTTTGCGAAAAACATTCAAAAAACGGCTACTTTCGAAAAATTTACTGATTTATATCTAATTTTATATATAAATATTTCTTGAATCACTGATTACGAAGGTCAGATTTGCACAATTATTTGAAATTTCTTCTGCTTTTATTTGAACTTGAACATTACGTATTTAGGCTTTTCTAGACCTAATCTTTCACTGATTGGTATATACAATATTGAACGCAATTTTCGATTTGAATTTGATAAATCTAAAAAGTCATACGTTTCGGGAATTTTTAAAGTCTAATATGATATTCTTATTCCCAGTACTTTTTCAAGATTTTTTTGCCGTATTCTATCAGCAATCTTACATTGTACAAATATCACCTCACGTTCGTAGTCAGTGATCTGGAAAATATTTATACAACTAATTTCATTCAAATGAGTTGAATTCATTCAAGCCGCCAATATGAGCTACTTCGATCGTAAATTTTTGGACATTTTTTTCAAAGGCTATTCGATATTCTTAACGAGGCACTGGAAAAGCCTATATGTATATGAATTTTTTAGTTCAAATGTATTAGCTTTTCAGTTCTTCCTAGCTTCCTAAACAAGGACAGTATGATTGTTATTATTTAATTCCATTAGAACTATATTATTTTAAACGACTGGAAGACCAATGAAAATATTTGTTAATTTCGAAATAGTAGTTTAATATAATTTCGTTATTATGTGAATTATAATTTATTCAAAATATTAAAAATTGTTACACCACCGTGCAGTAAAATATATTTACTATATAAAATTTTACTAAATTATATTTTATGAAATATCCCGTCAATGACCATCCAACCACTAAAAATTTAAATGGAATTATAAACGGATCATTTTTTACATGATACACTATAAAATAAAATTTAAAACAGCGTTCTTTATAGAAAAAAGTGATGTTTCTACAGTTTATAAACATAACCTTGCGCGTGATAGCGAATGTATACATTTCAAAGGACTGAACGATGTGCTCGTAAAAATTACTTCCAAACCATCAACATTTACTTCCATATGGAAGTCAACTCTCAACTATGACGAGGAGAAGAATAATCCGCCCTAAAAAAAGTACACACGACGACCAGGCGAAACTTCGTAAAGAATTGAAAGAAAAAAGAGCGGAAGTCTGCACTTCATCAAACGAAACAAATTCCCATTACTACTAATGCCTTCGTCTTGGAGACGGAAAAAGTAGTCGGACGTCTACTTAAGGCGACCTTGCCCGGCGACGCGGCTGTTTTATTACGGCTACTTTTTTCAGCTCCGTAAAAGAAATTAGTAGAACCAGCAGAGAAAAAGGAAGTGGAAACAGACGCAGTTCACTAGCTCGTTCATAATGGAAAATAAAAGAGTTATCGGTCAGTCTTCCTCCGTCTTATGGTCGAAGCCAAGCGCTATATCAAAATTAGCCACACACACGTGCGTGAACAGGCGCGCGAGCCCGTAATTCGACGATCAGCTTTATGCCTGTGCGTACATATATACACGAACTCTGCGTCTTCAGCAAGTAGGGGCGCTTAAATATTAGGGACAGAAAGAGCAGAGAGAGAGAGAGAGAGAGAGAGAGAGAGAGAGAGAGAGAGAGGGAGGGAGGAGAAATGGCGAGCATATACGACGTGAAGCGGAGCTGCACACTGTAAAAGGGTCGGCAGGGAAAGAAAAAAAGGTGGAGGATGTGGAAGGCGGACTGCTCGGGCGCATATAATAGAGAAAAACGAAGGAGCCCGCATAAATCAGCGATAACGATCACGCGACGCGCGCGAGTGCAACGGGACCTCGCATCGCGCGGCATAAGTAAAGCACGCGCAAACAGTGCGAGCGAGCGAGGGAAGTGTGTGTATATCTATACATATATATATAATATGAGGAGACGAAAGGGAGAACGATGGGGAGAAAGTCATGTCGCCTGAGGAAAAAGGGAAGAAGTAGATAAGACTGGTTAGGGCGAAGCGTTGCGATGGTTATTATATATTATGTCGTCTGCATATGCGTATATAGATGCGTTTCTTCGCGAGTGAACACGAGGGCGAATGTGTAAACGTCGTTTGTGACATTTTTGATAATGACCTGCGATCTAAATACTACTCTGATAAATATCCTGAACGACCATAGCCACGTGCATCAGCCCTTGAAAATTTATTTAAATCTTATTGATTCATTTATATATATATATATATATATATATATATATATATATATATATATATATATATATATATATACGTCAAGAAAAATGAAACCAAGTTTCATCAGGGGAATTTTGTATGTTAAGATTTAAATAAATATTAATAAGAGAGTAAACCAAACAAATTTTAACATTTTGATTTGATACCGCCTCCTCTCTCCCTTTCTGAATTTTGTCTAAAAATGGTTATAAAAGCCGAATCAAGCATCTTTATTTCTCTCCTCTGTCTTTAACACTATCTCCATTTTATATAATTACAGTGGTAATTCTGTACAATCGAGGTGATACATAAAACTCTTCGCAGTCCCCGATATGACAAAATCTACGTTCTCAAACCACGCAAAAAACACGCGCAACTACTTCAGTAACTCCAACCAATACATCCAACATGGATCTGATATCTTTAACACACCCCTTACCGGTTAACAGATATTTTGGTTGACCGTCCACCTTTGTATTATCGCCGTTTGAACATCGAAGTACGACTATTGAACTAATTTGTATTGAACACTTTGTAAATAAACAAAAGTGTTGAACGCTTTTTGATGTCAGGACTTGCTAACTGAACTACGTCTTTCAAACATGTAAATTAGTAGCGAAAGTCTCGTTATTTACTAAATCGTATTAAAATCATAACTATGCACATACTCACTTTTCAATGTCATAACTGTTTCAGATACGCGACATATTATATGCTGTACATCCCTGTTATCGAACGACAACGTTGGCAAAAATAGCAATAATAATTAACAGTAATAATTAATCAGCCAGGATTATTATTTACATTATATCTTGTCGCTTTTCTCTGAAATAGTACAACAATTTTCACGACGAACAGCCTAATCATGTTTCGTTAACTTCACAATGCAATGTAAATTTCATTTGGCACTACAAAGTCCCATGTGGAAGAAATGCATGCCCATCAGGTATGCACACGAGAATCCTTTGAAGTCAAATGGTAACTTATACCTATCTTTTGTAATGCTTTAATCTTCTCCGCAAAGAAGATAATGAGGAGTATCAACTTACGAGGCAAACAATCCTCATCTTTTGCACAAAAGTATGAAATATATTGGTTTTCGATGTTAACTATGAAAAATTGCTAGTTTTGCTTGGTTTACTTTTATTCAACGAAGTTGTTCTATGTCGAAGTTTTATATATTATTTAAAAATCAAATAAAATAATGCAATAAGATATATCATATATAGGTAAATAGATAGATAGATATACACGCATGCACACTGCACTTTGCCACCAATGAACTATGCAGAATAATGCTATAAAAATTTCCCAACGGTATAATGATCGAACGAGCGAATCCAGGCAATACGCCCTCCCCCCGTTTATATACGAGATCTAAAAATCGAAGCGCAACAAAAGAAAGCTTTCAGTGTACCGGCAATGGTAAAGAACGGCCGAAACATTTTTACGTCGCGTTTAATATCCTCGTGCCAAGTATGTAACGACGTATGTGCGCGCGCGTGTGTTTTCAGAACCGAACCGGAAAAAAAGCGAGCGATCGAAATGAGGACCGTAAAAGAGAGTACAAAACGCGGTCGTAGCCATCCCTCCTCCCGCCACATCCGCGCAGCGCACACGAAATTAAGCCTCGTTATTCCGAACGAACACGATGTCGGACGTACACGCGCGCGCGCGATTCGTTTCTCCTCCGCCCCCCCCCCACACACACACCTCCTTGGCTCATCGCAACACCTATACCAACAATAAGCCGAAAACACCACATCGATATTATTCTTCCGTAATGAAATATGCGGGTGTCTCTCTCTCTCTCTCTCTCTCTCTCTCTCTCTCCCCTCGCTTACTCTCTCTCTCTCTCTCTCTCTCTCTCTCTCTCTCTCTCATCTATCTATCTCTCTCTGTCTCTCCAGCTCAAGACTGTTGCAGTTCCAATTTAGCATATAACGACAGTAAAACTGCCAGATTTATGCTTTTCATACAATAACGTTGGGCGCATCGGCCATAAACGGCTACAATGTCGGCTCCTTTCGAAATGTTTGCGATCGACCCGGAATCGATAATCAGTAAGGTAGAGAGAAATAGATAGAAAGAAATAGATACATTCATTGATAATCGACCGACCTCGGAGACCTGATAGGTTTTTCTCCATCGCTCTCTTTCTCAAGAGCATGACTAGATATACTAGATCAATCTCAATAAAATTATATTATAATTTTGAAAATTATATATAGTATATCGATTTAAGTTAAATTCGAAACGTTCAATTTATCATCTATTTTAAATAAAATCGTAATTAATTCTATTAAATTGTTATTTTCAACAGATTTTGTACTATAAAAATAACACTCCATTATTCTAATTCTATAATTTTAATTTGCTAACGTAGTTCTACTCATGATTTCACTTGGGTTGTCTCAAAATATTGTTCCCAAAGTTATCAAACGTTTTTTATGGTAGCACTTTTTGCTATTAGATAAATACATTTCGCAAAACGAATATGCATTCCAATGATAAGTGTAAAAGGAAATTATGACGTATTAATACTTCTACATAAGTTTTAAATGGACACTTAAAAATCGGAAAACGTCAAAAGAAATAAAATTCATTGACTGTGTGGGGAGTCAATTTTATAGGTTGACTATACAATTATTACTAGAGGCATCAAAACGTAGCCAGAACATAAATTATAATATACGGGGTACTTGCGCAGTTTAACGCTTTGCCAAAGGTAAAAGATGTAATTACGTATTTACGACACAATTATTACTTCAATTCTTCGAATTTTTACAATGCTGCTTTCTTGTAGCCAAATGTTCTTTCGTATAATGCAGACACAAAAGATTAATAATAATTAATTTTCTAAACGATTAATAAATATTAGATCATAGATAAATGATACTGTCGTATATTATATTCAATATGAATTTTATATTACTTTTTATATGCAAATGATGATTTTATTTAATTAAAAGAATATAGTACATTTTTAAATCGTAAAGGTCTATGAAAACCTACGTAAAAAATAAATTTATAAAAAAACGTTCACACTGCGAGACCGTATTTTCTACATTTGATATACTTTATTTTCTTTTTTTTACGCCGAACAATATACTATACACATTGAAAAAGAGAGAGAATGTGTGAATGTGCGCGTGTGTATACCGTCAGGCATATTCCTCTCTCACAAAGAGTCGTATACCCGTTACTTCCTGCGGCAGATATTTTTGCAAATTCTATAGAAATAATTTCGAGCATACATACCATCTATATTCATATATACATTTAACAAGTCGCGTTGAATAATTCGGATGCAAAAAAATTTTATTAAAGGGGCGCGACTCTCAACATCGCGCCTCGTTAACTCGCATTTATACTCCCTCTGGTATGTGTGTATGTATGTATGTGTGTATGTATGTATGTATGTATGCATATATAGGCAACAAAGCACAGTTTACTCATTTACCGAAATTAATTAACGCGTTTGCACTATTTTTATTTCATTCGGTCTATTTCGTAGTCTCTCAAATCGTCGCGACAATATCGATTTAAAAAAGGGGCAAATCGAATAATTATAGAATAAAAAAATCCCGATATTCACGCGTTATCTCGCCGTCGAAGAAGAAGCTCCTTATTAAACTTTCAGAATTGAAACGTTGCGGCGGGAAGCGAGTTCCGACTAGGAGCGAGATATGCGATTTTGCGCGGTATTCGCAGAAAGAAAGTTATATAGAGGAGAGAAATCGCCGCCGTAGCAGCGCGTCCCACCTCTCTGATCGCTCGATGATTAATGTCCTCCTGTCTACCTATATATACCGTGTTCGAAGAACGAAATCAGGTTTCGAGAGAGAAAGAGAAGGGAGAGGTAGGGCATTCGATATAAATGGCCGGCACCCGCCCTCTCGCGCGCTACCACCCCCCCCCTCTCCTGCCGCTGCCAACGCCACGGAAAACGCTTTCCCAACTACGGCAACTCGCTCGAGTAAATGATGAGGGCACTTCTTCATTCGCCGGCGCGTGCCCGCGTACTCGCTAATGCGATGCAGAGCATGCAGGGAAGGGCCCGCGAAAAATTTGCATTTCTGCGAGTCCACAAATTTGATTATGTCCGCTCCTGCCCCCATCCCCGCCATTCAGAATCGGAGTCCATTTTCTTCTCTCGAAATGTTTCCAAAGAGTTGACCTTCTGTTGATCAAGTGCGTATATAACAACATGAATATTATGGTCAAGATTAGGATTTATATTTGCCGGTTATATAATATCTCCTGCTTGGGACGAAGATGACTCATTGTAGCAAAGGGAGGAATACGAAATGAGTAAGGCCATGAAACCAGTTTTTAATCCTGACAGCCAGACGGGCTTTCAGACCGCTATTTTCCTTCATCATTCATTTTAGGCAACATTACTACAAATAATGTATTTCGATCGATCTAATTCAAGAGACTGATCGTTAAAGTGTATTATCTTCAAAAACCTACATCTAAAGTTAATTTTGATGAAATTAAGTAAGAAGTAAGTACTTGTGTTTAAAGAAGATTAGGGTTAAATTAAATATATTATAGGACCAATGAAATAATTAAAATTTAATCCTTAATATTATTGATAAAGCAACAATGAAACAAACTTACATTTCAGAATTTAATGATAGTTGTTATCAAGTTGTAAGTATTCAACTCCAGAACCAGTACTGAAAAAGCAGCGATTTCATTTAAATAGATATTTTATTAATTCACAAAAAAAAATTTTATTCTTTTCAATTCAAAAAGCTTTTCCATTTCGCATGGGTTAACGAAGCAATCTTCGAGCTGGAACAGGTATATAAGAGCGTACAGTTAACTCAAAGGTGCACTGTAATTTTTTATATAGTCTTATAATTGATGCAGTTAAACGTCTTAAGTGAATTAGATTTTTATAAATCTCGAAATATAAAACTGTAGAAAATTATGCTTTTGTCAGTACAACTGAACATTTTTTTTAATCTACTACAAGTTTAGCATCAAAGAAGGATCCATTTTTTAAACATTTCTAATCAATAGTTGTTTGAAAGCACAATTTGCATAATTCAGTTATATACCCCAAAATATAGTTAATCCAAAGTTTATACCGTTCTATCAGTCATTCTAAATTATGCATTATTTCTCAAGCTCTATATAGGACTAAAAGTGCTCGAATAGTTTTATATTAACGACCCCATCGCCCTCTACGCTGCATTCATGCACGTGGTACCCCTCCTTTCCTGCCACCCCCTACCCGGTAAACTTACAAATTGAACTTTTATTCATCTCCCTCTCTCGCGCCACAACGTGGAGCGAGGGGAGGGGGAAGTAAAAGTGAAACCTTTAGCTCTTGCGAGTGGTTGAAAAAAATTGCCGAGTATTTTTTTAAAGTTCCAACAAGTGCAAAGAAAACGAGCCTTTCAAGAGCAACGCGCCTCGGGGAGAGTGGCGCCCTGGCAGCGGGCGGGTTAAGCTCACGCTAAGCTTTTTTCGTTCGTCGCAAATTAATTTCCTTCATTCACGAGTAATTGCGTCGTATTACCGGATGTATAAATATATAGTCACCCGGACGTTGTCAGAGTAATGCTGGCGCATTGCTTATGCGCCCAAAAATTGTATATATATATATATATATATATATATATATATATATATATATATTTTTATTTTCAGTGGGGAAATTGCACGACACCTTCATTTAATGACTAATCGCTTGGAAGCACTTAACGTGCTATTTGAAATAATTGAATCGTTGATAAAGAGCCGACATTTCTGCAACTCTCGCAATGAGCGCTGCGAACGACAGTAACATTTTTTAGCTCCCGCCGTTTAATAAATCCAATGGAATCAGTGAGTTTTAAAAATTAGGCTTACTTAGACTTTCCTGTAAAAAAATTAGGTTATAAGCAGACAAATAAATGAACATATATTTAAGTTATAAATATATATTATCCTACAATTTTAAAGATCTCCAAAAATATGTTTATGGAAATATAACTAAACTCTTATGCATAATTATTATTTAAAACAAATTTTTATTATGAAAACATGTATGAAATTGTTATGAATGGTGTAAATTGTTTGTATACCAAAAAATTTTAATAAAATATTATTTTAATTCAGTTATTAATAAATTAAATGTGCTCAAAATTTCGACAGTAGCTATCCTTGAAAACACCAAACTGAACAAGAAAACTACATTATTAATATATGAAACTTATACCGTTCAAAAGCTGAGAATTTTTCCCATCGATTCATATATTTGTAATTTTTAATAACTGCTTGATGGGTACCCAAAAGCGGGGTATGTTGGACACACCTGCTGAATACGCCGATATTGAACGTATGCTCATTCGGTGTTTTATCACACGGATAGCGGACTATTATCATTTATAATTTATATACTTATTATTATTAACATTTATAATTATATTTTTGTTTTTCTTCTGTCTTCAACTTGTTAATATTTACATTTAGAAATTTATTTTATTTGTTTAAATTTAAAATATATAGAAAAAAGAGCATATTCGTTGCTCCAAGTAGGATTTTTGTAACTGCAGTATTTACTTTACTGTACGTTTCGACGCAGGAACGTTTGAAACCATACGAGTACAATTAAATTCTTAATTTCGTTTATCCGCGATATCTTTAATGCACCTCAAGTTATCATTAGCAGAAATTGCAGTTTTTTCCGTTGTGTGCCCCGTCATTTATTCATGCGCTGGAGCTGGCGGGTCACTGCCCCTCCAGTTTTAACAATTCGGATAATTTTGCTTCGCTTTCGGAGACGAGGAAAGAACAAGAACAAAGTAAAGTATACTTTGAAAAATTTTTACATATTCGTAATTCTGCTAGATAATTGTGCGGCGCGCTTACTTGGAGAGCGATTGTTTTGATTTATAAATCCAGCTATATAAAGACAGCTATACAACACTTTCTACTGAAGTTCTTTCTTAGAACTATTAGACCCATTTATGAGGACTTCAGTAAAGACGAACTCTTGCAGCGATGTCTCGGAGGTTTCACGCAAAATAATAAGTAATATTATAATAATAGACTCAATCGGCTAATCTGGAAAATCTCTTCAAAGTCAGTGAGTGGCATCTCTACAATTGTTGAAATTGCAGCTAATGTAGCTGCAGGTTCTTTCGATGAAGGTACTTTTTCTCTATTAGCCATTATGAAAAAGATGCAAATCAGTACAGGGTCAAGTTCCCACGAATGAGCGCGAGAAGTTGACCTGTTGCGAATAAATAGAGCAGAGGAACAAGTAAAGAAAGAAGAGTTTTACGTAGACAAATACACAAAGATGCTTTACAACACCATGTAGATGAAAGCGTTTTGCTCTATGGATCTGGTATTGACGATTCTATATGAACCTGAAAGAATTATAAAGTTTTATTGTGAATTTTTTAGTTTACAAAACTTTTAAGCTGTTTCCTAAAAATTGCCATTTTTGAAGTCTGTGTACATCCTCACACAAAATCTACTGAACCGATCGGTTTGAAATTTTTCACGGTATATCTTTACATAATTCATCAGGTAGCACCGTCGAATTTTTTGGTTATTTTTATTAATTCTTAATTTTACAGTAACAAAAACCCAATTTTTTATAGCAAAAATCGGATTTTTGGCTTCTTAGGGCTACCAAAAATTCTAAAATTAAAAAAAAACTCGACGGCATTACTTGAGGAATTATCTCCTTTGAAGAATGCACTTTGGTTTTTGCGATTCCGATGATTCTATGGAGCGTAATCGTTGTGCACCGCAAAACAACTTTTTCTCGAGTCTTCAAAGATTCACTGTCATTCGTTTAATTTTCAATATTTTTCAATGAAAATTTAGGAAAATGTTGTTCAAATGATACATTATTATATGCAAATTGACTGGGTAATCCGTCTGTATCTGTGTTGCGAGAAAAAATTCTTAAAAACATACCTGTTTTATACCGAATTAACCTTAACCCCCCCCCCTTAAATGTGAATCAAACAAGAGTGCCCACCATGCACCGCAAATTCTCCTACTATGATCGAAAGAGTGTATTTCCTTCAAATTAGAAATAAATATTTTGTAATTCTAAATTACTTTTTCTTAAAATTTTAGGTTTACCACCGGAAAGGGCGAGCTTTGGCTATAAAACAACATGGTGCCAAATTTTTTTATTTGAATCAGATGCATATTAGCTGAAAATTGTAATTCGAAAAGTGTGGTTTGACTTTCAAATGATCTTGAATCTGACCTAATGAACATTAACAAACTTAGATTCAAATTCAGCATACCGAATAATCACACAGGCATAAGTGAGATATCATGTTTAGTTCAATTCGCTGACACTCTGTTGTTTTCCTTCTTTTATGAATCTTTATATAATATTTAAAAAATCCTCGAAATGCCCACTCATTTTCTAAGAGATGTCATGATCAATCGCACTTAAAAGCGCGTCTTTGATTTTCTGTATCATTGTTTATTTGCAGCCTAAAAGAAAAGCCATAATGTACGGCTATTGCATAGAAGGGGGAGAAAAGGTTCAGCCGCCGCAGAGCTACGAGGGAAAAAAAGCCAGCAAAGGGATCCGATTGAATTAACTTCTCCCGCGATACATCTCGGCAATGTATACCGCGTCCGACGCATCCTCTTCCCCTTTCCCCTCTCGCCGCGGTGATCTATATTTATCTGGAGCGGAAGCCCAGGAAAAAAACGAGCCCAAGAACCGGGAGATAGCAGCCGCTCTCCTCGGAACCGCTGGTCTCCCCTCGCGGCCGGGCGATTCTCCTTCCCCGTCGGTGGTATACGTCCCGGGCGGGGCAGCCGCGCGAACACAAAGCCGCGTTCCGCGCTGGACCCCCAGCGCAACCCGTAACGCGACGAAATCGCTGTGCGCGCGCATCGGCGCGTGGCTGAAACGCTCGCCCCGGCCCCTCTTCTCCTTCCGTTCGGCGTCTCGGTGGATAGCTCTTCTCCTCCTGCGCCGAGTCCAAAAGTTTTCTCTCCTGAAAGGCGACTCCAATTACTCGGTAATTTCCTAGTCTTTTCTTAAAAGCATCCCGGGCGGAGCGACGCACTCGCTCCGGTTGGTCCACGAGAGGGAAAAACGCCGGGGAAGTGGGCGCTGGGGCGGCGCGAGGAGGCGATAGCACGGAACGAAATGGAATTCCGCACGCCGCCGGGTGCGATGGACTCGAACGCGCGTGGTGCGAATCTCCGCGCGCGGCAGTGCTGGGGGAGGGGGACGTTTTCGTGACCCGTTAAATTGCATCCCATTACACTGCCGATAGCCAAGAAAGAGAAAGAGAGAGTTCTCGAGGCTTCATTCTGCCCTTGCACTTCTGCCCATCTACGTGTACAGTCGGAATTTTTCTCTTCTCGTCCCGCAGTTTTCACTACGGCTGTGTCGGGCTGTGTAGAACGCGGGGCTGCTGAACTTCTTGCGAATGTCAGCACGTTCGCTTTCCCGGAGTTTTCTTTATTCTTTTATTAGACATCACGTCATTATGAACGTGAGACGAAGAGCGGTAGATTTTATATTAGAATTGTGAGCTTTGATTGAATATATAACAATGGATGATTTTACTAAAATCAAGAGGATATCATTTATGAATTTACTCGAATTAGTTTTTTAATAAAAGTGCCTTTCAAAGATTGAAGTACAGATTCACTTTATTATTGCTGAAAGAATTTTAAAATAAAGAAAATTATAATTAAAATGCGCTGGTAAATATTAGCAACCAATGCTACATAATATGTTTTTCAAATATCCACTTCGTAAATTTTCAATATGACAAAAATTACTTTATTCTAACATATATATATACAAAACTAGATCGATTTTTATAACATTTTTAAAGACTAGTAATAACATTTTAATAATCAAAATGTAATGTTTATAGTATTAAAAAAAAATTTTCCAAAAAATATGTAACAGTTTTTCTCACAGCTTGGAGTAAACAATTTTTTTCCAATAATTGAAGAAAAATCCTTTTCATTTGAAATATTTTTTCGTTACACTTAATTTAACATTTTGTGGAAGGAAGCCAAATACTTTTTAGGGAGTTTCAAAACTTTTTCAGTCTGAAGCATTTTTGCAAACTCTATCTGTATCTAAACTAATACCTATTATTCCCAATGTGCACTATACAATAAAGAACAATTGAACCAAAAGTTTCTCTGTTACTTCAGTACTACATTGTTTCCTCTTCTCTATCAATTGTACTTAAGAAATTCCTTTTACACCTGTCTAACTTCAGAATCACAACTTTGTAACGTGTTTGTGTGGTTCTCATCGATCAAAATAAAATTCGACTTTACTCTGTAAGTTCATATTTAGCACATCCGACAGTTTACTTGAAATATACAAGTACCCAACGGACAAAGAAGTACATTACAAAAAATAATTATTATTTTGTGTAGGATAGCTTAAGCATTATAATTGATCTTTCTTACATAACCTTCAAGATTATATTAATTTATTGATTCAAGTACAGTAATCTCTCTTAACTCAAGAAATATTTATAGAATTTTTTAAGAATAAGTTTTACTTTATGGCCTCGCTCACTAAAAAATCGATATAAAACAAATACAATGTTCATATGTATCTAACCAACGCCAATATCATTATTTTATCTATAGTACATTTAATTGTCAATATTAAGTTTTATCATTTAATTGATCACTTATTATTTTATCCAAAGGAATTAGCGTAAAATATGTTTAGATTGAGTTTTCATGATTTTGCGCGAGATTAGATTTTTATTTTTTTATGCATAAACGAAACAATACTATTAATCACGACAACCTAAAAAAGATAACATTTCTAGAATAAATTATGTGTATGCTTTTATTTAATAGTTGGTCCCATATATCTAAAAAAACGAAATATTGAAAAAAATATGTGAGTAATAGATCAAATTAAAATACACCTAATACTATTAAATGCTTTTTCAAAAGTAAATTTAACAGAAAATTAATGCAAGGATAATAGCCTCATCAGTAGGATATACAATCTAACTCGAATACGATACTACATTTGGCGCCAAAAAATGTATTTTCATATAGATTGAAACACATTCGTTGATGCTACCCTGATTTTCAAGGAAGATTATTTTTTCAACTGCGGATGACTACATAAAATATCTTTTTGTCTCGATTTTTGTTCGGTAACAAAGAAAAGATTGTTTACTATTAGCCATTTCGTTATTTTTTTTATTACCAATATTATAAATTTTCAGCTAAATATATGCTTTTTAACTTAAATAATATAATTTTAAGCTGAGTATAATATATTAGAAAATAAAATAGCATAAAGATAAATTTCCGAGCGTCGAAACAAACAGAATAATTTATATTTACATACAAATTATATAAAAAAAGATTTTGTTTTACTATCGTGTAAAAGGCCTCATATGATGTAAGAACAAAGAAAGCCTATTACAAATAATGAACAATGAATTTAAGTGAAAAGTAATTACTTAACCTTACCGTTTTCTTGCCCTTGCAGGAATATAGAAAATACATGCAACACACCAGCGTGCACGTTGTATCCCTCCCTCAGTTTTTTGCACAACAAAGGAACTCTAGCTCTCAGCAGTCTCTATGAGTCAATAATTATTGCCCATGTGTACTATCCGTTGAACGCTTCTGAAGAATCGCACATTCAAATAATGAGGAGCTTAAAAATATATTTCACACAGACCAGTCTTATAATAAAAACTATATATGCTGCGACAATAATTGGACTGCTCGGTCGGTCGTCTAAAAGAGAAGTGAGCCGCCGTACCGCAGACTCACGCGCTCGAAAGCCGGGGTGCCGGACCAAATTGTTATCTTCTAAAGATTTGTTTACAAAATACTTCTCGCCGCAACGATGTACATAAATGCGCACGCGTACACGCATACACATACAAAAGCATATCTATAATCCCAAAATCTCAAATACACCACTGAACAACGTGGCGGGTACATTATGGCGCGAACAGTTTTTAGAATAATAATTCCTTCGAAGTATCAATAGATGAATACAATATCATATATACATTATAAGAAGAATAAAATATCTTATATACAATATTCCATTATATAAAATTCATAATAGAAATATGCTTTTCTTTTTGTTGAAATAAATTAAAGCAAATAAAATGTCCTATGGCAAACTATCCCATTTATTCATAAAAAATGCACAAACAGATCCGGAAAAATATTCGCCTAGCTGTAGTAACGTAGCATACGGTAGATTACGTAGGAGAACCTGGAAGGGGGGGGGTTACGAAAATTTTCAGAGGTGTTTTATGGTTTATATAAGTTATATCAAAGACTGACAATGGGCTAAATAATTAAAATAAAGGTGCAACAAGTAAATTGATACAAAAAACATAGTAAAAATAAATTATTTTCAATAGAAAGAAGTTGTAACAGTCTCAGAAAACCCATTCCGCCCAGAATGTGGGGCGGTATGTGCTATACGCTTTGAATGACATTGACAATGCGTGAATAAAGCAAGTTTCAAATGTCAAAAATTTAATAAATTATTAATAAATTATAATTTAATAATAAAATACAATTACAAAAATGTAATAAATTATTAATAATTTAAAAAAGAATTTTTTTATGTGCGATTGTTTGCAATTCAGAAAATAAAGTTACTCTAGGTAAATATTTCATGGTCAACAGAAAAAAGCATATTTTCTTTTATAAACCATTAGTTTGATACAATTAAACTTGAAAAGGTTTAATTCTGATTATGAATAAAATAATTATCGATATAAAGCGGAAAAAATATTGTGAGAATATCGAATTTATTCTTTTTAAATTATAAATTACACGGATAATTCTTTACATTAATAACAATAAATTTTATGAAATTAAATTGTACTGCAAATAATCTTCATTTTAATAAATAACGACAATAAAATTTCTGAAGTTAAATAAAAACAGCAATAGAAAAAATAAATGTTGTAACAGTTTATAAAAATCTTCATTAATATGAAAATTAATTTCTAGAAATAAGAAAATTCGAAGTGACTGCTGCGAGAGCTAAACGAATTCTGTGAAAATTTTCAAATTTTAAACCGGCAAGACTTATCCTTTATTTTTTCTAGATTGTAGTTTATTGAACAACTTTATAGACGGTTACAATAAAACAGAGTGAGCGAAATGTTCCCCACGAATGTAGGCACATCTGGACAGCAGTTTTTTTTCTCAAGGCTAAAAATTATACGCCATTTGAGAATAAAAACGCAAAGATCGTGGGCATCCTAATAAAAGGATCGTAGTATGTCTCATAAAATATCTATAATATCTTGAAAGTAAATCTTTCTTGTTTATACTGGCTAATATACGCACACGCACCATGTGTGCGCGCCGAGTTGTGCGCCTTGACCGTAGACCTATTGTGCCCCGTTTCGAAAACCCATAACGTCCCAATACGAAAATTTATTAACTTTAATTATAAAGCATATTTAATAATCTTTATTTATAAATTTAAGACATGATAATTATTTCTAGGTGCACTATGAATAAGATAATATTAATTACAAATGAATAAAATCTTATATAAATCAATTAAAATGTATCAACATTTTAACTAGCTTATTTTCAAGATTTTTTAAATAGTTTAAATACTTAAAAAATTGGTATTTTTTATTTAAATTTTTATCTTCTCTAATAATTGTATATTATAAAAGAAATGTCGCTTATTTAAACAATTATTTTCATTAGAAATTTTACATAACCAGTTTACTCAACGATCTATTCCGTCTCAGGTTCCCCTAAATTTCACGAGCAACATTTTCATAAGAAACATTAATATATAACTGCTTTAACCACTTTCTATTGATATCGAAAGGTGAATACACAATCGTTCCATCTGTTTTTCGTATTAGATACTTTGAGAACAACGTACCCACGACTTCTATATAATTTGCAATATGATGCCTACTCATATTTCATAGTATACTGTAATCTTTGATCAACAACGTTGCCAAATATTGTATCCTCTGGCATTTTTTCTTATACATTAATTTTTTTGTGTACTTGCACTCAATGAATAATTCTGAAAAATCGAATAAATTGATCGGTAACTTGCAAACATTATCTTTTTCATAAAAAATTTGAATAACATTCCGATAAGCATCTACTCCTGATTTTGGTGAAAATTTGTATAGTTCTTGTTTTTGAGGGATTGATTAAGAATATCGTAGTGATATTTGGCAGAAATTGAATTACCATGTCGAAATTTCTATAAAGTCCATTCAAATAATGAATTTTTAACTTTATCTCGAAAAAATCTGCGAATGTAAACAATTATTTCAAATAAAAGTTGGAGATCTCGCGAAATACATATTTTTCTATCCATAAATTTTTCCAGTGCTAATGTTGAGTGATATTTTCGAAGAAAAATGTAACAATTCTATTTCAATTTCCCTTGAAAATCAACGCTTTGAGACTGTACTTCTGAAAAGCGGACACACATGATTTAGTTTAAAATTTCTATACTTATGTTTCTTGGGGTACTGATTATGAATATTATAATGGCTTTTGGCGGAAATTGACTTTTTAAGTCGAAAACCATAAGTTATTGTTTTTTGTACTTATCTAGAAAAAATAAGAAAATTTTTTCTTAAATATTTCAAACAAATGTTGTAGAAATCATTAAAAAATATATTTTTTTAAAATAGTTTAAATATTAGTTTTTAAATAT
This sequence comes from Sycobia sp. Sy_11, assembly GCA_018907035.1. Classification (NCBI taxonomy): domain Eukaryota; kingdom Metazoa; phylum Arthropoda; class Insecta; order Hymenoptera; family Epichrysomallidae; genus Sycobia; species Sycobia sp. Sy_11. The sequence continues at coordinate 265,089 of JACCIC010000097.1, forward strand.
TTTAAAATAGCAGTTTTTCCTCAGCAAAATACGTTCTAAGGTTTTTATATTCAGTATTTGGATAACGAAACTAGAGGCAACAACAAGGCCGTCGAAGCTTCAGGGGACTCTGAGACGAAATTCTTTCTTCTCCAAAAATATCGCTTGTACCCAGAAAATATATTGATTAAAAAATATGTTTTTCAATGAAATCTACAACTTTTGTTTCAAATATTTTTTATCATTCTTCTTATTTTTAGAGTTAAATTAAAAAAAAAAACATAACGTTCATATGTTTTTTTCGAAATTTCAACGTTAAAAGCCACTATGATATTAGTAATCAGCATGTCAAATAATAGAAATGTATAAAATTTCAGGAAAATTATCAACGGATATAATAATTGGAATAAAGTTGAATTAATAAATTGCTAATAAACAATGAACTTTCGAATATAGATACGACATTTGAACTTTTTTATTTAAAACTTTTCTTTGCGAATGTGGAGGCGAATGTAGTTGTAGAACCTTATTTCGATTATTAACCCCGATGTTCGACGCATCTCTTGAAATAAGATATTCGAAAAAAAATTCATCACCATGTACTCATCCACGATGCATCTGATTGCCTAGTGTGCACAATATGTTAATCGACCACCGAACGAACTTTACTGTTCCGAGCCGTGCCCTCGGCCGTAACACTTGAAGTCCATAATACCTCGCATAATATCAACAACACTTATGCGAATAAGCTATGTTCCGCGGGTGTAATAAAGGCTTTAATAAAACAATACGAAGCGATTGACTTAATATTATTTAATATTCTTGATATCAAATCAATATATGGTATCGCTTTATATACATCATAGAAATCAAGCCTGTCTCAGATATGTAGTATCCGGTAGTATCTATGTCAGTGAGTCTCACTTGCTACAGAGCGATTGGATATTCTCATAGCAACTATACATAAAACCCAGCTTGTTTGGAACCGATCGGAGCTGCGGCGGTTTTCGGAAGCATAAATATATATATTCCATAAAAGAGTCATCTTGATAAAACCGATTTACTTATCGTGCAAAATCCGAAAAGCGCATAAAACGAACGAGCCGCATTCCTATTTCAAACGCTATATAGAGCTGGAAAGTGAAACAAACCTTTGCCTTTGAATGGAAGATAAACCATCGAGGAACTTTATTCCAATCCCTTCTTTCTCACTCTTCGCTTCGCGGAATGCTTACCTTTCAAAACGGGAACACCAATGACATGCAGACGCGCGCGCTATGTGTATATATAGCGAGCTCTTCCCGACGCGGGCCGACATCAGCGCACTCAGCAGAAAGAGCGAGAAGGAGCTGCGCGGGTATAGGGCGAGCCACCGTCAATTTGCATTTATATATCGACCGACCTCGGCTCTCTCTCTTTCTCGGTGGACATTGGAAATATTAAATCCGTTTCGGAATCGTGCAGGGAAAAGGGTCTCTCTCCGTCGTATATATAAGTCGCCGCGTTGTGCAATGTCTCTCTCTCTCTCTCTCTCTCTCTCTCTCTCTCTCTCTCTTTCTCCCTCGTTTATATGCGCGAATTCAAGAGGCGCGATAGGAAAGATGCACATCAGCGTGTCGGGGAGGCGATCGAAAGCAGCAGCGGGCGTTGTCGCAGGTGACGAGGACGACGCAAGGCTACAGAAGCGACCGAGTCTCGACTCGAGCCATAATGGCTCTCGCTCTCCTCTTCCCACAATTCTTCTTCTCTGCCCAACAGAGCCGAATTTAGCATCTTTGGGTCTTCTTGCTCCTTTTTCTTTTCCGGTGTTGTCTTACGCCTTTTACTGTGGGGCGGACCCAAGGGTACGCGCCGGAGAGAGAGAGAGAGAGGGAGAGACAGACAGATGCAAATGAGGACAGAGGAACAGGCGAGACATTGTCGCGTTTCTTTTGTTTTGATTAGTTCTTTTGTATGGAGGTAAGATACTTGAAACTCTATAGTGTCTGTTTCAAGGCAGCCGAGAAGAGTCCTAAGTTAATAATGGAAAAGGACGGGTCCTGAAAGTGAATTTCGACATATTTTTTATAGACGCTATAATAATGTACACATGTAATGCGTGCGAAAATATAAATGCTTGAGTTAGTACTAAATTCCTGGACTTTAATAAAATTGCGCTGAAAGTAGTGACATAATTCTAGATAAAATTCATTATGAGAACTCTAAAGCATCGATTCCGAATCCATCACATTTTCATTATTAGTAAAATAATAACTATTATACTCTTTGAAAATCAACATTCGTTCTCCTAGAAAATGCAAACATCAAATGGTCCATCATGAAATACCTTGTTTTCTTAAAAAGAATTAATTAAACTATAGAAATGCAATCGAAAATTATATTTTTCAATAACATCTGAAATAATTTTTTTTATTTTACCCATTTTTGTTATAAATTCTTTGTCAGACCAGTAATATTGTACGATTAAACTCTATCGTAGTTTATGACATTTTTTCCAAGGTGTATTTAAAAAAAAAATTTCATCAGAAGAATCTTATATAATTATCTATGATACACATACCTAAAAAATTAATACACGTTAATTCGTAAGAACAAATTGAAATGGAAGTATTGTAGAAAAATTGCCATGCAATGATATTCTACTGTCTCTACAGGTTTATAACCATTATTTATTCTATAGACAGTTTTCATAAACTACGTCATACCGACTTCACGTGACACTAATTGAAACAAAGAATCAGTTTCAGAGGATAACAATTTCTAATTAATTAAATAATCAATATTAAATTCGATTTTTACCGAGATTAGTACATGATTTCAGAACACTTTTATATTATCTATTAAGAAATACAGTCAAGCATAGGAAATTAATCCAAAACTCCATTAGAATACCATATTATATATTGTAATTCATCGAACGACATTTAGAAAGAAAAACAAAAACACGTAGAAAATAGAAAGATTCTATTAACAAAGAAATCTCCGAGACGATCTTGCCCTCTCGCTAAAGCAATCACACCCAATGCTCTTTCTCAACACTCGCGGTAACAAGCAGCAGCCGCTGTCCAGATCAGTTCGAGTTCGTCCCCCGAGTCAAAAGGAAAATAGAAGAGAGCTCGCAAAAAAAAAGGGAAAAAAACAAGGGACCTCCCCGGAGGAAGCCGCGCCGAGGAGACGACCCGGAGCGCGCACTTTTGGCTATATGCGCGCGCCGGGCTGTCAAAATACTTTATGGCTTTCATAAAGTGACGCCGCGCGCTTGCTCGCTCGCTCGCTCGCCTCGCTCTGCGCAGTGCAACAGGCGGCCGCCCGCATAAATAACGACGCGCGTGCGCGAGCAGGAGCTCCGGGGAAGAACTTCGGATTTCGAATTTATTTCAATAACAGGAGCGTATATATATTCCCGGGCAGAAAGGAAGAGAGAGAGAGAGAGAGAGAGAGAGTAAGGGTTTTGCTCTTGCGCAGCGGCGGGGGGGGGGCGATTTGATTTAAGACTCGCCCTGGCGCGCGGAAGCAGCTTATTGAAGAAAATTTGCTTTGAATTAAAGTAGCACACCTTTCGCGCAGCACCTCCTATACGCCGTCGTTGAATCAGAGGCAGGCAAGAGCGGCAGATGGCGATAAAGAAGAGATTGGGCGCTGGGTTGTAACGCCGCGCCCGCCGCGCCGAGAGAATTAATTGTTGGGAGAAGGCTCGGGAATTGGGGAGCTTGCCTTGGCTTCGCTAAAAGCTTAAACTAAAGGGAGTTTACGGAAGACTTCTGGAAAATTGTGAGAGTTATTGGATTTAGATGTGTATTCAAATTACAAAGAAGAATATTTTCTCGAAAAATTATCGTAAATACGCAGGTTTCTACAATTTCCATCAAATAAACTTTCGTGAATGAAGCGAGAAATGATACAAGAATAATTAATAGAAACTTAGAAAATAGTTAGTTCTCGGTTCAATAAAAAAGTCTTACCATCTATAAAATCTCTTTACGCACACTTCTTTTAAGAATATGGCTTGGTAATTCGACCTAGGTAATTCGATGCAATCTATCATTTTGTGAAATAATCCAAGTATTAAAATATTACCTAATAATGTTTCTAACAAAATTTATTTGTTTACAAGTGTAATATACAAAGATGATTCGTAAAACACGCGAATATATATTAATTAAAAATAAAGATACAATAACCATCTGAATTTCTATTCGTTACCAAAAAACTTATTAACTTTGTGATTCATTTAACTATACTCGTTCGAAGTATCGAAAACACAACATGTGCTTTTATTCTTCTGTGAGAAGTATGATTTTGAATTGTTAATTATTTTTAAATAAATTGATTTCTTCAAAGAAATTTTTTTGAATTGTTTCAAAGTTTCAAGAATAAAAAGAGAAAAATGATTGAAGATATGAACTTTAAAATATTAATTGCGCAATGCTATTTTCGAACACAATAAGAATAATCAATTTCATAACAGGAAACTTATACCAATATGTTTGAAGAACTTTTAAAGTGACGATGTTGATTCAGCATCAAGAAATCTGGGTTCCGTACCGTTACAATATACAGTTGAAATTACAAGAGGCTGAACGATGTTTTTTTGTAAATAATTATTCATTACTTTAAAGACTGGAAGAAAATATTGATATACTGCTGTAACTAGCGTCAACAAGTCGATGCATTATGGTAATACAAACTATAGAATATTACCAGATATATTAGTATCCACGGGTCTACGTAAACGGCTAAACAGAGCATTTCTAGAGCCAAGGTCATGTCCTGTATTTGGAGGAACCAGGTCGTTGTCGTATACCATCAGCTGTGAAGCAAAGTGTAACCATGACAGAGAATCGATTACGACAGTTGAGTTTTAGACTTCAGGAAAACCGACCACTATACGAGGAAAGCCATAAAAAACTCATTCTACAGTATGGCAATATCTTTCTAGCAATAGTATGTTATCATTTTGTTAAAGTATAGACTCAAGCATTAAAAATAGTATCGGAAGAAAAGATGAAGCACAGATATCTAATAAATCAAAAGAAATTTATTGTATTGAAATTTGTGTTTAAATATAAGTGTTTAAATAAAATGTTTATTAAAAATTAAGATATAAAGAAACACTCTCTAAAGAAATCACATTACACAATTTCGTGTATCTAGGAATCAAAATCCATTTATACCGAAGGTACATTGCGATTAGTCAATGTCAACATAAGCCAAAATTAAAATTTTTCTCGACTGATCGCGAATTCAAAAAACTAAAGGGACAAAAAGGGTAAGAAAGGCGCGCGCGTCACTGCTAATTTTCTTCGGCGCGTAAATTAATTTTACCATCAAGTGCCTCGTAAACAAAGTGTGCTGTTGGGGCGCCACAGCACACGCGAGAAAAGCTCGAATCGCTAACTTCGTGAAAGCTTTTACCGTCCGATGGAGGGCCCGTATAGTCAGCGGGCGGCGGTGGGACAGGGGTAGTTGACAAGTGTGGGCGAGAGGTACGGCCAGAGGAGGGAGGCGGGATTTAACCTGATATCCCGACGCGTTAATGCGCTACACTGCATGGCGCGCGTACTGCTGCGGGGCAAAAATTTAATATTGTTGTGTCCACGGGAAAGTGATTATGGCAGTTAATTTATGCGTCCGGAAAGTTTGCGCTGTAACGAGGTCCGCGCACGTTGTTTAAGCGTAGCCTCTAGGAAATCTAGTTTCTATATGTTCTAGTATCTAATGTTTAAACGTTGATTTTTGTGTTATTATTTGATAAATGTTTCTTATGTAATCGGAGAAATATAACTGTTGAGAAATAAAGCTGAAAAAATGTATAAATTAAAAACAATTATTTTATTAAATATTTCGTTACGCGCAAACATTTCAATTACAGAATTTCTTAAGATAGAGACATGGATTTTTACATCTTTGAAAATTAATTCCAAATCTTCGTGTTTTGATTATTTTTTTCCTTTTGTTTTTTACTACGAAAAATTCTGTTATTTTACATTGTATTAAATTTTATTGTATTGTACTCAAAATCATTAAATAAGATAGAATATTATGTTTTAAATTTACATACTTGTAGAAGTAACGAGTTACCATAATAAATTGTGCATTACTCGTATATCTCTCGTGAATTTCTCACTTGAAAAACACGATATATCTCGCACTCGATACAGAGTCGTTAATCATCTTATTTCTCAAATTATTTCACTACACTATAATTTTAATATACAAGTGAAAAAAAATGAGAAAAATATTTGCCTGAAAAAGTATGACACACCCTTAGGATAAATATATACTATTATGTGTAACATTGAATACATCATACGATTAAGAATTAAAATTTTTTTTAATAATATTTGGATCAATAATGCAATTTAATAATGTTACTATCTTCGACTATATTCAATTATCTCTTTATTCGGAAAATGTCAATTTCATATATAATTAAAGCTTCGAGCCGTCGAGTTATCGTCAATAATCGAGAAACTGAATATGAAGAACAATGCTTCTATAGGAGTAGAAGAGCCGCTGTCGAATCGATCACCTTTCTCCCTTTGCACAGCTTGCGGCGCGTGTCGCAAGTTTTCTCCGATCCATTCGGGTCACTGCACCGGCTGGCTCTCTCCGCGGATACCGAGAAAACCGGAGCGCCGCGTCGCTCGTGGTTTATTGTGCTACTCGGTCATTGGCTTTTCGGCCAACGTGTCCGCAGATTTCTATATTATATTATATATACCTGTGCGCAACCTAAACGATATAATAGACGAAGCCCTGTCAGATTTACATAAACGATCTGCCGTGCACGCATACCAACATAGCGTATGATGGATAGTAGATGCAAGTCTCTATTGACTACAGGAGCGTCAGACTAACAGCTGATGATACTGGGAGCTGCGAGAACAGTGGAAAATAGTATAAAATCACGGAAAAAGGAGAATTAAATTTAAACGTGCAATGACTTTTTTAAACTAGAAATAGGACCAGATTTCCATGTAATTATTCAAAAACGTATTTGGGCTTATTTGTTGTAAAGATATTATTGTTTTAAATGTTGAAATTCGAAAAAGATTTTTAAAAATGAGAGCTCTCTTATAAAAAGAGAAGCCGTGATATATAGATAAAACTATTTGATCCATATTGTAGAAAATAGATCTAATTATATCCAAAATGAGTTGTTAGATTATTTTAGCCTTCTATAACTAATAAAGCAAAAAATACTTGAAACTAAGTATTGGACATATGTGTCCACTGGGTCTTATTACGATCTGTGTTTTTGCTGCCCATGTGGCAAATGAATTATGAGTTTATTGTTTAGATGCCTCATATTTTTCTATTGGTTTTAAGCTTCTCACAAGGGCTTGCAGAGTTTTCAATTTCGAGTACTGGATTTAGTCTTGCGTCGTCCTTTCGTTTGAACAGACGTCTTTTCTTTCCTCGTTTGAAATAAAGTTCATGTTAAAAGATTATTTCGTGTATCTTTATTTTAACATTCCACCTACTATATTTAATAAAAATTCAATATGAGCTTTTCATAGATTGTAGATACTAACGACTCCATACTTACGATATTGTACTTTATTTATGACAACTAGTAATTCTGTCTAATTAAATTAGTAGATGAAATAATTAAAATAAAAACGTTTGCAGGTAACTGTAACTTTAAATTCAATGAAAGAATAAATTATCTCAATTTTTTTAGAGTTAGCTACAAATTGTTCATGTAACTATATATTTATGATGGATTCAACTTTATTTCATTAACCATGAAACGGACTTATATTATTTAACCTTTTTTACTTGAAAATTTAGTTCGAAAAAATGGCTTATTTTTCCATGCCAGGATGTCCGACTAAGTATTTGTTGTTTTCAGTTCGAGATAATGGCTCCGGAAAGTTTATGAAAATGATGCTCTAAATAACGTATCTACGACCCCTGTTCGCATATCAATAATAGAGAGACCTCTATTAACAGGCATCGTTCTGGGTGGTCTAAAACTTGAAAAATGATTTGTTATGATATATAGAATATTAGAAGTACAAAGATACAGAACATCCAAATGAAAAGATCAGATCTTCCGCGCAAAGGAAATTTTTTTTTTTTTTTTTTATTTAAGCATTTGAAGTCTCTTACAAAAATCTGAGACTTATTTTGCTAACAGTAAATATAAATATAAAATAGACTGTACAGTATGTATTACATAGATATTTGTTATTTTTAAACAAAAATATCGCACTCGATAAAGTAATCGCAAATGTATTTACAAGCTTTTATTTCTGGTTTACTAATAATTATTTCTATACACATAGGACCCTCAGAGTATATTTCTCTTAGTTTGTTCTTAAGCAATTTTCTTTCTGTAGCATATGCTGCACACTGAAATATAACATGATTTAGGTCTTGGATTCCATCATTGCATTTTGGACATTTTGAATCGTTTACATAACCTGATCTAGCCAGTGAAGCGCGTAAATTGTAATGGTTTGCACGACATCTATTAATTGTAACAATGTTACGTCGGTTGAAATTAGTTTTTAGGAACCAAGGATATTTGTTGGCGTTATGATATTTTTCGAAAAATATTTTTCCTTTTTTTGTCGATTCTCTAGTTAAAAACAGTAGAGTATCTTCTCTCGCGTCTTTTTAAAGGAAATTGCTTCTTCCCATTCGATAATACAGATGTCCATACCGCGCGTTACGCAAAAAAGTTTGTTATCAAAACTGACATAATGTCAATAGGTAAAACCTCTTTTTAATCTAAAATTTTCCACTGCGACTTTTTTTATTAGACTCGAAATAAAACATAAAAGAAAAACGATTGAGAACTATAATAGGTCAAATTAAAACCGCGAAAAGAACTAAAGAACATCGAAAAGAAATCTAAAAACTCTATTTAACAATAGAAGAGACTGTTTAATAAGTATATTACAGTCAATTGAAATTATTTACAAATTTCTAACGAAATTACGTAAAAGACTATGAAGCTTGAATATTTAAATATAGCTGTAAGTCAAGTATACAGTTTTAAAAGTTAACGCCACTTATATGTATGTACAAGTGTCGCAATATTTGCAATTGCGTCGCTAAATAATCTGCACTTGAGTTACGTCCAACCATAAAGATTTTGTAAACCGAGTCAGAACTCTCCTCAAATTTAAAAACGAAATGACCTCAAAGAGCGAAGAGAACGCGTCGATCCCGAGCGTGCATTCCCGGAAATTGAGAAAAAGCTCGGTGAATTTCAAACGGGATGTAACGCAGTGTCTAAACCAGACTGTGGCACGCGGCCTGCCGTCGCGCCCCTCGGTAAACGGCGAGCCCGGAGCGCGAAACGAATACTGAAACCGAAGCTCAACGCCGCCGACGCGCCAAAATGTTTAGCGTTATCGCGGATATGCACAGCGCGTCGGAAACAATGACCGCGCGACGATCTCGAAATCGACGCCGCAGCCGCTTGTTGTTGGACGGCAAGCGCACACAACTGTATATACAAATACGCGGGCGAAAAGGGACGAACAAATGCTTTCAAGGCCTCTGTCGCGAGCAAAAGTGGCGAGTGTCGAGAATAATAATCATAAAAATAATAATGATAATTTCATGGAATACAACTGAACGCTTCCAATAATTGCAAGGGGTATTTTATTTTGAGTGCCGGATTTTCGGAATATCACCGGATGGGTTAAATGTTGGAATTTCGGTTATACGAGGATATTCTCAATTGGTGGCATCAACAAATATTCGGATTCCATAGGTCTCGCCAGCAGTACCGGGTTCGCGAATATTTCGTTCTGCGGTTTGATCCTGGATTCGATTGTTTCGAATAACTACAGCTAACGTAGCTGACTAAAATATGTATCAGCTTATTTATCTCCATTATATGTAATATTTGATCAATTTTACAACTTAAATTATAAACAAATATTGCCCCCGAACTTTAATAATAATTTCTCTTGTTCAAGCATTTTATTAGAATATTGAATTCCCATTAAAAATTTATGTATGTGCAGTGAAGCACCTCTATAACGCGCTCCCCTTTTAACGTGGTTTTCAAATATTAGCATTGTGAAACCGAATATTGTTCACTGTTGTATTAAACTTTTATGTGCACTTGATATTTACAAACTGTCTATAATTATATTATATTTTTCCCGATATTTAACATAATATTTACTTGGGTTGAGAATTTTAAAAATTATAGTTTTTAAGAGCCTTTCAACAGACTTTTTTATGACGCCATAAAATATATGCCGTCATTTTTTTAACAATGGTCATATTGCAATAAAAAACATGTCGTAATGAGTGAAATAAGACCGAATCGATAGTTTTTCGTAGAACTGGAATACAGCTACATAAAAATCGAGATAAAAATACATATTCGTATCATGACCAAAAAGACGTTTGGATAAAATTGGAGTATCGCGTTTTTTACGAATGTCGCCATTCAACAGTCCGTGGTCAAAGTTGTTGAAAATAGAACGAGAAAAGGCTAAAATCTGTACCAAGCAGAGAGAAAGAGACCCATCAGAAGAAGAGCATTGACTCAGGATTGTCGTGACTGAGTACACATTGAGGATCGGGAATAAACTCAGTTGGCGAAATCCGTTCTTTAAAGTCAATTGCATTGACTCGAAATAGCAAGCAAGCAGTCGTAAATATTGATTCGTCAAAAAAATACTTAAATATCTTTAAAAAAGCATGGAAATTCACTAAAATTGCTAAATATAAACTTAACTTTTTCTAGAAATTAAACTGGTTTTATATATACGTGCGGTATATATACCCGCGACCCAATTTTGCACGTACGCTTGTCACCAAAAGCATACCGACTTTCACGAGTAGCAGCAGCCGTGGAGGGGGGTGGTGGGGGAGGGGCGAACCTTTGTTTCTTCGACTATCCTCGTATTACATCTATATTATATGTGCACGTTGCTTTTCGATGCTCCGACGCGGGTGTTCTCTAGGCCATGATGCGCATTGTTCCGCCTCAACAATCTTATCATCCACGCATTCGTCCCTTTCTCGTCCCTGCATCGATCCGCTAGTTTAATACCTCTTTATTGTCATTTTTATCGCTTACGATCGCTCGAGCGGTCCTCGCAACGAAAATTGGAACATGATTTCCGCGCATTCGAACGATGACAGGGCACGCGTCCACCTGCTTTAATATATATCTATATAGATACAGATCCACCTGGAAATTGCAGTGGCCAGGATACTCTTCGACGCCTATAACCTAACGGTTTTTCAATAATTCGGCATATACATGGATATTGTTCTTCGGTGCCACGCAAGTTTTATAATGACTTTTATCCGCGTTCCGCAGGAAAGTTGCACCGAGAGCAACGGTCGAACAAAACTCCAGACCTCCCTCCTCCCGCCCTCATATATTCTTCAACATCGGTGGCTCCATCGCCTCTCCTCATTTCTACTCTAATTTTCCCAGGGAACCACCTGGGAGTCCTCCGCTCGCTATACAAGCGTCAAATAATTCATCAACTTTCAAACAGCCTGCCAGTCCCTCGGAAATTCCAGCCGGCGTTTTATTAAGCCGGGGCGTTCAAAATGATCGTTATATAGACGCGCGTTCAGTTTCTCGTATATATATATATATATATATATATATATATATATATATATATATACGGCATGGGCAACCTCATAACCGGCGCGATGCCGGAGCCGCCGCTACCTTGAAGTATATACTATTCGCGGCCCCTCTTTTTACGAGGTGCCCGACCGAAATTCGCCCCGCGCTCGCGTCTCTCGCGTCGCGAGTCCCCGAGGTACTCTATAGATCCGCGCGAGCCCTCGTAGAAGCATCCGGACGAGCTGCTTAACGAAGCGCGAAAATAAATTTTGCACTGTGGAGAGGCACTCCTCTCTTTCCTTCCTCCTTCTTACTTTCGATATTATTTGGTTTATTCTCGTTCTCTGTTTCTTTTTGAATTGGCATTGTCAAACTTGCAAACTAATTCTTCTATGCGTCTCAATAAAGTAATAGTACAAAATAATAAAAACATTACTCTTTCAACATTCATATTTTATGTCACACCGTAATAGAAACGTTTGTTAGATTGTATATATAATTACGTGCTGGAATTTTTGATAGTTTATCATATTATCTTCAGTTATTAACAAATAGCTTGAAAACGAAACTTTTTACAGTTAAGTTGAAATATTTCTTAATAACAACAAAATTTCAAGAATGGAAAAATTAGAAATTTTAGCATGCAAATCTATTTATGAATTATGGACGAATTTCAAGTTATACGTATATGTGTATATATACATATATAGATAAAGAAACTTTCGATTAACTAGATTCATGTACAATAAATCTAATAATGTCTTTTTACAATCTGCAATGGGAGCACTTTCTAATTAGTACATATTATTTGAAACTGTAATTCCCAAATAACTGCAACCAGAATGAAATATATATTATTCTGTTTTATAGTTACCAAATACTTGAGATATAATTTGATGCCAGAAAATGGATTTACCTAAAAGAAAAAAAATTATTGATATTTAGTAAAATTATAAAATTTAGAAATAGATATATATATTCAGGCTATTGATAAATCTAAATTGTCATTCTTCGTATTGTTGAATAATAATCGCCTCTCAAATTTTATTACTTTTGTTAAATTTTTTTGGCTCAAGGTTATCGAAAACATGTTTCTAAAAATCAGTCAAATATCATTATATTACGAATACGAATAAAAATGTTCATTCAATATGTGATTGCAAATTGATTCCGAATTATTAAAATTATACAAAAATCATTTTATATAGAAGTTATTATCAAAAGTAGGGTGAAATATGAATTAGCACTTCACATGTAAAATATGAACGAAACAAGGAGGAAAGTTAAGTTTTAAAAGCGTTATTGTTATTTCAACAAACTAGTAAAACAGAGTAAAGTACTAGTATAAGGATGGAAGCGTGAGAAAGAGAGAGGCTGGAAAGGAAAGCTATAGAAAAGTGTGCAAGGATAGTTACGGTCGCCTCTTTATCTCTGACTAAACGAAGTTTTCCCTCCGTAAAATTGAGATATTGGTGCGAACGTTGCAATGTAGTATCCCACTTCCTCTGTCTTTCTCGCTCCGTCTGCTGGTACGTGACATAGCAGTAGAGTGACGGAGAGAGGGGCAGAGAAATAGAGCGAGAGCTATGTTCAGGAAATTGAATCCGCCGAGACGGCCCTCATAAATTTCTCTTGTCTCAAAGTACTTACCCGGGGCCCTTTAGGTAAAAAAGCAATAGCCGAGCTTTTCATTCGGAATCGAGTTAATATGAAATTTTTCTCTACGTTCACCCACCCGTGCGCGCGAGCGTCTCAACGGCAATATCTCATAAGGGCGGATTTTTCCTCTTTGTTCGCATGCATGTGTCGTAGTGCGATGGAGGAAGCATAACGGACAGACACGCAGAAAGAGAAGTGAGAAACATCAGGAAGGAAGAAGAGCGGGATTTGACGTACTCGCCAGCGGTATATAAAGCCTGCGCACTTTAATATACAAATTGGAAGATAGGCACTTTTTCCCTTTGTATGGGGTAGGTGTTTCATTCAACTGCGATCGTTTCCCCGTTCACCTGGACGTTTTGCAAAGTCATATTTTAAAACATGTTTTCCTCCAAAACCTTAATATATTCCTTCCGAGTATCATAAGAATATCTCAAATATAGTTGAAGATCTTGAAATCAACTTATCAAAACAGGAATTATAGTTTATAAAGGTTTGTAGAACTGTTTTTGCCCTCCATTGTTAAATGCCACAAATTATTAAAAAATATTATTTATAGTTGATGATTATATGAAGGATTAACATCGTTGCTCATAATTCAAAATTTAAGTAAAAAAGATCTTATTTTCTCTCATTAATGATTCTGAAAGATCCAATATAGATAATATTTTAATAATTTGTGGGAATTATAGTTGATATTTATATTGAATATATTTTGTATTATTTCATTTATTTTTTATTGAATATATGCTTTCTTCAAAATTCATTGCTTCACTGAATGGTTATCTAATATAAAATACGTAATAGTCCATTCAGCTAATCGCAGGTCATATTATATACTATACGTATATAGGTGATGTTATCTACGGTAGAATACGAGTGTAGCACATATGTGCTACGCCACTTAGCCTAGAACTCTAAAATTAATAAAACAGTCGTTGGGAAAAAGACAGTGTGAAGACATCCAATTATTAGTAGTATAAAAGGTTTTAAATTCATATAAAAACTCCATGGAAAAACGAAGCCAATAGAATCAGCATCAGTCAACTGCTCAGTTTTATAACATAAAAGATTTACACATATTTTTTAGAAATTTACAAATCACTGTAAATGTTAAAGGAAATTGAACAAAGTGTCTAAGCCTACATGATCAGCCGTAATCTTATGTTATGTAACATAATTAAATGATGACTATCACAAAAACCTGACTGTTAATTCTAGAAAACAAATATTTCAAAATGACAAACTAATTGTTTGTTACCAAAGAAAATTTTCTAACTTTTTACGTAATACTCTAAGTTACATTAAAAACCGTCGACAATTTCATCAGTGTCATGGAATTATGAATTCAAGTAGAAGCTTGAATACAATAGATCAATGCTACACTTTATTTATTACGCTCTTTTAGCTTAGCCTAACCTTATCAGAATTGATATTGGCAAAAATGAATTAAAAATTAATAGTAATCACGTGTTCAGTTAATACGAAGATTATTTAATGTTATGATTAATTATTTTTATTAATTATCACAGGTAAGAATATGATAAGTAGTCATTAATTGAAAAAATATTGTGACTCAGTATCCTGAATATATGAAAAGATGAATGACGGGGCTGTGGTCTATATGGTTATCGTAACATAAACTCAATACTTCGAAGTCTAAGCAGGCTTGAAAGAACCACAATACGAAAAATGGTTTAACATTACCACTGTGTTAAATCAAAATTACTTTATTAAAATCGAACGTAGTACAATAAACAGTATATGACTTTAAGAACACGAAAACTACCACTTCATATTTGAAATATTTAAGTCAGGATGCAGATGCAATTTAGATTATTATTGTCTAACCTAAACTAAACATCGTTGTAGTACCTTCAACTATTAAAAAAAAACATATCTTTTGACAAAAAAAGAATTTACTATTGTAATCATTAACATTAAAACCATTTAATTTCTACACTGTAATTTGCGCACTGATAGTAGTATGCAATTGAGCAAATTATACAAATACTGAGCGAAAAATCTATAAAAAAAAAGGAAATAGAAAACGTGTTGCACATGGTCAACAACGACCATCAGCGCTTGCAAGAGCCGAGTGTGCTTCACTTCAAAAAGTGACAAAAGCGTAGCCCTCAAGAATGCGGTTTCACGCTTAAAAACCATAAAATGATAAAGTTAATGAGAGAACGAGTGAATTTTGTAACCCTTCTAAAAGCACAGAATCTCAGTACATTAGATGAGTTTTATTACGCTAGTTGGTAGCTAAGAAGTTCTTGGCCCGCGTTACGATAGGGATAATCGTAACATGAATGAGGTGCTCGACTCGGCTTTAATAGCTCCTTAAATACAACATCCTTAATATTGCGCTTATAGACAGCTCAGTTTTACATCGTCGTAAAAAGTTTTTAACGAATCAGAATGCTTAATTTACTCCTCAATCCTATTTTTAAAAATATAGCATTTTGTATCTAATGAAGATGTACACTAACAAGAAGAGCCCTTGATATACAAGTGACAGAATTAATCCATATTGAACCAGGAAGCTCTAATTATATTCAAAATGAGCTTTATAAAATTTTAAGATTTAATGCTGTTACATTTCGAAAATATGATATTTTTTCTCATGATAGTTATTTAAATCTTCATGAAATTGCATGTGCTATATAGTCTCAAGATCTTTTAAATAAAAATTCTTACGTTTGAGAATGACTTTCAAGAAAGAATAACATTGTAAATAATAAAGTTCTAATGAGCTTATATCTGTTTCTATTTTTTAAGTATTATCACATAATTGTCTGATTATTATTAGCGTGTGTACATCTAGCTGAACTTTTATCGAAAGTAACTAAGAAGTTACACATTTCATATACATCTATTATAAATTTCTGGCTTTAAATCTAGCACTAAAATCAGAGGATGAGTTTTAAAAAAATTTGTCATCGTCACATTAAAAATTTAAATAGAAGAAAGTACTAATTTTCAAGTCAGGAAGTATTATATCTTGGGAATCGCAGAGCACTAGGTTCTAAGACTTTTTAGTGCTCAGTTACCTCCCTAAATCTGGACCAAATAAATCACCAAAATATTCTGGCTTCTCCATGTTAGATTTAACATGGGGCAAAGAAATATTCTAAGATATTAATATTTCATTGATTACACGATATAATTTCCATTTATTTTTTTATATTTATTATATTTTATATTTATTAGACCAAATATTGTAACTGCTAGTTGATTTCAGATAAACTTGTATAAAAATACGTTTTTAAATTGTAGCTATATCATAAAAATTGACAGTAAAGTTGTTAAGAAAGATTATTGACAATTTCATTTTATTACGTTTAGCTTAATCCGTAAAAAACCATTAACTCTTATGTAATCATTAATACACACATACACACGCGCGCGCACATCAGGGGTATAGGCGAAGAAGGAGAACTTCCGAGTACGGATAGCCGCGTCGCAGGCGACAATGTGGAACTTTCGCCCACTGGAATAAAAGATCTCTTATTTTGTAAAGGATGTGAGAAACGAAAGGGAAGCGTCTGGGTTCTTCTCTATTTATTTAACGAAGACATATACACATGACCTCGTATCCAAGTTTGCTCTCCGGAGGAGTGCGTCGTACTGCTGCACTAGCTAGCATCGCACGTACGCCTATAAATGCGAACAGTCGCGCATTTTACCAAGAGAGGGTGAGACGTAGAAAATATGTGCACGGGCGTCTCTCGCCCTTGCTCCCCCCTTTATTCCCTCTTTGCTATTGCACTGATAAAAACTACGTTAACCGTTGCAGTCGTTTTTTCGTTATCTCACGTTCCGTGCCTTCTATTACCATTCCAGCACGGTCGCGGTCCTCTGAGTACTCCCGTACAAATGTTCGGTTATCAGAGATTTTTTTCCTCGCTGTTTCCTTTATAGTGGTCTGTTTGTTAGACTATATTCTGCTTTGATGAAAGGAGGAGAAGAGCCATAATACAGACCAGTGTGCAATTTTAAGCGATTCCAATAATTTTTCATAGAGAATGCGCGCACGTATTTTACGATACAATGAATAGTTAGATCGAATGAAAAATGTTTAATATTAGTATTAAAAAACTATATAGAATTTCATTGGTTATATATATAATAAGACGTATATTCGTAATACCAGCCTAACTTCGATTGGCTCAAATAGTTTAGGCTTTGTCCGTCTTTTATTGAATTACTCTTATTAAATGAAAAATTTTGGTTTGCACATACATGTTTTTATCAAAACTATTCTAAGTTAGAAAAAAAAAACAAGTTGGTTACTTTTATTAACGTCGTTAAGTTAATCAGAATATTTTCACATATTAATGTATGTGTACTTTATGTATATAAAATATATTAATTAATGTAAGCTTCAGACAATAATGTGTAATAAAGACAAAGAAACATATAAGAATGTTATGTTAATGTTTTTTCCGTATTTACTTTACTAAATTTCTATCATTTTGGCAACATTGTTTCCTAACGACAATAATTATATATTTTAAATAACTTTTCCTAATATTTTATATTAATCTTAATGTCCAAATTACAATATTCTAATAAGAAATATAAATTATAGAACGTGTTATTTGCAAACTTGATAGTCATGTCCAATTGTACCTGTTTGTAATACTGCCAATGATGGGAAACTATTTTCCCACCTTCTAGTTTTGGAATCCACTTAAGCTTGTATATTAGATCCTCGATACACAAATTTTTGTTATAGAAAAGATACTTAGTTTCGATCAAGGCCATGAGAACAATAGCTTATCTATATCATTTATTTCGAGATTTATTTTCAAACATTCGCGTTCCAGGCATTCCTTTCGTTTTCTGTTGGCACATCTCTGGCAACACTTTTCCAACATTTATCTCTCCTCGTCTATAAAACTGATTCTCAGATTTCTTTTTCATCCAATCCGAGACCAAGGGTACGCGTTCTCTCAAGCCCTCCCCCTCCCCCTCCGAACAGTTAAAACAGCCACTCCCTCGCCATATCCTCGCGTCCTTCCCGCCTCGGTCGTTCCATTTATCCTCCTCCTGCTCGCGGTCCCTTTCGACCCGGGTGCGTATATATATTCCATCGCGCGCGTGCGGAATCTCACCGCGTGTCGGGAATATTCCCTGTGCTCGCGATGGTGATAATATCTGCGCGCGCAGCCACCCGCGGTTGGGGCGGGGGTGCCAGAGGACCGTTACTCTTCTTTTCAGTGAAGAAGAGGAGGGTGAAGGGGGTAACATTACACCGACGTCGCGCATCTCTTACCTATATATAAATAACGCCAGGGGACGAAACGTGCGTGCCTTCTTCGCCTACCGTGCGCAGCGGCGATGCCTCCCACCCGCGCCCTTCTTTCTTTATTTCATTTTATATATACGTCCGTGTTCCGCAGAGAAAGAGAAAACGATATTCGAATGCCGGAGCACGGTACGGAGACCTTTGGATATGTGTGTGCATGTATATGAATATGCGTTTGTGCGTGTGTGTATATACATAGGTATATCATCAGAGGTATCTGGAGGGTAATGTATTCCTCTTTTAAAGCGAAGTCACGCGCTTTTTTCTTTTTTGAGTTACGATAAATTTTTTTTGTATCTTCGGTCAGGAATTTTTCACTTATTTATAACTGATGCTCGACGCGTGATAACAAACTTTTACGATTTGAACAATTTTAAGACGTTCTTTTCTGATTCTTATACTGAAGAACGAGGTATTATTATTATGAAGAACGAGGTACCGCATTCTTTTTGTTTTGCTTTTTTCTTTAAAATTGACTTTAAAAACACAAATGTGGATATCGTGGTTTGACAGAGGATCATTAATTTAAATATATTAAACGAAACTTAAACATTCGAAAATTGATATAAATATTTTATTAGAATATAATTTAATCTCTCTTTGGCACTTAAAATATATATATATATATATATATATATATATATATATATATATATATAACAGTATAAATAATTTATATTGATAATGCATTTGTATGAAAAAAACCTGAAAGATTAAGTGGTTCACAAGCCCGTTT
Organism: Sycobia sp. Sy_11; assembly: GCA_018907035.1. Taxonomy (NCBI): domain Eukaryota; kingdom Metazoa; phylum Arthropoda; class Insecta; order Hymenoptera; family Epichrysomallidae; genus Sycobia; species Sycobia sp. Sy_11. The sequence continues at coordinate 284,349 of JACCIC010000097.1, forward strand.
GCTAGTATTAATGACAGTAATCGATAACAGCGGCAGCTCGTGAGACTAAAACTGGACGTCTCAGTACACCTCTTCGCACATCTCAGCGATTGCAAGTTATATATATATATATATATATATATATATATATATATATATATATATATATATATATATATTAGATTCAGCTGGCGTGTTCATTTCTATTTGTGGGGCGAAATTATTAATTGATCCTGGAAGTCGAGCAATATATGCAGTCCAGACTCTCTAATTGCACCATTAAGAGATTGCATTTAACGCTTATTTTCACGGTGAAGGTAGATCAATTCGATACGGGAACTTGAAGGAAAGAAGTGAGCAAAGTAGTCGTGCTTATTTGTTGCTAGTAAAATTCAGACGGCTGCAAATTGAAATCAAATTTATCGCTTGACTTGGGAAAAAAGGAAAATTCTTATAATAATCGATTTAAAAAAAGCACAAAATAGACGAAATATGAGAAATAGAAAAAAAGTATCGTAAAAGAGGTGTAAAATTGAAAATATCTCGCTCTTCGAAATTTCAATGTATTATATTTCCTTTTCTTTGTCCGAAATGTTTCCCGGTGAAAAGGTTTAATCAACCGTGCGGGGAAAGAGGGCGCACAATACGTAATTTAAATTCCCCCTGGCGGGAGGTTTATTTACTAGAAGCCTTCCCCTCGCGCACCGACGCTCGCGCACCGATTCAATGCGCGCCCGCGCGCCTGTACGAGATGGAATTATTCGTTTGGTTGTACATACTTCGATAACTCGATGCTTCATATTGTGAGAGCAATAAAAGTGAAAAAGTATTGAGATGCGCGTGCATATTGTATCAGCGACCTGGGGCAGATTTTTTTGTTATTTATACTTATCATTTTAAAAAATCTGCTAGAATTTTTTTATAGTTATTCATAAATTATGTCAATGCATTAATGTCTATAAACAAATAACACGTAGTAAATGTTTTACAGCGACACTGGTGTCAATCGGCCGAGACTGGGAGTGGAAAACGTATATTATCGAATTACTAGTCCTTCGATTGTACGATCGAGTTATCACAGGCTCCACATTAATGTTAATATTGCTTTCAACAAATTTCGTAGGCACATCTGAAGAAATATTTTTGTTTATCTATGTTAAATATTAGTATTGATGTAGGTAGTTTATGGACTGAAAACTGTTCAAAGATAATTGAGCGTAAGTTTCTGAGAAATCGAATTTAATAAGTTACTTTTGCAGCTGACGCATATCTGATAGCAGCATTATCAAGATACTTTCTATAATATATACTTTAAAATGATACCGTGTCGTGCGTCAACTTGTCTACCGAAGTTATTACCTAGCCCTGGATTATACTGTGAAAAAGGACGATGAATTAAATTTAAAATTTGAATATCAATGCTACGTCTAACAAACTATGCCAAGGGTGTGTGATTTTACGCTCCTTCTCTTGAAATCTTCGAAATGCTTGTTACAGCTTTTTTCAGAATTTATTATGATAGAATGCTTGTCAATGAGTTAAATAATGATAAAATATTTTAAAAATTTTTTAATAATGATAACATATTTTAAATATCGTTAAGAATATATAAAATTCTACTAATTAAAATTATATTCTGTTACCTGGAATATTAAATCGATGCATTTCGTTCTCGAAAAAACTCGTAAATTTATGCACACATCAGTATTACCTTTTTAAATAGTTCGATCGTAATTAATTGTAAACCGCTTCCTACCGTGCCCCCTGCTCCACCATCCACGTCACATTAGTCATTCCAACGGAGTGTTTGATTCGATAAAAAGGAGCCTTAAGCATGCATAAAAGAACGATTTGAAAAGTTTGTAAAAGGCAACGGCCGAGCAATTCTCTGCGGAGTTTCATCCCGCCTCGTCTCGAGTGCGCTATATAAGGTGCGCGCCCCCTCGTCGCGCACCGAGATTAGCATTTTCAAAGAGTCAACCCGGCCTCCTCCGTTCCTGCAGCCGCGCGCCGAGACCGCCGCGCCGCTGATGCTCGAAGAAAAAAAAATTCCTCGAAACGCAGAGCCGAGGCGGAGGAGGAGGAGGGGAGGCTGGCGAATGGAACCTCGATTCGACTTTGATTCTAAGCAGGCAACGAAGGTAACCAAAAAAAGAACAAGTCGAAAAGACAGCATCTCGACGCTTTCGTCTTTTTTTTCTTAAGGTGAAAGAAGGTTAAGAGTAGGGGCATTAGATTCCCGCGTGCGTCCGTGTACCTAATCCCGTTCGAAGATCGGGCCGGGCGCGGGAGGAGGTGCAAAAAAACGAGTCTGCGCGACCTGGAGGGAAAAGTCGCGTATTGGGTACACGAGGCCGCGTTCGGTGATGGGGGGGGGGGCGGGGGGCAGCGAGTCACTCTTGGCGACGTAGAACACGTTTTATCGTTCCACCAAGGGTATATATAGCTATAGACCGATCGCCGCTCCTCCTCCCACCGACTCACACCCCCGAAATATACGCTCTGCTCTGCTTTCTTGTTTTCCGGCCGTCGGAGGCAGTATAGGGAATATCTCGAGCGAGGGCCGGGGACCCACGTAGTCCGCGCACGTCTTATCGCCAATTTCGGTTTTCTCGTCTCGCCTACTCCCACGGCATCGGCGGCGCGCGCGCCCCGAACGCCCGCGGGAGCGAAGCCTGCGGATCAAGGATGTGCGTCCACGAGCCACGACATGCGTGTATACGAAGGCTGCGGCTGTGTTGAGGGAATTCGAAGGCGAGATATCGGGGGTGTGCCTGCGCGCTATAAGGAAGAGCAAAATGCTCGGTGGATTGTTGTAATAATGGCGTTCGAGCGGCCGTCGTATTGGTTTAGATTGTTCTTTGAAAAATGGCAATTGTTTCCCTGTGGGCTCGTGTATCATCCACGCTGGTGGAAATCTGCTTTTCGGTGCGGATTATGCCTTCGATATAGAAGCCCATTCGAGGCAGATGTCAAGGGCATGCTGGATTAAGACAATAATTTTTTTAGTTTCCTTATATAGTACTTTTATGCATTTGTATTAGCGTTTTAGGTATCGTGGTGTGGAATATTAGGAAGTAAAATGTGAGATTCGAGGAATATTTATGAAGTGAATTTTTTAACACGAGGAAGGTACGACTGTCCACGAGGACGAGCTTCGAAAGCCTAACTAAATTGTTACAAATTCGAGAGTTCCGAATTCCTGCATTACTATAGAAACCCCATCTAAGACTCCAGGTGTCTAAACAATAAACACATAAACCTTCGCTACACAGATGTATGAAAAGTGGCGACGCAGACCGTAATCGAAACGGCCCGATTCGGTACACAAACTTATAAGAGTTTATGGCTGTTTGTTTCTCCAGCGATTTGTCGTACATTATTTAGACAAGTCTTAAATAATCCAAGAATTTAAAAAAATAAAGCATTCGGAAATGTATAGACACACGAGTGTCTTCCCTCTCTACATCACCCCAGATAATTATGTAACAGGTAAGGTTGCATATACAATATAAGAAAATAATTTTTATGAAAAACATAAAAATTGATACTCTCTTGCCAATGAAGTAAATCTACAATAATTTTTCTTTCATTATTATTGTATAATAATCGCATTTATTTATTTTGCGATTTACAAAGCCTTGAAAGGTCCACGTAATAATTAACCGTTTGGAAAGCATTGTTATCTCTAATCAATTCCTGTTCGTTATGTAAATGCTTGACTCACTACGACTTATTAATCGTTATCATAACAGTCTCGTGCATTGTACCAAATTGGATTTATTGACCATGGGTTTCATGCACCTACTTATTATAGATATACGTGCAAGTTACAAAATCTGCTCGCTGCCACCTGATGGACGCAAGGCAAAAAATTAATCGACCCAGAATGACAGTCGATAGCAGCGCGTAATACATTCCTCGAAGAACTACACTACCCGTACGCAAAATACAAATATCTTTTTTTCATAATTTATCGTATGTTTCAAAAAAATACTTATCCTATACTATTCCGCACTAGTCAAACTGCATTCTGTCAAAATTTCGTTGTAAGACCAACTTTATCTCCTGTTGTCTTTTTTATATTATTATATAGTATATTCCAGTGTATGTTATGGTATATTGTACAGATTCAAACGCATTATTCGTATATGTTTAGATGTTTTTGACATTTTCAAATTCTAAAGATATCCCTTCGCAGCCCCTCTACTATAGGTAGACACCGAATGAATGAAGGAACCGCGGACAGCTATGCCTATGCACCGTGCGAATGCACCGAAAGCCAGTGCATTTCGAACAGAATGATAACTAAACGTTCATTTATACTTAAAAGTTGCACGAACTCGCGTCGCTTCGAATCGTGGATGGGTCGTTATTTTTGTGCCAGCCCTCGTCGGTCCTCGTTTCTCTCGGTAAAGGGAGGAAACGAAGAGCGAATAGAGCGCTGCTAGAATCCGACTGCGACTATACGTCTCCATATAGGAAAGCGAGAGCTGAAAAGTTTTTTCCTCACGAAATTTTCATTCGCATCCCGGTCGCGTTTCGCGCGAGCCTTATAACGATCGTTTCGGCTTGCCTTATATAGGCGTCTGCGCCTCGCCTCGCTCGCGCCTCCTCGGAGCTCGGGAAAATTCGACAAAAATTATGCTCACACGCGGGTGATTGATGCTTCCGAAGATTTTTTTCTGCTCGCCATATTTCATATAAAAGCGTCGACTTTCCTTTTATTCTCCAATATTTTTCAAAGTAAGCGCAAAAACCGATAACGAATATTTCTGCGTAAGTATAACGTGGGTGCGAGTGTGCATAATCTTAACGAATGTCCAAAATTAATTGCATAAATATTATTTAATATTATATTATTCGCTCTGATTATGAAATGACAGTTAAGTTAATGTATATTGTGCAAATTAATGTAAGAGTCGTTATTTACTTTTACCGTTTCAAATTAATGAAGCTCCGGATTCGCCCAAATGAAAGAATAATAACCCGGAAATTAAATTTTAATGCACTCTCTTTATACATTTAGTTAATGGAAAGATAATAAAATAATCAATGCCGTAGTCCTCTCGATACTACGTCAACAATTACAGAAAATGCGTGCGGAAAACAAATATTTGGAGATTCTATATTATAGTTTCTAGTATTATTATTTTTATAGGATACAATGAGATTCATAAAAATATTACTTTTTAAATTTTATTTCCAGAAAATGGTATACATAAATTTGATGGTGAATAAAATTTATGATAGATAAAATCGAAAGTTTTCTGTAGTGTTCTATATAGTGATGGAATAATATATTGAATCAATTTATTAATAAATATATATTTAAAATCTTTTATCTTTTTAAGAACAGTTTAAAGATTAGTAAAGAAGAATTTTTAAAAAAAAATAATCTCCAGAAAAACTTATTTTGCTCTTTAAAAAAGTTTAGTAAAAGTGATTGTAACCTTGAAATAGCTGTTCTACCTCTTATTTTAAGTTTTGGTTCCTTATGAAAATTATATAGCAGTTACAGTAACATAAATTGCACGTAAAAATAACACTTTTTATATCGTATAGCGTTTATCATAAAAATGCCGTAATAATAACAGAAAAAAATAAAGAAATTTTATCTAGCTGAAGATAAATAAGTAGATCGACATAATAAAAAGTAATTAAAAGTTCTTTGTATTTTCAGGTAAGTTTTGTTTAATAAAAATGTAATTATTTATGTGAAAAGATAAAACTGTTTCTTTCTCTAACAATTTATGTTATTTACTTACAAATGTAAAATATGCGTTTCATAAGTAATATTTACAATTGATTTAATCAGGTTCAAAAGCTAAAATTTGAACAAGAAGAGGTGAAAAAAATGCCAAAATTGCTTTCAGACTTTGAGACCCTCTGACTGCCATATATATATATATACAATAAAATCAAGCGCATCAAACCGCGTACATTATCTCGGAAATGTCAACCTGCTGACGTTCCCATTTGTTAAGCAGCTCGATAAAACGGCCAGGAACGAGGCGCGGGAGAGAGAGAGAGAGAGAGAGAGAGAGAGAGCAGGCGAGACATATCATGAGAGGCGCGAAAAGAGATTCATAATTTAGCTGTAAGTCGTGTGTTGCAAGATACCGCCGCAGTGCCAAGGCCAAAAGAGGAAAAAAAATGCGAAGATCAGCTGGATGATATGAGAAGGAAAGAACGTGCAATATCTCTCTCTCTCTTCCCTCCGAGCATAATCTCAAAACAGGCCGCGCGTGAGGGAGACGTCCCAGAAGGACTATATCGCGCGTGAAAGATAAAAGTTAGCTCGCACTTTTTTAAGCTATATATATGCGCAAATGCTCGCGTTTTGGACCATGCGGGGTGGAAACGGGTGCACGGCTATATAGTACGAAAATGCTAATTTCAGTGTCTGCAACGTGGGATTCTACGGCGGACTGCTGGCGACCGTCTGTTAATTTTTTAAGCTGAAAATTTTGGAGACAGGGAGGGACAATCTCGACGCGACTCCATGATACAGTCGGAAAGAATGTTAAAATTTAAATCCAATTTTGCAACTATATATATATATATATATGCACGGGTGCAGTTCGTGGGTGTACAAGGAAGCCAAAGTATGCTGTTTAATTTTACTCTAATGATGTTCTGAAATTGACTTTAATTTTTGGAGTATACGAAGTACATAAATGTACGCTTTATGGTGGTTCGAGTAAAAGTAAAATTACTGGAAAATTGCATGAAATCAGTCATAAATTTTTTATAAAATAATAGGATCGATTTTAAAGGAAAATAGTGAAGCATCGTTGTCCATCGAATTTTTGTAAAAAAGTATTTTAAAAATAATATCTATTATATGGTGAATATATTTATATAGATATAAATATTTCATCCTTTTTTTAAACTGTCTATTGCACTGTTTTATATCAACTGACAATATAGTCAATGAAACTAACTACTAATACCAAAACTCTTAAAATTTTTACTGATGTTTTCCATAATAAAACAGTCCGATTACTTTTAAACAATCTTTAATTATCTCTGTTAGAAATTGAAGTATTTTTATAACTTAAGGTTAAATCTGACGCTTATGGAAAATAAAAGGAATATTGATATGGCTGGAAAGGGAATAGAATAGGGAAAGTGGAAATTCATTGAAAAGATTATTACATTTATTTGTGTAGATTATCTATTGACTCTTTTAATTGGTTTTACAGTTCTATTCGAATGGTAGCCAGACTGTCCTTGTTTATATTAATAAACATTTTTATCGATTTTACAGTCTTTATAATATAATATATTAATTAAAATAACGACAGTCAGACTGTCCTTGTTTATTATCACCACCGAAGAATCTGAAGTAGAACATATTACTAAAAATAAATTGCATTAAAAATTAAAAATAATAAAATAAAATAAAATAAAAATAACAAAAATAATAAACTATATTCTATGTGAGTGAAGGACAACCTGACTGCCCCCACCACCAATCTATCTACACATATCCTGTAATAGACCCGAGAGAGATATGTAGCTTATTAACAGAGAACAACCCGTGCCTTCGTGCCAGCACTTTATTGTTTGAATTAGTATGAAGCTGTAGTTAACAATACTCTTCTAATACAGATATGACCATGTTGTAATATTGGTTCCTTCTAGATCCTGACAATATGGAATTTGTAAATTTTTTCCCAATTGTAATGAAATGCTAAAAAACTTTCACGCTAAAATTATGAATTAAATTTTATTGCTGAATATCTTGGTTTTCGGGTAATGACCAGCTTCACAATACACTAAAGCACTGCTATTAAAAATGACGAAGACTAATAAATTCTGATATTTAACAGTCCTAGGCTACTATATTTAATTTCGGAGTTTGCACATTTTAGGAGCCTCCACGAGTGGCATTTAATTAAATCAAATTGAGAAACATATACGTCCCGGGCTGTTGGTAATATATGAATCTCATTCAAAATATAAACACTAGGCGTCGTTATATACGCAGACCTCGTTATGAGTTCTCGTTTTAGAGAAAAAAAACTTGTTTAAAGCAAAAGAGAATCTCGGCAGCATGTGGGCACGCGAGCGCGCGCGTGTGTGTATTTGTAAACTTTGAGGTATTGCATAAAGCATTCAGACGCGCAAAACGACTCGTGGACTAGAAGAAGGAGGAGCAGCATCGCGAAAGAGAGCCAGACTAGATTAAAGAAGCAGAGCCAGAAACGAATAAAAAAACAGCAGCTAAACGAAGCCAAGGAAAGAGAGGGAGGAGGAGAAGGAGGTGGAGGACGAGGGCGAGGGGGCGAGGAGACCGAGAGAAAGCGAGAACGCCCCGCGGGAAGGAAGAGAATATAAGAGAACGAGTTGGCGTTATATATATTGCGGAGCTCGAGCCGGGCCGCCGTGGCCGTGTGTCTCCATAACCTTAGGTACACACATGGAAATGTGTCCTGGGACCGGTTTGGTGGCCTGAAACCACCGCTGCCGCCGCTACCGCCGCCGCCAGCGTCGCCGCGCGCATACGGCTCTGCTGTTATCTGTATGAACGCCTCGTCGGCCGACCGCGCGCGCGCGACTCCTCGTCCGCACATACGGTTCGCTCCGCGTCAGCATCGACAGGCCGCTTCGCGTGCTCTACGCTTTTTTCCGACGACCCCGCTCACGTGTGCGTCGACTGTTCTCCTTTTCTCGCCCGCGCATATTTATAATATATAGCTAATGTGGCGATGTTCTGACCTATTTACGAAGCACACAGTTCCTTTGTATATATATATATATATATATATATATATATATATATATATATATATATATATTTAAATTTCAGGTGAGCTGTGAACAATATTCAAACCTATCACACCAAGAGAAACATGAGCTAATCATATTTTCTCTACAAGTGGATCCTACTCCAGATACGGGAGTTGTCTTATTCTTTGAGAACGTGCAGTCGGATAAACCGGAAAGCAGATTTCGGCCCTCTCTTTATTTATCTATCTAGCTATCTATCTTTCTACCTATATATATATATATATATATATATATATATATATATATACACACGCGCGCGCGCGCGTGCACACACACACACACACACACACACACACACACACACACACACACACACACACACACACACACACACACACACACACACACACACACACAGACACACACACACACACACACACTGGAATCTTCTGAAAACTGGAAGGCAGTAGCCAGTTTCGCAAAAGAGGTGATGACCAAACTTAGATATGCCGATAGAACTAGGCGAATGGCCCAGGATGAACCAGGCCAACTGATCCTATTTTAAGATACAGAAGACGAACACCGAACCCCTGATCACCTGTGTGGATGGGGGACGTAGGATAGTGTCATAAGAAGATGAGTTGTATAGGCTAATTAACAGCCCCGCCGAAGTAATATTCCCGGATAGTTCCGGCGGGATGCTGGTTTCGAGAGGCCACTAGTGCAGAGCTTGCTCTGCCTACGCCTAATAAAAAAAAAAAAACACACACACACACACACACACACACATATATATACTGCGAAACTCGGGGACGAACTGCGAACTACTTTCTTAACGAAATTGAAACAACTCGATAATTTATTTTGGTTCCGACGAATTTTATTGAGGCGTCAGCTTTACCCTTATTTCGCCAATCTTTTTTATTACCTCTCCGGAATGCTCAGAGATAAAAGGCACTATTGAGCCGCTATAATAAGATTATTTAATCGCGTTGTAGTGGCATTGCAAAATTTGAGGATATAGAGCTTTATTATACATTCATACGTTAGGCATAAGTATAACGATAAAGCAGCTTATTTCGAAATAGTTCATTACATCATCAGGAATTGTAAAAATGTTGAAAATACGAATTTCCAAATCTTGGATTGTTTTTCGACGTAAATTTCACAACACGAAAAATCGATGGGGTAAGTTTTTCAAATTTTTAATAGTGTATACGTTATTAGTTAAATAATTTGTAATGGCCGAATTCAAAATTTTTTCACGTTATATATATACGAGGGTGGATTGATAAGTTTCCGGCCTGACCAAGAAAAACAACGTTTTTAAGAATTTTTTGTTATTTCTCAATATAATCTCCTCCAAGACTGATACATTTTTCATAGCGGTGTTCTAGTGTAGTAATACCATCTCTATAGACTGATTTGTCAAGCTCCTCAAAATAGCCATTTACAGTTTCGTTTACTTCTTCATTGTCCGCAAATCTCTTACCGCTAAGCCATTTTTGAGGTTAGAAAACAGATAATAGTCACTCGGGGCTAGGTCTGAAGAGTAGGGAGGGTGCGGCATCAATTCAAACTTCAGATCGTTGATTTTAGCCTTCGCCAGATGAGATCGTTTAATTTTCACTTGGTGGCTCAAACGTTGCAATAAGTCTGCGTAGTATTGACCAATGATAGTTCTACCCTTTTCAAGGTAATCAATGTATATAATACCTCTTGCATCCCAAAAAACAATAGTCATAACCTTGTTCGCCGAAAAAATTGTTTTTGCCTTCTTTGGAGTTGGTTCCCCTGGTCCAATCTACTGTTTAGACTATTGTTTGGTTTGAGGAGTGTAATGGTGGACCCAAGTTTCGTCAACGGTTACGAATCGACGCAAAAATTTGCTTGGATTACGCTTATACAAGGCCAAATTGACGGTAGAAATATTCTTTCGAATCAATTTTTGGTCGACTGTTAGCAAACGCGACACCCATCTTGCACAGAGCTTTTCCATATACAAATGTTGGTGCAAAATATTTTGTACACGTTCATATAACATCTTACAGGTCTCAGCTATCCCACGCACTTCACTTTTAATCTGCGGTCTTTCAGCACTATTTGATGGATTTTTTCGATCATATCTGGAGTTGTGACTTCAATGGGCCGTCCTGAGCGAGGTTTATCAGAGGTGCTCACACAACCCTTTTTAAACTCGGAAACCCATTACTTAACGGTTGAATATTATGGGAAGGGTGTCCCCAGTGTTGAGTCCATCTCTTCTTTAATTTCCTTCGGCGTTAACCCCTCCAAATAAAAGTATTTGTAGACAGAACGATTTTCCAGCTTTTCCATTTTTACGAAAAACACAGAGGCGTCTTGTTCAGCGTGCTCTCAAACCTAAACTAACATGACGATCGGACTGAAACTATAGCTACAAGCTATCTAAGGATGGTACTATAGAACGACACCTCAAGACAGGCCTAATGGCGCCATCTCTTGGTCAGGCTGGAAACTTATCAATCCACCCTCGTATATATATATTGTCTAAAATTCAATGTATATGTATGTATGAATCTTTGTCAATATGTATGTAAATCGGCTTTTGTATTCTGTCATATAAGATTGGGTTAATGTCGGGTTTTTCCACCCCGCCTCTAATCCTGTAACTACCTAGACGCCGCCTTCCCCCACATCATTAGTCCCTTACCTCGTGCTCACCGAGCCGCTGCGCCGGCTAGCGGTGGTTAATTGTAAGGTCGCCTCGAGTGCGAACCTGCGTATAACTGGTAGCAACCTGCTAACCCCCACTCTCTGTATTTTTGTAAATATGCTAGTGACTGCATCTTCTTGCGGACGGTGCAACTTTAGATCACCATCGACTGTCGCAGCGCTCACTTCTACCTGTATCCACATATAATTAATAAACGGTTGTTACCCACAAATAAATTGTCTTCCTTTAAGTTATTCAACCTTAAGAGAGGAAGAGCTGCGTAAGCTTCAGTCTTCCGCTACGTTCAGCTCCACTTCATTACATGGTCCTTCGAGCCGGATTCACCAACGACGAATACAGCACACTTCAAAATTCAACAGTGAAATATCCAGCATATGGTGCCGATCTAAGGATTGATATAGGCATCATTTAACAAGTGGTTCTGTACTGAATAATTAATTTTAGTGCGTATAGTACCAGCGATAGTATACAATAAAGAGCGTTGCTTCAGTACAAGTGCAAGCGATCGTACATAGAATAAAAACGTTACGCGCTAATCCGACATACGACAGTCAAGCAAGACGCTATAAAAACGAAGTAAGGGTTAAGGGACTCTCATCACCCTCTGAAATTCTTGTGGAGGAAAACAACATCTAGCGACAGTCAATAACGTCAACATCAGCAACGCCTGATCTCCAACAGCACAGCGTGAGCCCAGCAAGGAAGGATAGAAATAACACGACGACATCAAACTCATATCAGCCAGGTGGACAAGAACCTTCCTCTCGACGACGACAACAAGCTTATCGCAGCAAGGCAGAATCCACTTCTTCAAGCATCAAGCAAATCTACGACATCGAGCAGACAGCACAAAAGCGGACGACATTCACCCTTCTCAACAACGACAGCAAACTGTACGTCTAGTTAACGCCATATTACGAGTCGCTAATAATATTAGGAGTGTGAATAAGTCTTTCCCGTTTTTTGTAAGAGATGGCGCCACCAATACTGTGCGAGTATTCAATGGTTACATATGTCATAATCAAAGCTTATTCATATGTCAACAATTCCATACTAACACATTAGTTAAAATTTTTTCGCATCATAAATTTTTGATATCGTGAAAATGTCGAAATTTGAGCTGAGTCGACGTCATTTGCGGGAAGTTTCAGTTTATTGGTTCAATTTGAAGAAATCTGCTGCCGAGACGTATCGATTGCTTCAGGAGGCTTATGGACAAGGTTGTGTCGATGATTCAAGTGTTCGCGGATGGTTTCGACGCTTCAAAAGCGGTGATTTCGACGTGGAAGACAAGGAGCGTTCCGGGCGGCCGCAAATCTTTGAAGATCGAGAATTGGCGACTTTACTTGATGAAGATTCTTGTCAAACGCAAGAAGAACTTGCTGAAGCATTGGGAGTTGACCGAACAACCATTTCCAAGCGTTTGAAAGCCATGGGAATGATCCAAAAGCAAGGAAATTGGGTGCCGTACGAACTGAAGCTGAGAGACGTCGAACGGCGTTTTTTCACTTGCGAACAGCTGCTTCAGCGACATAAAAGAAAGGATTTTCTGCATCGTATCGTGACTGGCGATGAAAAGTGGATACGTTACGATAATCCGAAGCGAAGAAAATCATGGGGACTACCCGGCCATGCATCATCATCGACGGCCAAGCCAAATATTCATGGCGCCAAGCTCATGCTCTGTATATGGTGGGACCAGCTAGGTGTGGTTTACTATGAGCTTCTGAAACCGAATGAAAGGATCACAGGCGAGGTCTATCGACGACAATTGATGCGTTTGAGCCGTGCACTGCGAGAAAAACGGCCACAATACTCCGACAGGCACGACAAAGTTATTTTGCAACATGACAATGCTCGCCCACATGTTGCACCGCCGGTGAAAACATACTTAGAAACGCTCAAATGGGAAGTCCTACCCCACCCGCCGTATAGTCCAGACGTTGCTCCGTCTGATTACCATCTCTTCAGATCGATGACGCATGGCCTGGCTGACCAGCACTTCCATTCCTACGAGGAAGCCAAAAAATGGGTGGATGACTGGATAGAGGCCAAACCGGTCGAATTTTTTCGCAACGGGATTCGTATGTTGCCAGAAAGATGGGAAAAAATTGTAGCTAGCGATGGCCAATACTTTCAATAATTCATTTGTAACCATTTTTTCACAATAAAGGCTCAAAATTTGAAAAAAAACGGGAAAGACTTATTCACATACCTGATACTTCCTTTGCATTTCCTGTAATTCTCGCTATCGTTTCGATTTCATTTAAAGAAAAATAAACTAAACCGTTGATTTATACAGAGTGAAAATGACGACGTCAATCGAAAATATAGACCTTACCGCGGCGCAAGCAAAAAAACGCTTCAGTAAACTTATAGTAGAACGCGAAAGTTTAGGGCATAGATTAGTACGACATAAAAGTTACGCGGACAGCAATGAACGAGAAATAGATTTGATTTTATTAGAAAATCGCTTGAGCGAAGTAACGTCAGAATATAGCATGTTTAAAGAAGTTCAATCAGCGTTAGAAGTCTTAGAAACCGCTAAGCCAAACCCTCAGTTGGCAATAAGGGGAGAATACGAAGAATCATATTTTAAGTGCATGTCGAAAATGCAAACAATATTAGAGAAAAGTAAAAAATTCACCGGTAGCAGTTTATCGCAAAATATTAGTCAAGCCACATGCGAAATCCATATAAAACTTCCTACGATGTATCTACCTAAATTTAGCGATGCTCCGACAGATCAATGGACGACGTTTTCGGCTTCGTTTCAATCGTCCGTACACGCTAACTCGGGATTTTCGAATGTTCAAAAACTCATGTATTTGAGAACGTGTCTATCTGGTAAAGCTGCAGAAAAAATAGAGTCGCTCGAAATATCGGACGCGAATTACGAAGTAGCTTAGAAACTTTTGGAAAGAGAATATTACGATCCTGCAATTTTAATAGAAAAACGTATTAAAGCCTTCTTCGAACTACCACCGTGCCCGAAACCATGCGCCGACATGCTTGGTAATTTATTAGACAAAGCCAATAAAAATTATCGAGCGCTCGAAGCTCTTAACAGGCCGTTTTTGCATGCATTCCCTATGTACGCCATAACATCAAAATTAGACGAACCAACGCGTATGAAATGGAGAGAGTTTAGTCAATCTCACGAAGAAATGAGCATGATCGATTTACTAGATTTTTTACAAAATAGAAAAAAAATTTTATATAACATGAAGGTGGAAAGGACAGAAAGAATTCCAACCGTCAATAATAATTCATCGCGTAGTGTCGGTCATAGAAATGTTGTAAATCAGAATCGTCCGGTATCAACGTACATCGCTCAGACTAAGGCAGTCTGTAATATATGCAAGGCGCATCATTACACGCAATATTGTGAAAAACTTACGGCGTCCGATAAAAGGGAACGCGTAGAAATCGTAAAAAATCATCAGTTATGCTTCAACTGTTTAAAACCGATTCATACTGCCGATGAATGTAGGAGCAGTAATAGGCGCAAAACTTGTAAGAAAACGCATCATACTTTACTGCATATGGATTCTCGCGAACCGGAAAACAAAACTTTTGTAGGTTTAAATGCGTATGGAGCATCCGAAGTAATCCTCTCGACAGCCGTTGTGCATCTATTCGATAAGGACGGAAATCCACACGCGTGCCGTGCACTTCTTGACTCCGGAGCTCAATCGAACATGATTACGAGCCAATTATCAGAAAAACTTGGTCTAGAGGAACACGAAACAAATATCCCACTTATAGGCGTTAATCAAATTACTACGACAATAACGAAATCCGTGTCAGCTAAAATGCAATCGTGAATTAATAATTATTCTGCTCAATTAAGATTTTTAGTATTACCAATAATTACGAGTAGATTACCCTCCATTCGATTACCCAAGACGGGGCTAAAAATGCCACCGAATATTAGTTTAGCTGATCCCCGATTTAATATACCCCAATCTATAGACCTTATTATAGGCTCGGAACTATTTTACAAATTAATGTCTGTAAGGAGAATTGATTTAGCACCACCATCGGCTGTTTTGCAAAAAACCTTACTCGGCTGGATAGTTGCCGGGTGTGTTTCATTGCCAAGAGAGCCCAAGGCTTCAGTATGTAACCTTGCGTTAAACTCGCTAAAGATGAATGTAGCCAAGTTTTGGGAAATCGAAGAGGGACCACAAAAAAGCATAATATCAGAGGAAGAACGAGATTGCGAGATTCATTTTAAGCAAAATACACGTCGCGATATTACGGGGTGTTATATTGTAAGTCTTCCATTCAAAAAAAATAAATCAGATTTAGGCGAAAGCTACGCGACCGCTCTCAAACGGTTTTATGCGGTAGAACGATCACTTGAGAAAAAATCAGTAATAAAGGCGTCATATCACGAGTTTCTCGACGAATATGAAACACTCGGTCATATGTCCCAATGCGAAATAGGAAAGGATGAAGGGTTTTTTCTTCCTCATCACGCCGTTTTAAAAGAAGCAAGTTTAAACACTAAATTACGTGTCGTATTTGATGGCTCCGCAAAAAGCTCCAGTGGTATTTCATTGAATGTCTCATTAATGGTCGGTCCCGCGCTACAAGATGATTTATTTTTAATTATTTTACGTTTTCGGATGTACGCGTATGTGCTAACGGCGGACATTGAAAAAATGTATCGCCAAATTCTAGTTAATGATTCTGACCGGGCGTATCAAAAAATTCTATGGCGCAAAAATCAGGAGCAGCCGATTAAAACATACAAGCTTAATACGGTAACGTATGGTACATCGTCGGCATCCTATCTAGCTACGCGCGTATTACAACAGCTTGCGGTAGATGAAAAGGCAATGTACCCTAATGCAGCGCGCGCGTTGACTGAGGATTTTTACATGGATGATTTGTTAACCGGCGCGCGAACCTTTTCGGAGGCGGAGGGTATAAGAAATGAGTTGCTGGAAGTGACCAAGAAGGGCGGTTTTAATTTGAGAAAATGGGCATCGAACGAGCCTCGATTAGTTGAAAAAACAGTCGAACAAAACACGAATCTGCATATATATCTTGATAACGCGATTGTTAAAACATTAGGCCTTTGTTAGAATTTGCAGCAGGACACTATCGCGAATACTGTAAATTTGGAAAAAGTAACAAATACGATAAATAAACGAACGATTCTGTCACAAATTGCACGTTTGTTCGACCCCCTGGGGTTACTCGGTCCGATTATCGTTAAAGCCAAAATAATTATGCAACGTTTATGGCAGCTTAAGTTGAAATGGGACGAATCGGTGCTGCAAGATATTCATTTATTGTGGACTAATTTCTATTCTCAGTTGAATATCGTAAAAAATTTAAATATTACGAGAAGAGCTGTTTCGAAAAACTATATTGGTTTGCAATTGCACGGATTTTGCGATGCGAGCCAAGACGCATACGGTGCCGCGATATATATTCGTTCAATTGATAATGATGGGAATGTAAACACAGAATTGTTATGCTCAAAATCACGTGTCGCGCCACTAAAGTCTATCACGATACCATGCCTAGAATTATGCGCGGCTAGTCTACTGGCTAACTTGTATACTACAGTATCGCGCGCGTTGAATCGGATAAATTTCGAGAAAAAAGTACTATGGTCGGACTCAACGATAGTTCTGCACTGGTTATAAACGCCCCCGAACACGTTAAAAACTTTCGTCGGTAATCGCGTATCCGAAATACAAGACTTATGTAAAGACGTCCAATGGTTACATATTCGGTCGGAGCACAACCCTGCTGACATGCTATCGCGCGGGCTAACTCCATCTGAGCTTAGCGACCAGCGGGCCTTCTGGCAAAGGGGTCCCAACTGGCTCTCAACACCCGAACATATGTGGCCTATAAAAAAACTCGAAGAAATTACCATCACCGAAACCCGCGAAAGGCCAATCAATATATATATCAATTGCACTAAACCTATGAAACAGGAAGAATCGATAAAGGAGCTCGAAGTAATTAAAAAGTTTTCGTCGTTTGAAAAATTAAAGAGAATAGTGGCGTATTGTTTGCGATTCATAAACAATTGTAGATTAAAAGGCAAAAAATCCATATACCAAGATCCGTCGCGAAAAAATAAATATAATTGCGATAAATTACCAATAATAAAAGCCGATGAAATCGTTCAAGCAACTGAGTTTTCGAAAGAAATTAAAATATTATCGGAAAAACGAAGTTTAAACGGCAGACTCGGTCGGCTCTGTCCTTTTCTAGATTCAGAAGGTATAGTAAGAGTTGGTGGTAGGTTAAGACTCAGCGAGTTACCGTATTCTTATAAACACCCCATGTTGCTTCCGTCCGCGCATTTTATATCAAAATTAAGTATTGAGAAGGAACACTTAAGAAATTTTCACAGTGGTGCACAAGCTACGCTTAGCGCTACCCGCCAATATGTGTGGATCATACATGGGCGTAATGCCGTCAAGAGCGTGATAAATAAATGTATTACCTGCTACCGGTCGAAGCCTTCAACGCCTAACTACGTGATGGGAGATTTACCGGTCAGTAGAGTAACATATAAAAGGCCCTTTATACAAACCGGGGTTGACTTTTGCGGACCATTTTTCATTAAGGAAAAACGTCACCGGAATCGTAATAAAATCAAGGTTTATGTGGCTATTTTTGTATGCTTTGCTACAAAGGCAGTGCATATAGAATTAGTACAGGACTTAACAACTGAAGCCTTTTTAGCTAGCCTACGGAGGTTTATAGCGCGACGCGGAAAGCCGTCTGACATATACAGCGACAACGCAACTAATTTCGTAGGGGCAAAACGGGAACTAGACGATCTTAAAAAATTTTTAAATTCTAAGGAGGACAATGAAAAAATTCAGCACGCACTTGCTAACGAATCGATTCAATGACATTTCATACCTCCGCGTTCGCCTCACTTTGGCGGTCTTTGGGAGGCCGTCGTGAAATCATTTAAAACGCACTTGATTCGTATAGCGGGAGATACCTTACTTGCGTATGAAGTTTTGCACACGCTTGTCACTGAAATCGAAGCGATACTAAACTCCCGTCCTTTGACTCCCATATCCACCGATCCTAACGACTTACAATCCTTATCTCCTGCGCATTTCCTAATTGGCGACTCGTTCACAAGCGTACCTGACTACGACTATCGCGGTATTCCATCAGGCCGACTGTCGTCTTGGCAGCACGCGCAACAGCTCAAACGACACTTCTGGGTGAGATGGAGGAGTACCTGCACGAACAAAATGTTCGAAGTAAATGGCATAACGAGTCGGTAAAGGAAATTAAAGTAGGTACGATCGTTACAGTACATGAGGACAATAGCCCGCCATTTCAATGGAAACTTGCACGAGTAATCCAAACTCATCCAGGTCAAGATGGAGTAATCAGAGTAGTCACAATCAAAACTTCTAACGGAGAATATAAGCGAAGCATAAAAAAATTGTCACCGCTACCTATTAACGATTGATTAAATATATTACTATATTTTTCTTTTATTTATTTACTATGTAGGATTTCCTGATTGTACAATTATACGTATATTACGTTTTTACTTCAGAACCATGATCCAAATGTAACGATAATTTTCCTATTTACTCTGTAATTGATGTAAGGAATAAAAAATCTACTGTATGTGCAAAACTACTTTAGTAAGAGAATGTATGTATTTTTTCTTTTTTTTTTTTTTTTTGAACGTGACCGTTCAAGGGGGCCGGTATGTCTAAAATTCAATGTATATGTATGTATGTATCTTTGTCAATATGTATGTAAATCGGCTTTTGTATTCTGTCATGTAAGATTGGGTTAATGTCGGGTTTTTCCACCCCGCCTCTAATCCTGTAACTACCTAGACGCCGCCTTCCCCCACATCATTAGTCCCTTACCTCGTGCTCACCGAGCCGCTGCGCCGGTTAGCGGTGGTTAATTGTAAGGTCGCCTCGAGTGCGAACCTGCGTATAACTGGTAGCAACCTGCTAACCCCCACTCTCTGTATTTTTGTAAATATGCTAGTGACTGCATCTTCTTGCGGACGGTGCAGCTTTAGATCACCATCGACTGTCGCAGCGCTTACTTCTACCTGTATCCGCATATAATTAATAAACGGTTGTTACCCACAAATAAATTGTCTTCCTTTAAGTTATTCAACCTTAAGAGAAGAAGAGCTGCGTAAGCTTCAGTCTACCGCTACGTTCAGCTCCACTTCATTACATATATATATATATATATATATATATATATATATATATCATATATATCATATATATCATATATATAGCTATCAACCCATTAATCGCAACTGATTGAGATTTTAAAATTTAAGGGTATTCTTGCTTTGAACCCTGTGACACAGAAAACGCGCAAGTGAAAGGGTAACTCTCAAAAGTCGTGTGCAATCTCCGTATGATATATATATATATATATATATATATATATATATATATATATATATATATTCGCGGGCACCGTGAAAGCGCGATAAGACGCCTCTCGTGGAACCAGCCGCTATTATATTATCTATAATAGGATACTATAATAGTCCCTCGGATACCTCGCCTCGGATCTGGCGGCTGGATAAAGACATCAAAGGTGCGCGCGACATAACAATTCTGAAGTGAAAATATCGAGGCTAATCGAGCAGCGCGACTTATCAGCTTTCTCTTCTGCCCTTTATACCATGTAGACTCACCCCCCCCCCCCATCTGGGGAAAAATCACTATTACCACGGCATCGGCGCCCGCAATTATCGTACACGGCACGACGAGCGGACTTTTTTCTCTACGTCTCATCTATAATGGTGATATTAGTCGAGTTCGCTATGACAAGCAAAAATTACCGGTTCTACATATAAACTTACCTATCCTCCGTGGAGATTTTTTTTCTAAAAATAAAGAGAAGGAAGTTCCTCGTAAGCTTGCTTGTTTTTGAATTATGAATTTCTCTATACGTCCAATAGTCTTATGGTTCTTCATTCATTTTATCCGGGTATTCAAAGTTGATTTAAAGAATAATTTTTTTATTGTATGTACATTTTATCAATTTCAATATAGTAATTATAATAAAAAAGTAGAATACTGAAAAGTTAACGTTCACCTTTCAAAAAAAGTATTATAAGTTATGTAATAGTTATTATTATGTTATCAAAATAATGCCTGCTTATATTTTCCACAAGGTCTATGTTTTGATAGATGCGTGCTTTTGTAAGCTTAGTCAAATATAAAAGTTAAAAAATAATATTAGAATAAAATAAAATGCATTACAATACATATAATAGAAATACAATAAAAAAAACTAGTTTTTTAAACGTAAGAATTTATTTATTTCCCAAAGATATTTTCGTTTAATATTTCTAAAATATTTTCACCAAATTATTTATTATTATGAATCTGACCTTTTTATAGCGATTCGATATCTTGATTTAATATTTATTATAAATTATAAATATTTAAACAAATTTTTTATGGGTTTTAAATAAAATTTAGGTATACTTTTCGTAAATTTTAATAGGAATTGCGAAAGACTCATTTCTATTATATAATTAATAACAGAAGCTTATCTCACTTCTTGAAATTTTTTAATGTTTTTTTTACATACTACTTATTATAATGCAATGTGCATCAGATGATGAGGGATTACTTCAATCAACACAATTATCTTTTTAATTTTATAGAATTTTTTAAATTAAATATTAGAGTAAGTCTAAATACTATGGTAAATCTAAATATTATAGTATAATTGAATACATGCATTAGAAATTTTACACAAATGAAGAACGTAATATTAGGTAAAATTTCGATCTAGTCTCTACGCAAGTAATTAGATATTTACAAAAAATTTCCGTAAATATCTATAAAAGTAAGTTTTACAAAAGCTAAAATAATTATTTACAAAGAATATTTTTGTTTAATTGCGATTTATTAGTTATTAGTGCTTGCTTACAGATATTGAATGGGTTCTCATTCAAATTTAGATTATAATGCAACTTGCATTAATTTACATAAATATTTTTGGCAAAATGAAATAAATTCTTTCATTATTTTACGTCTAAAGTCAAATACGCCATATTTAGAATTTGAAATACCATAATGAAACATTTATCTCCATACGATACAAAAATCCAAAACCCTTTGGTTTTTTTTTGGTTTGGTTAAAAAATTATTTTTAGCATCTAAAAGGGAACTCTAATTTAGATTAAAATTTTTCTTTATTGTAAATATAGAAACATCAAAGCGCTATAAGAGCGTCAAATCATATCCAACTCATTTTCAATTCATCGGATTAGGGGGGGGGGTGCAACTTTGCGCCCCGCAATCAAGCGGTCTCCGCGTGGAGAGAACGAGAAAATCCAGTGCCGGGCGCGAATCCCAGTCTCTTTGCGCAAATCCTCCACCACCGCGGATATATATAGATAGGTATATATGCTTATACGCAATGGCGTACTCACACCTCCATGAGCAACGTACACACACACACACACACACACACACACATACAGAGAGAAAGAGAGAGAGAGAGACAGACAGGCACACACACGAACACGCACACATATGTTCTCCGTTCGTGGCGCGCCACGAAACCGCGGGTCCCGCGCACACGACGGAGCGAAATCTCTTTCGCTGCAGCACGACGGCAGCTGCGGTGGCGGCAGCAGCAGCAGCAGCGGAGAAGCCCAAAGGACTTGCGAAAAGGAGGAAGGTAAAGAGAGCATGGCGCGAAAACCAGGCTTACACAGGCATAGACGAGCAGGAAGAGAATGCTTGGCTGCAGACTCTGGCGCGCATAAGCGCAGCGCCTAGATGCTTTACTGCATATAATTGCAAGACACGCACACACATACACACGCATACATGCATGTCTTTATGTATGCTTGTGTATCAGCTTATCTTGGGTTCTTTTCTCGTTATTTCTCACTCTTTCGCTTGTATTCTGTTTCGAATGCTGCCCGTGAAGTCTTTTAGAAGTAGCTTTAGTAGGTATCTTCAGAAACTGCGCGATATTTACCAGAAATCTTATTCGTTCTTTCGAATTCATATCATTATTTGTTCTGCCTGGTGAAAATGCTAAATATTTTGAATGCATAAACAAGTTATTTTGTTTTGAAGAAACATAGTAACAAGGTATTAATATTCGGTAGCAACTCGAAATAATGTAACGTTATTGACGGACATTCGCGCCTATTCCGTGGCTAGATTTTTTAAACTTATTTTTTAGGTATTTAATATTTATAACAATTAGTATCACATGAATGTATTTTATGTTTAAAACATACCTTAAAACAAGCTTGAAACTATGCACAAGTTGTAAGGTGTTAAACATTAAATAAATTAATATCATTATTATGGATTATGATCTAAATTCATTGTCGTTCATTACTACCTTCATTAATAAATTTTTAATTTTTATTCAGATCATAATTTTGAATTAACTTAACTACTCATGCTATATGCTTTATACATATAATGCATATTAAAACCAACAATAATTCACGAATTCGTACACAATGTTATACTTAAAAAACCATAATTGGACTTATGCAATAGCCAAGGTATTTACCACTTGTCGGGATTGTCCAGTCGCCAGACATGCGGTGTGAACTCTCTCCATAAATCAAAGTTTCGGATTAAAGTTATGAACTTAACTATACATGAATTTAAAAAAAATTATATTACAATATTGTATAAATATCAATTATTAAATAATTATGAAATAAATTGGTCATTTACTAGCCAGATTTTTATTGTCAGAAATTTCAATTAATTAATACTAGTATGTTTAGGCTAAAGAGCTTACCAAAACTTGTATATATATATATATATATATATATATATATATATATATATATATATATATTAATCAAAGTTCCCTAATATAAGAAATTATTTTAATTATTGCGTTGGTGTAATATTACGCTGTTATTTAAATTTTATAGTAATCAGCTTTACGAACTATTTGTAGTAAATAAAGTTATTTATTATTCATGTTATTTTTAAGCAGCGTACATTAAGAATTGAATTTTTTTGTAAAAATTTATTAAACCTATCAAGAAATCTATAAAGATAGAACTGAAGATGCATTTGTTCTGTTATGAGTCGTCAAAGTACACAACGGCGACGAGATAAAAAAGTTAAGTTTTAGTAAAATCAATAGAAATATTTCTAAAATCAATTTCAATTCTTTTTGCGAGAATTCATTAATTATAAAATTGATTTTTCTGAGATAAAGACTAGTTTCATGTACAATTGCAGAAATAACGCTATAAATAAAGTTCTAAATAGGCTTTTTCGTTTTTTTACTTTTAGCTATCAACTTAAAACTGGGATCAAGAAATATGTTAAATAAATGTTGAAGATAATTAAATTTTTAATTAAATAAGATTAAATCTATTAAAATAGTATTATTAGTTAAATTGGAAATTAAGAAAAACATTCGCAAAGAATTTTTTTTTATTTATTAAATAACTTTTATAGTATTTATATAAATAATTGAATAATATTTATATAAAACAATTTTTATAGAAATTAACTTTTGAAATTGAGAAGCGACATTCTTTTTGCTCTATATAATATGTATTTATATAAAAAACAATATATTAACATTAAATTAAAAGTGCTAGTAAAGTTTATCATAAATTAAAAGAGTTACATCTACATTTGACTAACAAAGTAAGTTCTCGTATAATAAATTATTGGTCAATAATAGTTCTGTCTGTTATCGAATCTGTTCTGTGCTTTCTGCTAATAAGCTGACACGATCTCAACGGTTAAAAAAGTGTCCGCGTTGTGGTGCTTTCGACGCTACTGACTATCCATGTACGGGCTGATGAATAGAAGAGCGAGTAAAGGGAGGCTATTCGCTCTCTTGAGATAATGCCGAGCGCTTCCTCGCCGCAGTTATATCGCTTCGAGGTTAATTGGAAGCGAATGGATACCTCGTCCTTCGCGTTTCTTTCGCCGATGGGTTGGTATGATCTCTACGCCGACTCTACGCACCCCGTGCTATGCCGGCAATCAATTATATATATATATATATATATATATATATATATATATATATATATATATATATATATACGAGCTCAGGAAATTTATTAGGATGCCGCCTGCGTGGAATCTCTTAAATCGTCTGCCCCTCCCCCCAAACTGGTGCGGCTCCACACCTCGAAAGGTTATGTTATTTCGAAATCTGCAGCGTCCCTCGTAGAATATTCGGACCTAATCATATGCGATCTCAAGGACCGTGGCGTAGAGGATATTCGCGTGTAACAGAGGTACCCCGGCGATCTATCTATATGATTCCTTATATAAATCTTCGGAATACACTTACAGCTTAAATAATTATTTACACCTCCTTCCCTGAGCCGTTTAATAATATTTTATATTTTCTGCGAAATTTATTTTTATTTTCGTGCTTCAATCGAGATAGAGAATTAGAATTGGAATTTCATTTATTATAGCCTAAGGATTCATGGTCCTTCATAGGCCAGAGAGAGAGAGAGAGAGAGAGAGAGAGAGAGAGAGAGAGAGAGAGACAGCTCCACATAGAAGAAAATGAATTATTTCTATCTTGTATAATACACATATATTTATATGAAGAGTCGGAAAGAGAACAGCCACAGCCACGTTTCTATCCATAACTTTATACAACACACGACACCGATGCCCTCCTTCAACCGGTTCGCCGCCTTTAATACCTAGAACAGATGCGAAAAACCCAGTTACCAGCTCGTGCGAATATAATATCTCGTTCCCTCTAAAGCATTACCTCAACAAAATAAAGGCAAACTGATTCTCTATAACTTAAAGAAAAACCATCGTCTGGACCTCCCCTCTCCTCCTCGTAAATACTGGTTTAAACGAGATATTAACACACTAGAGCCTTAAGGTTATGAACGTGAGATCTTAAACGCACAAATTCTGGTGGTTTTTTTAAAAAATCATTTGCAGGCTTCATTTTAGAAGTGTACTTTTTTGAAAGCTATATAGAAATATATTTCTACCGAGTTTTATAAAGAAGAAAGAAAGAAAGAATAAAGGTTTAAAAATTGAGAAAAACAAACGTATTTGTCCAAAAGTACCGTAAATCATAATTTACGAGAATATAGAAATATAAGGATTACTACATCTTCTGGAAATGATATATCTGAGCAGATGATTTATCCGAACAGAAGATCGTGGTGTTATTATGCTTTGTCGGAAAAAGGCAACATCGAAAGTTTAAGAAAATATATAGAGAAAACAATATTTAAGAATTTTATTATAGAAAGTCTACGTGTTATTAACTAACGAAAATTACATAGAATACTTACCAGGATAATTATTTTCTACAATACGTGCAAAGAACAAAGAATGTTCATAAATTTATAGAAATTCGTGACACGTACAAAAGTCATCACACATGGAATTTTGGAATCTACTGCTGTCTTTTGTTTGTGACGCAAATTCATTTGCATTCATATCATAGCTACGCTCTAAACTTCTCTTGTTACACTAAGTAATAAGCTGCGAAAACAAGAAACTTCGACTAAGTTATAGAATTTCTTTCACTGTAGAAAAGAAACTCTCTCTCTCTGATAATTTGAAACTTCGACGGCCGGCTAAAATAAATAAAAGCCAATACAAAATCCAGCCAGAACTCTATATCCATGATCATTTTATATTCATGAAAGGTATAAATAAAATTTGAAAATCCATCATTAATGGGATTAATTCTAAATCCCTTTCTACTCTTGCAGTCACCCGTCAAATCGAACTTTCCTAATTGATAACTGATGTATAATTTGATATCGCAATTAAAGCGAACTTTGACGCGTCTCTCACTCTCTCTCTCTCTCTCTCTCTCTCTCTCTCTCTCTCTCTTTCTCACCCTGTCTCTCACCCTGTCTCGGTCCTATATAGCTGTAATAAGCGTTAGGCACGCGCACGACTGCTAACTCGTGCATTGGGGCATTATACCGTAATGCGATGTCTGACGGAAAGTTTTCAGCGAGGAGAACGCGGAAGGGGGATTGTGTGGAGGTGGCTTGCGCGCCTCCCAGAGGAAGCCAGTGTCGCGCGTATTAGCGCGCCGGGCACGTAAGGAAACCGCAGAAGCGCGGCTCTTGGCGCCTCTGCTTGAAATTATATATATATATATATATATATATATATATATATATATATATATATATATATAGTCGTGAGCGACTGTGTGTATATGGTATACATGCATTGGGAGTGCGGCATCGAGTGCCTCGAATCTTGTAAAATCCTGTAAAGTTTAGAGGTATTTATACTGCCCAAACACCGAGGGTTCGAAATAATTATTATCGATCGATCGACATAGTCAGTGAAATTAACATTTATATCAAACCCATATAAATTATCTATTGATTTTTTAAAGAAGCTTCAAAACTTCTTAGAAAATCAATAAAAATTTGAATGTAGATAAATCTCATGGAGTTACAGGATTTAGAATGCATATATTTGTATAAAATCTACTTGATTCTCAAGAGTATTCTTATTTTTTCACTGAATTGAAAAATATATATTAGTAAATAAAGTGAAGCTTGCTAAAAATACACAGTATTTGTAATTGAAACTCCTTCAATTATGTGTATAAAATGAGCTTGTA
This sequence comes from Sycobia sp. Sy_11, assembly GCA_018907035.1. Classification (NCBI taxonomy): domain Eukaryota; kingdom Metazoa; phylum Arthropoda; class Insecta; order Hymenoptera; family Epichrysomallidae; genus Sycobia; species Sycobia sp. Sy_11. The sequence goes on from JACCIC010000097.1 coordinate 311,398, forward strand.
CCGTATTTCTGAAGATCGTTTAGTTAGATTTAACGCTCTCCTTTTATAGTACCAGTAGCAGTATCTCCAATGACCTTAAACACCATGCAAATAACCGAACCAGTTGGAATCTGGACGACCGTTGTCTTATATTAATTGGTCGACGATCGGAAAGCCGCAGTAATTCTCCGGGAGCGGATCGAAGACTATTGGACCTGGACTCCCTGTACCTTCGCGAACGGGATCCGCGCCAATTTCAACGTAGTGCAATTAAACGGCGACACTTAACCCAACGATTCAATTGAACCTTGCCTGTATCTTATGGATTTCACCGTGTGGAAACTGCTCCATGATACAGTTAAACGCAGCTTCTGCGGAGATACTAAAGCTCAAAATCCTACCTTACTGTTACGCTCGGATTAAAGTGCTGTTATACGCCAAATTGATTTTCTTCATTAATGTATATTGTTTAATAAGAAAATAATTTACATAATCAGATAAGGACTTTTAGAACTTCTCGATTTTATAAACATTATTTATTTCAATGTTTTGATTTCTAATTTTAGATGATACTAAGTTCCAACCGTGTATTTTAGAGATACTTTCATTGTACTATCTAGTTTAGTACATGTTCTTCAAATATTGATTGCAATATTAAAGTTAGCACTTACAAATGTTTAGATAGATACCAGCGATACATAAAGAAATAATATTTTTTGTGGAATTTAGAAATAATCACTGATTAAAGATTCAACCACGAAATCTTGAATAAATTCAAAAATTCCAAATATAGCTTACATAGTGAAATGATTATTTTTCAATTCGATACCAAATAAGTATATTGATTATAACTCACTGATCCAATATTCATAAATACTTATTTAATTGTAAATGTTCCAAATGCTTCGTTAGAATTCATTTTTGGTAAAAGAACGACAATTATAGACTTCTCCAACTAAGAAAGGGCTAACATTCTTTTTAATTGCAATGACAATGATTGCAGTAGTGAATAACCAAGGAGTATTGAATCTTTTTAACAATCTAAGATATCAGGATCTCATGTTTCCTTATTATTGGCTGAAACAGAATATTCGGAATGTAAGAAAGCCCACAGACGCGCGAAAGAGATTGGGAATGGTGAATCCTATGGGCGAAGTCATTCTAGAGATGTAATCTTAGTTGGACCATACGAGAGAAGAAGAAGGAGGAAGAAAGGAAACAGGAGATGCAACTGAGGGAAGTAAGCGAGAGGTGAAAGAAGGAGTGGATGGAAGATTGGGCGATATTACTGCTCCCCTCTGCCGATGCCTTTAGGCAATCTTGTTAGCGTTAACTTGGTGCGCTACCAAAAGGGAGAGACAGAAAAAAGGTTGTGTTACCGGATTTATAACAAAAGAATATATACATACATAGACTCTCCCGACAACTCGATCCATTACGTATGAGTCGATATCTAGTCATTAAAAGGTTGTGAAGAATTGTTATTTGTGTAAATGTGGATAGATTCGTAAGAAAAATAATTTTATTGATACAAAACGTTATTTATAAAATCAACATCCATATAATAGTGCCAATTAAATATAAAATAAATTAATGCTGGAACCCGGAGTCCATTTAACTAACTTATATTGAATATTTTTTATGTGTCATAGAGGACGGAACTCGATTCATCGTTTCCATGCCTAGAAACATTTAGCATTATTCTACGCTTGTTGACTATGTAAGACGCATCTTATATGAACTTTAAACAAGATGATTAAGCATTCAAAACCAATTAGAAAATATTTATGTACTTCCCATATGTCTGTGCATTGTTTTCAAACAAGTCTAAAGTACACATATTTAATTTAATTTAATATACGATCCACTAAGATGTACAACTTAAAAAATTTTTTTAATTCAATTGAAACTAAAGTTTCTATAAATATAGGCTGCTCTTAGTTTTATGCTATTATTTCAAACGACAAAAACTTTTTTGACAATTTTTTCTACTTGATCTGTAAATCTTTAACAAGATACCTTTTACTGATCCTACAGCATTAGCCACAATTACGATGATAGTACAACAATCCTTAACATTTTTCTCTACCTTTATTCTCTTTCTTTGTATTATCCTATATTTTTCGTTCTTGCGTTCCTCTTGTATGTGAAGGAATATATGTTACGGCTTTTCTTATATTTTACCTTTCAATGTTGGTAGAACTGCGAAAGTGGTTTTTCGTAAGGAGCAACGGACTGCACATCGTTAGTCCTTACTTATTTATGATTAGCAAACTTGTTACTCCACCACTTTTCTAATAATCTTTTGACAATGAGTAAATGATAAACATTTTATGTATACGTATACTATTCTGACGTAATTCGAACGATTGGATTGTAATTGAATAAAAAACGTAATTTTGTTCACTCATAATATATTTTAATAAGATCATCAAGCATATTTTGTAAATAATATTAAAAAAGTATTTTGATCATTCTACTAGTAAAAATACATGATCAAATAAAAAAATATTATTTACAGTTCAGATTTGTAATGCATTTATATATTTAAATCAAAAGCAAAAGTTTCTTTTTGCAATCGACCATCTTTGTAAATATCAATTGCAGAAACAGAAAGTAAAATGAAAAGGGTTACAAAAGAGTAACCGTGATCAATAGCAGGAATATCGCTCACTTCTTTTTTTCAAGCCAAAGCCAAACACATCATGGCGCTCTGGGTTAAGCCTCCGGCATTCCCGGAGTTACAAGTCATAGCAACGGTGGCCCTCTGCCACTTCGTTAAATTCACGAGGTGCCGTACTTCATTGTTTAGCTTGAGCCGGAACCCCGTAAATCATGAGCCGGATGGCTGGGCAGTGCGCGACCGCCTAAATATCGATTTTGCACTTTCGCAAAACGTCCGCGGCCATTAATTTTGCACAAGCCGTCCAGATATGTTAGAACTATGCCAGCCGTTGTACTACAGCACGAAAGCGACCATTAACTGATAATGGCAGCCCTGTCCTTATCGCCATATTGATTTTGTATTAAAGAAAAATACATAAGTATTTCAGAGGACTGCGGCTAGTTGGCTATACACTTTCCCATTCCTCATCCATATAGCTCAATTTACTTTCGCAGAGTGCACGAGCGTTGAATGTGGATTTTCACGTGGGGGATTAACGCGTGATCACGCAGCGAGCGGGGACGGAGTGAAGAACGATATATCAGGCAGTTAGTCTTACTTTTTCTATCGGAAAAATGAGTTGTCAGTTTTTTTATCTATATTTCAATATGAGAGTTTGGGATATCCATCGTTTTGTTTGTTCTTCCTTCTGGAATTATGGTGTCAGATATGAACAGAATTATATTATGGATAATATATATATTATTGATCCATTAGTGTAGTTGTTTTTATTTAAATGGTACTGTATTGAAAAATAATAACAACAATAACAACAACAAGAATAATAGTTAAAAATACAGATAAATCTGTACTGGCATTTCGTTTGAAAATATAATTATTTCTGAATTTATAATGTCGTTTTGTAAATTATTATTCTTTTTACGAAAATATTGTCGTAAAAAAATCGTTAATAATGGTAAGGTTTTCAAAGAGCTTTTCAAGCAGGCTAATAAATTATGAAAATTGCGATTACTAATGTAGCTACATATGTGTTTGAAATATATTATACGCAGAAGGGGTTTAATAAAACTGACTACCTACGTTCATGTTTATAGAAGTAGTGATATAAGAAATAATATTTGTAAAGAAAATTAAATTTTTCTAACATAAGGTCAATTATTTCTTATATTGTTTTTGCATAATTATAAAAGCTCATTTAAAATATTTTGACTAGATCACATAGATTCTATGCAAATAAAAATGTTAATCTAATAACTGGTCAATTATATAATATAAAATTTGAATTACAATATTAATTCTATGGTAGTAATTAATTTATAGAGCCTGAAATTTAATGAAACCGGAAGTAAAGAAGCATAAGCATTTAAAACCCATGGAAACAGCGTAAGTAAGCTAAATAAGAATAAATAAAATTTGAAATTATAGAAAAAAAAGTTTAAATTTATTAATCTATCTTAAATTAAGCAAAATCAACGCTCGTACTTTCATTATCTTTTAGTTTCATCTCATTTATAAAGGTTATACTAATATAAGTGCAAACATCTCAAAGGAGAGCTGATGAACGTAAAACAGAGGTACAGCCAGGAGACAAGCAGGGAAGTTGAAGATTACTCTTGGAATCTACTAGCAAGGAGAGCTGAGGCCATGATCGCGAAAGAGAAAAGTTCGCGCAAGAAGAAATGACAATAGGCGGTGCAATTAAGATCGCATCGCGGCGCGACGAGCGCCGCGCTGCAGATCCGGGCGTCTAATCCGACACTGCTGCCGCGCCTGTACCTATAGTGAGTGCACGGGTGAGAAGCACGAAATTATATGTACCCCGCAGCCGAGACGAGATAAGAATCGCTTCGGAAGAACGCGCAACGGCGACGCGGACTATGCTCGGGGTATGTGTGCAATCGCGAGGGCGCTTTTTTTTCTACTTCTTCTCTGAATCTTTCCTTCCTTCTCCGATGAGCCTTAACGGTGTTCAACCCCGCGAACTTTATAGTTGGAGCTCGTTTTCAGGGCCATCTAATCACCCACATCCGGAATGGAAAATTGCACGAAGTGCATACGTATAAAGGCAATGAAAATTGCACGTTTGATTAATGAAAGTCGAAAAATATTAATAAATGCTATCAGAATAGTTACACAGCGTGACAAAAAATAGAGAAAATTATTCCAGAAGTTAGACTATGTCTACTATGTATATTCTGGGTCGTTGAATCTCAAATCGAGATTTACTTAATCCTTTCATATAAGGATGTTCTATAAGCTAAACACCTAGGCCTAAAAACCCAGTTCATCCTCTTTCTATAGGCCATTCAAGTTCCACAAATTCTAAATAACTATCATACTTGAGCAAATCTCTACTCCCATAAGTCCAAAATTTCATCGCTAAAGACCGAAGGTTGAACTCGATACTACGACAGAATAATAATGCAATTATTACTTTCTGAGTCTTAAACCGAGATTTTTCAATAACTTATGATAATTTTATTGTGAGGCTAAGACTGTCGGACTCAGAAAACTATCCTATACATTTAAGATATCTTGAATTGGAAAAATATGAATAGGTAAAAGAGTATTTATAATCTAAGATTTGATTTAAGATTCTTTTATTTAAATGATTAATAAATTATGGTATTATCATGTTATTGAGTAACATGGCTTTAAGTCTTAAGCATCATGAGTAATTTAGACATACTCTATCGTATCATGGCTTTTACGTGCATAAGTTTATTTTCTTTTTACTAAGCATCACTGTTTTTGATTTATGAAATTTAGATTTGATAGGGTTGTGTTAGTGTTGGAAACGAGTAATTAAGAAATAGACGACTTATTGGATTTTTTGAGAAATTTTTTTGACATTATGAAAAATTATGATATAACAGGGTTAAATGTATTATAAATTAGAATTCAGTGGCCCTGAAAATATTATATTCGAGGGTATAAACGCGCTTGGGCATTTTTCTGGCTAGGATTTTTTTAAGTCATTTACCTCAGAAAATCACCCAAAATATTAATAAAAGCATGCAAATTTGATCGTATTGATTCGTTACTACACAAAAATTAATTTTTTCTATCGACATTACTATGGCAAAACACAATCAGTAGCAATTAGACAACTAGAAATCAAACATGTACGTCGCCCCTTTAAACAAACCGTCAACGCGCTTCGACGAAGCCTTATACTCTTCCCAATTTTACACCCCGAGCCGACTGCGACACTGTTCGCTTTCATTCGCTTTATATTTTTCTTACGCCGGGCTACGATGACAAATGGAATTTTCCTTGCGCGCGACGCAACGGAAGACCCCCTCTCGCGTGAATCGCATTTTTTGGTAAATTTCGTAAAACGCTCGACGGCAGACGCCAAAGACGCCGGTCTCGAGTGCCCTCTTTCTTCCTCCCTCTCTCGCTTATTCGCCTCTTTCTCCCGTTGTTGTATGTATTTTGCGAGCGCGCAATCATTGATTACACGAGCGTCCCACACGTGGCGGCGTAATTTATCAACATCCCTGCGATTGACGGAGCGCGCGAGCGTCGGGTGCCGCGCCGGAGATTAAACGCGGCGGATCCGCTATATATACGCGGAGCTGCAGATATTCTTTTATGGAAATTAGCGAGCCAAGCTCTCGCGTACATCCACCGCGACAGAAATCGCGCGAGGCCGGGATGAAAAATGAACGCTCGCCGCTTAGACTTGTTTTTTGATGGGAGAGATCGAATTTTTCCAATAAAGTTACGGGAACGCTGTGTAGATTGTGTAATAAAGTACAGCGCATCATCCATAACCTCGTTATATATATACACATAGATGGCGAGAGGATTAATCAGATGCGATCGGGCGCTTTTTGCACGCCCCCTTCGATTTACCGGGGGGATAATTTTAAAATAACGAGATTATATACGGCTTGGGCGAGAGCGCGGGTGTTATGGTAATAGTTTGATATTGAGTTCTCTTTCTTAACTTTTGTTCCTCGACAGCATTAATAAAGATATACCGGCGCGATGAAGATACTAACGAGCATATAATGTTATTAAGGATAATCCTGCCTAATGTCAATTTTCTTGATAGAATTAAATTTTAAGATTATTATAAAGATACTGTAATTACAGACTTATTTTTCAGCTTTAACTAGGCTATATTTATTGTATTAATCACTCCTCATATAGAAATATATAGAAATATATCATTGACAAAGCGGCAAATTTCAATTTTAAATTTCATTTAATTTTCTCGCCAAATGCACTTGATGGACGCTCACGTATTTATATGTTACGATAAATTGCTTTAGTGATAAAATTATTAATGATATAAATTCCGAAAATATATTACCGATAGTTAAGAGTATATTTGAACATTTTTTAAACAAAATGCACACTTTTTATCACTTTTTTCGGCTTTTTTTGTAGAAAATAAATTAGAACTTAAACAGAATAAATTGATCTGCACTTTGACTTTTCTTTACCTTAAATTAAAATCATATTTTTTCACAAATAATGATTGAAACAGATGTAATTTGTGTTAATCAATTTAATTTTTACAAATATTTAGTCCAAATAAGTCATACACTAACCATAAATTCAATATATTAACAGAAATTAGCTGAAAAAATCAGTTAAATATTTCTTTATAATAATCACTAGTGCAATTAACAGGCAAATAAAAATCGACTCTTCTATATACGCATAAAATATCACATCATTCCCGCATATATAGTATTTCCATTCTTCATCACGCACCTCGTGTCGAGCACTGCAAACGACGTTTTGAAAAGCCAGACATAAATTTCGATTCGATGAAGATTTATTCCGCGGCGAGCGCGGTCAATAAAACTGCCGAGCGAGGCGCGTCAAAAAAAAGAAGAAGCCCCGAGCCCGGCTCGTATTAAAAGCGCAATCTCACGATTCTGTCGTCATACGCGTCCATATACATATACATCCGCATACGCATACACATACATATATACATTCATACATACATACATACATACATACATACATAAAGGGCCCGCGTCCGCAAGGCACGGCACTCGCACGCGCGCATTTAACGACGCGCGGATGCGTTCGCAGATGTTGTCGAAGGTCGGCGAGGAGGCGGCGGCAGTGTTATTGTATACGCGGGGCGCGTCGCGCGCGCACCCGGCGAAAGGGAGCGCGCGTAATGTAAGCTCGAAGAATTGCTCCCAGGACGGTGATGACGCGTAATACGCGGTGTCGAGCAGGGCGATAAAGAGTTTTTTTTGTTTTTGTTCGTTTTTTTCTTTGGCTGCCATTCCAGATCAATAATTGCGGGTATAGGCGAGGGCCAGTTTCAGGAAATGTCCCACGCGAATAATCGAAGCGGCGGTGATAAAATTTATTACGCACGTCCTGCGGGGGTGCGAAAAATCCGCGCAATTCTAGAGTGACTCATTTTTTATTCTGAAAAGAGCACCTTGAGGTTTACTTTCTGTTATTGTTTTCTTTCTCAGCAGTGTTTTATTTTTCGAGATTATATTCTGGTATCTGTATATTTATTTTGAATAAAAATTATTTTAATTCTTATGTATTTTATTACGTGTTACTGTTGAATTGAAATAAATCAAGTTAGAACAATTAACGTAAAATTACAGAATGAAATATAATTATTACATAATTAATGCGTACAATTGAAGAGACTTCGCTCAAAAGTATATAATATAAAGATTTGTGATTTTTCTTTTGAATGTAGAGACAAACTGTGTTTATTGAAAAATTTCATCTATTGTTTAAAGGAGAAACCATTTCATACAGTACAATTTATTAGTCATATAAATTTTTACCCTCTGTACCCAAACTTTCAAAAATAAAGAATATTCATCAAAATTTCATTCGACGTAAATAAATTTATATTGCAAATTATTTATACTAAAATTTTCGTTCATTATCGCAAAACTTTCTTATCTATCTCTCGAATTATCCAATAATACGTATCTTCTCATAATGATAATATTTATTGATATTTTCCGCATGCCTACATGTCGCTCTAGGTAAATAACTTACATCTATGCGATTTTAGTAGTTATCTAAAGGCTTCGATAAACGGACGGGCTTAAATCTATGTCCATAGTGCCTATAAGGTTTATTTTCAATTTTGTACAAAGGCTTGTTTCTATTTTTATACTTTCCTTGATAATGCTTTTAACAGTTATTCTATAAATTTTATTTTGTTCTTTTTCCTAATTAGAGATACGCTTTTCTCTTCCACATTGTTTCCATTTGCAATAATACAAATACATTTTTGTCAATTTTTTATTATAATATTAGACTTCTCAAATTTGCATTTAATTTTTCTTTTTACTCACTCTTTTTTTTTTTTTCTTTATTTTGAGTCACATTCCCCATCACGGGTATTAGCGACTAATATTTCATGTACACATATATATTATTTATTTATTCTAATTTACATAAATATTAAAATTAATACAAGTGATTTATATTAAATTTCTTATCTTGATAGATTCAATATATTTAATAAACTTATCGCAATTATCTTGAGTGTTTAGTATTTTTCTTATATTTTTATTATCTAATCAAAACTTTCTTCTGTCCTTGGAATATTCTGAGCAATCTAATAAATTATGTTTGACACTGCTAGGTACTTTACACTTCTTACAGACCGGTCTGGATTCCTTTTTTAATAAATGATTGTGCGTTAGATTAGTGTGCCCTATTATTTATCATATTTCATCTTCGGTATGTGTATTGATAGGTGTATTTATTGGTGTCATTTCAAGGTTAGGTTTATGTATACGATTTAAGAGTCTTGTGCAGCGCTGCTTAATTGTAGTATTACGGACATTAGAATAGATATCTTCTTAAATAAATTTTTTAAAAGCTGTTAAATCTTCGGTATATTGTAATATAATGTTGACAGGATTTTTTACTTTTTGTGTATTTTCTAATACGTTTTTAAATTGTAAATAATTCAAAAGAAGATTACCTTCATTAAGATAATTTTTCATAGATTTCAATTTTTCATCAAGTTGGTCCTCTATTATATTCTCCTTCTTATGTTATCGTTTCCGCGCTTAATGTTTATATTTGTAGGATTATCTGTTATTGTCTTGAAAGTATTTGCAAGAGTATTTGCAGTCGCCCCAATGATTTTGCAATTTTTCGCTAAATGGCCTTCGAGTTTACATAAGAAACATTTTAATCCATCGGTACTTGCGTAGATATAATAGTTTAAATTTTCATAATTTATTTTAAAAATTTCCGGTATTTTTTCTATATCTTTGGGGTGAACGTATACTTGCCTTTTGAAGCTGCCGACGTGAGCGTAGCCTTCCTTGGTTATAGCAGCTTTTAGTGTTGAGACTGTAGAGGCTCGTGTAATATTTAGATTTTCTAATATGTTTTCTAAGACGAAGTTCGGTATACTGGTAGGTACATTAGAGAAGATAATTCTTTTGAATTTTGAAACTAATGGTCTAATTGTAACTGTTTGCTGATTTATTCTTATACTTTTATATTTTTCTGTAAGTTCATCTACTAATATGGTGCTTGATAAAAATAGACAAATGCGGTTGTTGGATATTCTCGAAGCAGCCAGTATATTATTTGGTTGTACAATATTACCTATTGCGCACGTGTAATCTGTTAAATTCAATTCGTCAACACAGTCCATTATTAGGCCTTGCTCTCGCTTTGGCGTTAGGTCTTTTTGGGTTATATTAGCATAACTAGAATCGATTGGAGAACTTGCGTAAAACACTGGTATTTCGTTGGTTGTAGGGTCCCTGACCGTTGATGTAGCCATTGTGCCATCTGTTATAGACACTTGCAGTATTATAAGATTCGGGCTCTACCCCCTAAAGATATACGGAACTACTTAATACACGTAACGGAGCTATGATAAACACGTCTGTTTACTTTGACTGCTACGCTTGAACTGTTTTACCCACTCTAATTATTGTAGCTAATCCAATTTAAATTTAAACACTATTAATTTAGAAATTTGTTTGAAATATATGGAATTTTTAAATATCGTAGCAAAAGTTTCTATTAACTCACTAGTTCGTCATCTTAATTACAGAACCGTCTTGTATCTAGTTATAATCCCGGAACCGGGGTGCGGGCGAGCGCGATAGTCGAAAATTTTATATACATAGTCTGCACGCAAGACTTAATTCATCCCCGTGCGTAAATCTGGGGGGGGGGGTAACTTTGCACTGATTTTCGCCGCGATATGTCCGATATGTCTTGTTGGCCATATATGTATCAAAGGGTGGCGTGAGAGTGGCGTCGTGATATGGAGTCGTCTTCTCGGCCCTGAGTCTTCGCCTGCGCACGCGTAGGGCTACTACACAGTTCCACCGATGTAGACATCCCGCTCGGCCTCGATGGGACCTACATTATAAGTACACACACTTATAGCGTATAAATAAAATCTCCACGTTCAAATATAACGAAGCCCATTTGCATATCTATGAGTCAATGAGATAACATAGGCAAATGAATAAATAGACTCACCTCTTAGACTCAAAAACTCGAACCTTTCGTCCCCATAAATACAGTCATACATGAAATTAAGGGTATATATAACGAATAGAACTAAGGAATATATAGTCAATGCGTTGAGTATGCAATAAATAGACGAAAGGCTTGCCTACATTCGTAAAATTTCGGAGACCGAGATAAATCAGTTGAAAAAACATGAAAATTACCGAAATATAAGAGAATAATGCGTAAAAAGTGTTATGTAGCAGTGGAGCGCGCAATAGATGCATCAAGGAATTTTCTTCGAGTTCTGGAAGGAAAAGTACTGCTAAGGAAGACTGCTTTAAAGAACTTCAGATTTCGTAGAAGAATTAACGCCAACTTACGCTTTAATTGTGTCCTTGAACCTGAAGCTATCCAAAATTCCAAGCTCAATTTATTTGGAAATAAAGACGCCGCGCAATCATGAAGAACGGCCCAAAAGAATAGAAATTAAGCAGGACAAGAAAGCAGTCGTTGGCTGCTGATACGGCAGTTAGCTGTCAAACTAAAATGCGTGTATGGAAATTATTAAGAGAAATAAGTCTGTCCAAATCTGTATTTCATTTCGCTATTAATATCTTCTGTATTTACGTCAAATGTAAAGAAAACAGTTATATCGCAATTTTTTCAACGTTAAACTAATCAATATTCGCCCTCGAAGAGTCTGAAGTAGAACTTACTCCAAAAATAAAATTAATATTAAATTAGATTGCAAATCAAAAATAATAAAAGTAGTAAACTATGTCGCATGTTAGCAAAGGGCAGCCTGGCCGCCCCCACCACCTTAAATTGAAATTCTCCTTTGATGTGCGACGGTTCGAACCGCTACGGTTCCTCCGTAAGAACCAAACTCAATTTCCAAAAAAGTTCTCTCAATGTGAATTCTGTATTATGTTTAAACTATTGTCTACCATTTTCGTTTTCGTTGAGTGGCGCCCTTGCACACGCGGTGGACGTGTTCTTTGACAATATTGAGAAGTGGTGCGCATGCACGGAAGACGGCACGTCCGCTGATAATGCACGAACTGTGCCTTTAGCCGCATTTCGCCTATAATTAATAACGTTCGTTCGACAAATGGAAGATTTTATAAGTATACATATATATTATACGTCACCTACGCGACTAATAAAGTACTATCTCTGTTCGTAGTATTGTCCGCGCGGCGCCAAAGGGTCGCCATAGAAACGCGTACCATGCTTGTGATTATGACACCTTTCTACCCGGTTTATCTGCAACCTCGGCTTTTTTTCACCATCCTCGATACGCCCTTGGCTGTAATTTTGCATTTAGAGAATCTAAAATTAAAATAGCCCTCTTCGCTGCTGTATCTATATAATAATTCATGAAAATGTAATACCTGCCGTATTATTTAGGCTATTTCTTTGTTTTTTCAATGTACCGTCAATACAATTGGTGTGTGTGTGTGTGTGTGTTTTTGAAGTCCGAACTTATGATTGTTAGTCTACATGGCAATATCGAGAAATTCTTAACTCTCTCAATTATAAAGTTTGATTGCCCTTTGGATTGTGAAAAGAGAGCGCTTTAACAGCTTAACGTAAATCACAAATAAAAGGTTCAAAAAATTGGCATCATACTTAATGAAGGGAATATCTCGGTGACTATAATAATATTGACTTTACAAAATAAAACTTCTAATTTATTCGACTATTTTTGAGAGTACTGTATCGATTCGTCGCGATTTGTGCGTTTTCAATTATCAAAATTACCCTTTGTTCCTTCATTTTTTTCATTTAAACGAAAAATTTGGAGTTGAAATCTTTACTTCAAGAAAGTGAAAACTTTTTTGGCATTTTTTCACAAATTTTTTCAATGTACATTTGTTTAAATATTCTTAATATCACGAAAATAGTTTTTTTTGTCTAGTATATAAAAGTTCAACAATAAATCTTCAACATAAATAATCACGAAGGAAAGTGTAAAATATCCCAGATCTGTAAAATATTCAACAGATTGATGTTGAATCAATATTCAGAAGAAAGCATTAAATATTCTCATAAAAATGATATGATATGCTTAATAAAACTTTTTTTCTACATTTATTAATTACTCAATAATTATATAATGCATATTTACTTTTTAGAGGTGAAATGTAGTAAAAAGTATTTTTTCAAACAATCAATAATTTTTTTCTAAATTATTTTTTTTAAGCGTAGTTTATCGTAAATTCAAAAATTTTAAATTGCCTACCATTGGTAAAACATTACTATTTATTACTAATAATTTATTACTAATATTATTATTAAAACATTACTAATTACTAAGTTTGGCCTACCATTGGTAAAACATTCAATCGAGTGAAATAATCGTAAAAAATTTTTCTAAAAAATATTATATATATATATATATATATATATATATATATATATATATGTATGTATGTATGTATAATTATAACCCTAGTTAAAATAAATCACACGTCTCACTGGAAAGAAAACTACCATGTCGGGGATGAAGCTGTCCCCGTATTTATCAGTCTGAAGTACGAGTTTCTTTTAGAACTTTACGAGAATAAACGGTGCTATGATATCAAACTGGCATAACATTTTTCTTTCTTCTTATATCTAAGGCACAAATTTCCAAATATAAGTTATATAAGATTGTGCAGGGATTTAGGGGTAAATCCGTAAATAAAATAAATAATCCGGGCGTCGGCGTCGTTTTTATCCTTCCTAAAATTGATACGAATTTTTCAACGTAATCCAATCTCACCTATACTCTTCCAACTCGCTCTCCCCGATCTTCCGTCGCTCTCCTCCTCCTCCTCGATCCCTTTGTTACGTTCCACCCCTGTGTGGCCCGAGTTCCCCCTCCGACCCTCTACCCTTTCGCTTCCACTCGTCCGCGTTTTCGCGCGACAAAGAGTCCTCTTCTACACTATATACCTTCATCTCCGTCTTCAGGACGCGCTCGCGAACAGCCGCGAATTTAATATTGAGAATGGGAAAAGGGAAAAGGGAGAACGGCGGAGAGGGAGAAAGCAAGAGGGAGAGAGAGAGAGAGAGAGAGAGAGAGAGAGAGAGAGAGATAGAGAGAGTGAGAAAGAGCAAGACAGAGAGAGAAGGCAAAGGTGAACAAGAGGGAGGGAGCGCCAAGTTCATAATCACGTCGTGAAAATGCGCTTTTGACTCTCTCCTTCGGCGCGCCCGGGCACACAGCCTGCAGCTGTATAAGTAGGCGCGCCCAGCAAAACGGCAAACTTCATTTTAGCCGCTATATCCTGCTCGGCCCCCTGCAGTATTATATATAGGACGAAGCGCGTGGGCAATGGAGCAGTCGTGGCACCATTAGACCTGGCTTGGGACTTATATTTAAATATATATATATATATATATATATATATATATATATATATATATATTTGAGAACGAGGGCTGGTATTTTGTGCCCCAGTGAAAACCCAAGAGGAAAACGTTGCGCGGAGCCACTTAATAAATCACGCGCGAGCGCTTTTCAATATAGAGTTGTCGCGCTGTAACTTTATAAAAACGCACGTATTGTGTAATTCGCTTGTCCGCGACTGCAACATTATTACATATAACAGGATCTCCGTAGTAAAGCGCTACGCGTGCACCATGGATGCTTGGTAGATTCGATGAGAATATATCCGACTCTTGCTTCTCCTCTCCTTCGTTGGTTTACTTTTTTATGATATTTTGCGGCTGTTATGTATATACATACATACATACATACATACATACATACATACATACACCGCGTTTTTTCATCATTTTGTCACAGGGATGATGTAACCCTTCAGCAGGTCGCTCAGTCTTTTATGGATAAAACTTGGTATATTCTGATGTACACGGAAGAACCATCAATAAGGCACTTAACCGTAACCGCGGCGACATTCTGTTGTGGAAAGTTGATGCAAAAAGTTCGAACACTGAAGTACATAATTCACAATAGATATAGTTCAGGTTATATTAATTAAGAATAGGTTAATTTAATTAGTATCTTATCTTATAAAAAGGAATTGATTGTTTTTAAATTTTAAGTATTTCTACAATTTTAATTAATACCATTCATTCATTCGTATAAGGAAATATTTAAAAATAATAATATTTCAAAAATTACCTTACCATCCAGGAGGACGTTGTATTTAAATTAGATCACCTTACCTAAAACAGAAATAAAAATTAACTTTACAACCGACTACTAATGTAAAGACTTTATATTTTCATAATCAAGCCTGCTTTAAGATAGAGTGGTTTTTATTTTTATACTGCAGTTAAATTAACTACAAAAATCACTGTAAAACAGCACAATTTCTATTATTCGAAAAAATAGTCAATTTAATACATATTTCATGGATAATTCAAATAAAAATTAAATATTTAATAAATTAAATAAAATATTTATGAAAATCTCAATTCATAAAACCATTTGGATAGAAGTAATGTCTAAATGCATTTAGAATACGCCGATTTATACACCTTAAATTATAAATTGTTAATATTGTATAATATATTAAATGTTTAATTAAAGTATCGTTTTAATACATATTTTATTGATAAGTCCATCAAAATCCAATATTTTGTACAGAACTCGAATGAATTCACAATGCATACTAAGTTTCATAACACTTCCGTAAAATTTAATAGTTTATCCATAAAAAAATTCATATAAATGAAATTTCATGCATATTTGATAAACACTTCCAAAGGTTTTATTGTTCATCGATAGAGGGATTCCTTTTTTCCGCGTAGTTCTATAATCGGTTAAAAATGACGGCAGTATATAAGACCAGTACAATCTTTATTCTTTTATTTGCGTAACGTGTCGCTCATATATGTATCTGTACAAAGTAATAAAATATTGAAAATATGTAAGTTAAGCTATAAGTAATTTAACGGGTAAAGGACTTTTCGAATTGAAAATATATAATTCAATTAGATTAAAAATTAATACTCCGCGGATATATACATTTATAGTAAAACTTGTACAAATAAATTTCAATGGTGTCACGATTCTAATTTTTATTAATCGACGTAACTAAATTTTCATTCTTGACGTTAAATTTAATCCGCATACATGGGAAGGTACTTTCATAAATGTAAAGAAATTAAAAAATATACATTAGAGACCGAAACTTCATGCACTTACTTATGAACAACTTTCCAATACATTTTGCATTAAATTTAATTTAAAGTGTATGAATTGACAGTTTTTAATTAATTTCAATTCCTTTACATTTATGAAAGTAACTTCCAGTACGTATGCATTAAATTTAATCGTGTACGTTTGTTTATCAGTATTGAAAAACAAGGTTACATAGGAAAAAAATTTCCAAAAATCCAGGAACTATTCCAACATACAGAATTTGCATCTCATTCGAGGCGTCGCGTCGCGTTCGTATTACATTCGCAGGAATATTCGCGAATTCTGCTCTAACCTCCCTCCCCTCTCGCTCTTTGGCCCCGCAAACGCAACGACAGCGCAAGCGCGGGCCGGGCTAAGTTCCCGCAGTTAATCCGATAAAAGTGCGCTTATTCGGCCGTCCGGATAATGACAGCATCCCGTAACGCAAAAAGAAAGTTCTCTATAGAAATGGAAAGTTTCGCGCCCCCTCCCTCGCGCGGAAGTGCATCAGAAAGAGACACAATTGGGCACTTTAATTTCGGCTCGCTTTTTTCGTTCTTTCCATCCTTCCATTGCTCCTCTTTTCTATATCCACCAACGCGCGCTCTCGCGGCTGGGATTTGCGAATCGCTCACGTCGGCCGGCGACGCGTTTCAACGAACGCAGCGAAATGTAAGGACGGCACGAAAGAGAGAGAGAGAGAGAGAGAGAGAGAGAGAGAGAAGGAGAGAGCGAAGGAGGTAGGAGAGCTGAACTCATCCAGTTGTGAAAGAAGCCGCAAAGATTTGGCGCAATTAAAATTGGAGTTGCTCCTTCAATGGGAGCTATATATCGAGACCGGTCGAGGGAAGCCGCAACGGCGCCTTTTTAGCGTCGTTGAAACGTAAATTTCCCATCCCAGCTTCTTTCCTAAAGATCTTCTGCGAGTCATGCAATCAAACCAGAATTTTTTAGATGAAAGCCTTTTTTAATCTCTATGCGCACTGATAGTCCGTTTATTTCTATCTACTCTTTTTTATTCATTGCGCTATACTTTTATCATATAGAATTCAAACAAATTTTCGTGCAGCGATCATAGAATAATAATAATAACAAGCGGATATTTATGAAATTGATAATTTGAAATCTAGATGATTTCTGCGCTATTTTAATATTTAATGCCCGTCAAATATATCGACAGATCCGAAATCAAGTCAGAAATTTCCCTATAATAAAATTCGATACTTTGACGTTTACGCAAAATTAATCATACTTGCTAATTTATTTTCAAATTTCCAGTTGTAATAATCGCTTCTAATTCAAGAATCAACAGTTATTTATCAATATCCTCTTGTTTTTCCACGACATGCTTAAATAATTCTTGATTTTTAATTTCAAATTGTGCTTGCATTATTTCGAAAACCGTATACAACAAAATATTGAAGCTCATGCACCTCGGTGAGCTTTAATTTTACTACCGATTATAGTAATTACGTTTATTCAAAGGCAGGGATTGCGAAAAATAATGAATAAAATTAGCAATGTTTGGAGTTATGCGGTCTTTGGTTAAGTATCTGTATTCATTTGTGCATATAAAACGAACCACTGCACACGATAATACAATGAATTATTTTGATAATTTTAGTATTCCTGGTACCTTAAGTAACTAATGAAAAACAAATGTATTTTAAAAGTAAATCGAATGAGATAAAACGAATAGAATATTTACCTTTTTATAAGAATATATAATGGTATGGTGTTTCTATAAAACTAAAAATGCGCGAAATATGCGTTTGTTCCAACACGCTACATCTTTTCCCATAAATTTGGGTAAATTTTACAACTGACGCGCATATAAGTATATATCATAATATTTCACTGTGTTTGAATTTAACGCATTCGCAAATTTGATCGTAAAGTGAAACTTACTTTAGTCTGTTTCGGTCTCGTAAAATAACGAGGAGAGCGTTGTTATATACATATTCGTATACACGCGAGATAATAATAATATTTAATATCATTTTACAGCAGCACGAAACGTTCATTAGTTCGAATAATCCATCTACGTAATACGTCGAGAGGGCCCGATATATACTGATCCGATTAAACTTAGGCGTAATCCACTCACAATATCCCGGTATAAGTTCGGTTCAACTATACATACATATATATTCTCTTGTGTAAGTGTAGTTGATAGATATGAAGAAAACTGTGCGGTAATTTATATAATTCCATATAATAATCCCGAGAAGGAAAGTTCATAATTATATACTCGTTAATACAAGTACATTATCCACTAGATTCTATTTTTACAATATAATGGAAATAATATAGTTCAAATATTATCGAATTAACAATTAAAGCTTGATTTACAAGTAAACTAAATATTTCACTGTATAGTTATGTAAACTAATTTAATTTTACACGATTGTAATTGCTAGTCGTAATACATTGAACTTCAATTTTATAATGAAGTAAGAAAACTTTTAATTAAGAAAATAGGGTAAAGTTCCTTAAAAATAGAAAAGGCGTCAAAATTTTTAACGATATATCAGAAAGGTTCATAGAATGTACATATTGCTGAAGAAAATAATTTATAGTTTTAAATTTAATATGTTATAGCAGTACAGAGTGCAGAGTTTCCTTGACTCTAGAGGGTGGAATCAAGAGAGCAATGTCTATAGTTAAGCCGAATAGGGATAGAACAATCGTACGATCTTAATTGGGAAACCAGAAAGGAGAAGACTTTAGATAGATCAGGGTGCAGGCGGAAAGATAATATTAAACTAGACGCTAAAGAGAGATAGAGCATTGAAGGTAATTAGATCAACATGAAAAGAACTGCTTTGCACCATCCACGACTAGGGTTTAGAAATTTATGATATATAACACAAAGAAATGGAATTTACAAAAGTTCATATGGTAATAAATTGCAGCAAGATCCTATCTTTATCATAAACAAAGAAATGTTTATAATTATATATATGTACTTTGCGTTCATTCAGAACCAGTCCAAGATATTACAACACAAATGTATCCACCACGATAACTGAAGCTGAATTAATTTCCATGATTAGTAGCTCTGTATCTAGCGAAATACCGGTGTGACCAGTTAAGAAGGTGTGTGTGTGTGTGTGTGTGTGTGTGTGTGTGTGCGCGCGCGCGCGTGCACGCGTGTCTATGTAAAGGAATGGCGGCGCTCCAAGAACTTTTTTATTCTCTATATAGAATTGGTCCGTAACTTCTGCTATAATTTTAGATATTTTTCGTTATTATAAGAAATGTCAGCTTCGCGCTTATATCTTAAGATAATAAGCTCTGAAACATCATTTGTTGACAAAACTGAATCGAAGCCTCGTTTCGGTATAAATACAATCGAATCTTAAATTGATAAATTATCGTTCAATTACGCGAATTTGTCACCTTATGATACGGTGCACTACGGTTTTATGAATTTAAAATTTACGTCAATAATATGCATAATAAGCACCGGCCGACGCACGTTCAATGTAACTTTTCCACATCGCCGTTCCCATAATGTCAAAAACAACACAGCCTTTGCAGTCTGTTGGAAGAATTAAAGCGACCGGCACGCAGATCGTGACAGTATTAAAAAAAAAAAGAATTCCTGCATCGTGCGCGTGTTACAATTTACAATGCACAGAATTGCGGTAGAATCCGGTAAACAGGAGACCGGATGGTTTTGCGTTTGTAGCAGGAGGCTAGAGGGAGGGGAGGATGGAAAGCCCGTGCAACGCGACAGCGGCTCTTCTGCGCCGGATGCGTCGCCACCGTTTAAAACAAGAGCGCGAGCGAGCCGTGCGGACCGTCCGGTCGAAAATGACCCGCTCGCGCCCCGACCCTCACGAATTAGAGGCTTTTTGGCGGCGAGCTGGCAGTCGGGTAAAATGGCCCGCGCGCCTGCGTCTGACAATGAATGACACTTTAATCAGTCGCCCCATCCCCCTCTCCTTCTGATGCCCGGTGCGGCCGCCCCCCCTTCCCTCGCTTATAACTGCTTTGGACTCACTCCGCGCGATAGTCAATTATCGCATGCGCGTCGAGGAGGAGAACGAATTTGCGCGCGGAATGAGATGCTCTTCTTTGTGTCCAAGTTTTATAGGGATTTTTATGACGCGACTTTCTCCGATGCGGCCTTCGCTCTCAAGAGCGCCAGGAGGGGGAATTAATTAGCTTCGATTCGTTTTAGTATATATAAGGGAAAAGTTGTTAGTAATACGGTGACGACATTCGATGATTTTACGAAATTTTGGGAATGGAATATGTTGTAATATTTTTTTTCAGCCGATTTGTATAGACCAAGCATACTTTGTCTAATTTAAGTGACCGAATATATTAAACATATTCCCGTGCAGAAATATACTTGGCATATCCCTAGTTCGGGCTAGATCCTAGTCAGTATTACTGATAATTTCCTCATGTAGGTAAATCTCGCCAGATACGAGTTAGATTTCCCTTCGATCATCTAATAATCATCTTATATTAATTATTACTTTCTCGACTTTATTCAGATTTCCTTATCTTTTATTGATTCTTGAAAGAAATGCGTGTTTTGTATAGTCAAAATTTTACAAGCAGAAAACTTAAGGATATGATTAGGATTGCTATCTTGGTTTTAGTTAGATTTCCTTAACCTCTCCCTATTTTGGAAAAACTCACGTTTTTCTAGGCGGAATCTGCATAGTAAGAGAAGTAAGGAAATGGTTAGGCTTTCTATTTTGATTCTAGTTAGATTTCCACAACTTTTTCTAATATTGGAAAGAACGATGTTTTTTGTAGTCAAGGCCTTACACACACACACACACACACACACACACACACACACACACACACACACACACACACACACACACACACACACACACACAAATGTGTGTGTGTGTGTGTGTTTTTTTTCTTTTTCTTTTTTTTTTTTTTTTTTTTTTTTTTATTCGGCGTAGGCAGAGCAAGCTCTGCACTAGTGGCCTCTCGAAACCAGCATCCCACCAGAACTATCCGGAAATATTACTTCGGCGGGGCTGTTCGTTAACCTATACGGCTCCTCTTCTTATGACACTATCCTACGTCTCCCATCCACACAAGTGATCAAGGGTTCGGTGTTCGTCCTCTGCATCTTAAAATAGAATCAGCTAGCCTGGTTCATCCTGGGCCATTCGCCTAAATCTATCGGCATTTCTGAGTTTGGTCATCACCTCTTTTGCGAAACTGGCTACTGCTTTCCAGTTTTCAGAAGATTCCAGCATTATTGATAGGATGCTCTCTGGTCTTATTGGCTTCTTGATGATGTTCATCAAGTGCTCACGTTGTGTTCTAAAACGAGGGCAGCTCACTAGTATATGCTCGACATCCTCGACCAATATCGGACAGATGGGACAGAAATTATTGTTATCCAGGTGAAAACGGTGGAAATAGAACCTAAAACAACCATGTCCAGTCAGCAATTGGGTTAGGTAGAAATCTAGTTCCCCGTGTTTTCTGTTGATCCATCTGTGTATGTCTGGAAGGATAAGATAAGTCCATTGACCTTTGCTAGAATCGTTCCATCGTTTTTGCCATATTTCTATAGAACGTTGACGTTCCACGTTTTTAGCACCTTGTAGAGAATCCACTGCGGCCTTACATATGTTGTGCAGCCTAGCCAGTTCATCTGCAGCTAAATCGAAAGGAAGAATTCCGGCAAGTACCTCAGCTGCGTCGGTGGATACCGTCCTGTAACCACTAATAATACGTATACAGGAGCGACGACGGGTCGCAATGGCCAACTCACAATACGATTTAGTTCCACATGCATGATGCCAGATTGATGCTGCATACATGCTGACAGAATTAACAACATAAGCTAATAGCTTCCTCTGGGGTGGGCGTGGGCCACCAATGTTAGGCATGAGCCGACACAAGGCAGCTGAAACTCGTTGCGCTTTTTCGCCAGATATCTTTAGATGCTCTTTGAAGTTTAACCTGGTATCAAGCTGTACACCCAAATATCGTAAAGATGGCGCAGACCTAATGCGGCAGCTACCAACTTTAAGAGTAATACTATCTACCTTCTTACGACTGCTGACAAGAACTACTTCTGTCTTGTGCTCCATTAATTGTAGGCCAGCCGACTTAATCCATCTATTGATGTTGCTGATTGCCTCATTGGCATTTTCACTGAGTTCGTCAAGAGTCTTAGCCGTCACTACTAGAGCGATATCGTCGGCGTACCCTACTGTTATTGAACCAGGCGGTTGTGGAATCCTCAACACGCCATCATGTGTGTGTGTGTGTGTGTGTGTGTGTGTGTGTGTGTGTGTGTGTGTGTGTGCGCGCGTGTGTGTGCATATTTATATATATATATATATATATATATATATATATATATATATATAAATACCCGCAGATCTTTCCAACATGGGAAAGAATTTAAAAAATTGATTTACTATGTATGTATTATCTTGTCTTTAAAAAATATTATTATATGGTCTTAAGTGCTGTACGGTCATATGCAAAATATAGTATAATAATTTCATATTACGTTTTAGCATAGTGCATAATGCGTTAGCTTGCGAATCGTAGGGTCGTGGGTTCAATACTCAGCGGAGGTCGGGATTTTTTTCATTGAGATAAAATAATTTATTCGTTCAACAGAGGTACTTAACCTAAAAATTTACAATAATTAGTGTAAAAAAATATATTAATAATTATTAATTATTAACTGTAAATCGTAATACGTAGTAATGCATATAGAAAATAATTTATAAATTCTAATTAATGGTATGCGTCACCTAAATACGTAAATATATTTTTTTATTTTAAATAAATAAATATTAAAGAGTCAAAAAATTATTTACTTAATCGAGGAAACAAAATTAGAATAATTTATTATTGGCTTAATTTCTAGATTTTCTGACTAGATTTCGTCTAACTTGGTATACCTACCAAAATCTAAGCTCTTTCCCTATTAAAAATGCTATTAAAAGTGGGAAAAATCGGAACTAGGATCAGACTAGATTTCCCTTCTGGATCCGAACATTTAATAAGGAAAACTTACTCGATACTAATTAGATTCGAGAATGAATTTCCACACGGGTTATTCCTACGCGTATAAGCGAAGTCGTCAAACGGTATGAAGTTAAGAACGTTTAAAACTTATGTATAATTACTGGATATAACGTTTTTATAATATTTTAAAACAGTTCCACGACCTTGAGAATTTTGTTTTATTTTGGAAAGATTTAAAAAAAAAATACGAATAAGGGATAGGGGCATTAGCCAAAATTTTTAATCATTTTTCATGTTTTGGTTGTATTAAAAATATTTTCTTCGCCTGCATAATATATAGATTTGTTAAAGGAATTCGCATAATGTATACATAAATTATATTATCTCTTCGACACTTTATATTTATTATCCATGACGTTTTATTTTTAACTGGAACGATGACATTTTCAAATGGACGTATACGCGTAATATTGTCCACCCCTCTACTTTAAGTAATACCCATGCACATTTCATGGCTGGTATTTACCCCCCCCCCCCCATTTACAGCAGCGGTTCTTTCTGTGGTTTTGCCCGTGACTGACTTATAACGCGACTGGCACCACTGCAACAATCCTCTATTTTGGCATTTCCTTTGCCAAACTCAATTTCGCGACAGATTCTGATTTTGGAACCTATACATAACATTATATATATTACATATATACACAAAATTCGCACACATATATAATTTTTTAAGCAACAAAAAGTTTGTTTTAAGCATTCCAGTTAAATAAAATTTGCTTAAATTTTTACGTACAACGCGTCAATATAGCAATATCAATTATAAAGAAAAAAGGAAATTCTCCTATTTTCAAAGCTGCCAGTCCTGTCCAATTTATCGCCCTTTGCCAAACGCGAGAATTTCATCCTCGAAAGGTCAACTAATTTGTCAGCAGACGGTCAGTTGAACGCGCGCGCACGTGTGGCGGGCGGATTCATCAAATCAATTTGGTCGTGTGTGTGTGCGCGCGCGCGCGCGTGTTGTGTGTATCTACGGCTCGCTCGCGCACGGAGGCCGACGACAAAGACCAGTTGATGACCCGCCAGCGCTCTCGATTTCAATTCGTTTGGAGAGCTGCAGAGCGCGGCCGCCGTTGCCCGCCCCCACGACGCGCCCACGCGGCCGCGAACAAATGAGCCGCTAATCAGGCGGGCGTGCGTCGCCGCGACCCGGACTGATTGTAAATTCATCAGGCGCGGAGGACACCTCGAGGGTGGGTCGAGAGGGGAATTTTGTAGGAAGGGGCGGTGGAAAAATATGCGCGGACACTGGACGCGTATGTATAAATAGCCTGCCTTCCTCGTTCTTTTTCATTCTTGCGCGGACATCGAGACGTTTTAATTCTTTGATTTTGCACGGGGCCTTGGTTAAACGATATAGCGAATCGCGACCAAAGTTGCTGGGGTAAAACTGCGATACAGATTTAGAAATTTATTGACCAATATACGTATTTGCCATTTATCATGGCAAACGTAAAAGACTTTCATGATATATTATGTATAATTTGAAGGTGATATTTACCTTGGTACAAATGTTTTTTCAACAAAAAGTATTATTTTCGTCATTGCGGCTGCTCATGATTTGCTTTCCTCATCAGCGTTTAAGGAGGTATAGAAGGTTATTTTTATCTAATGAGCAAACTATTTTGATGGATTGTTTAAAAAGGTTAATTTATTTCGAATTTCAATGATTCACACCCTTTAACTGTGTTTTTTCGATATTACAAACTTTCAATTAAATTGGTCAAATTGTCTTGTGTGAAAATTGTACATAAATTTATCAAAAGGTTCTTCTTCCCTTACCTAAATACTGTTTTTATTATTTTAATACTAAATAAAATGTTATTTAATCATAAAGATTGAACTGATAAATTTGTTCCATAAAGGAAAACGTATAATAATTCCATTCGCGCCTAATACGATGTTTGAATAATTAATCATATTTCGAAGTAGAGAAAATCAGATCCCTTGTATTTTCTTCCATAAGACTTGACTTCATAAATCAATATATTTTCGCTCGTTTCTAATATTCTAAACGTTCGATTAATTTCTGAAGTTCTCCTAACTTAATTTACAGGCTTGATTTATCGATCGACCTAGATCGTTTCGCGCGCTCCGCAACACGCCATAAACAGAATTACGCACCCGCTTAAATAAATAAATGAAAAATATTTCTTGCCACCCTCGTTCCTGCTTCAGCGCTGTTTTGGGCCCGCGCGAACGCATATAAATCCTCGTCCGAGCACATACTTTAAAGTGCTGATTTTAATCGCGTTTCCCGAGAGCGCGCACGAGCAAGCGCTCGGGACAATCGCCGGTGGAATTTTGATATCGTATGTAAATGCTAGCGTGGCGGGGGGGGGGGGGTTGATCCATTGAATCGGCGCGCTAAAAACCGGCGCGCGGTGAAAGTATACCGCAACGCGCGACTAACGCGCGATCGTATTGTGGCGGGGGCGCGCGTCTCTCTCGCGTCGCACGTGCATTGGAATATCTATCTCGTACACCTATGCTGTGGACGGTGGCGCTGTGTTACGCATCTGTATAATATATATATATATATACGCGGGCACACACACACACACGCGTGCGCGCGCACATACACCCACAATCACGTGCGTCCACGGCAAGTCACGTATAAAAGCGCGCAATTCACTTTGACGAGAGATTGAGTTATAAGCCCGCGCGGAGATTAATTTTTTACGTATTCATGGGAACGGGGGAGGGGTTGGAGCTAGACACGGGTTAAAGGGGCCTCCTTCGATATAGGGGGGCCCGTGCGCGCGCACGTACGTGAATCGGAATTTCGTTGGAAAGGTGCAGGCACGAGGTTGCATATTCGATAATTAAATTTCGAGCCTTTCGACGCTCGCGACGCTCGATATTCAGATCCGCGACGCGGGCGGCAAAAATGGAAAATTCTCTGATTTGTTCGAGTGAAACTCCTTAACGATGTGAATATAAAGACGTTTTAAAATAACGTCAATAAATCGTATACGAACGTTAATGAGAAAATTAATTTTTGTACGTATTTTTTATTCCATAATGGCAGAGATTAAAATAACTTTTATTCGTTTTTTATAGATCTACACTTATAACTGTTATTTTTGTTACAATATATGATATTCCCGTAATATAAGCTAAAAATTACTATAATTGAAACAAAAATACACATTATACTTCACATTATACTTCTATATAATATATTCTGTACATACTAAGTACACGAAGTATTATATTAGGAGTGTGAATAAGTCTTTCCCGTTTTTTGTAAGAGATGGCGCCACCAATACTGTGCGAGTATTCAATGGTTACATATGTCATAATCAAAGCTTATTCATATGTCAACAATTCCATACTAACACATTAGTTAAAATTTTTTCGCATCATAAATTTTTGATATCGTGAAAATGTCGAAATTTGAGCCGAGTCGACGTCATTTGCGGGAAGTTTCACTTTATTGGTTCAATTTGAAGAAATCTGCTGCCGAGACGCATCGATTGCTTCAGGAGGCTTATGGAGAAGGTTGTGTCGATGATTCAAGTGTTCGCGGATGGTTTCGACGCTTCAAAAGCGGTGATTTCGACGTGGAAGACAAGGAGCGTTCCGGGCGGCCGCAAATCTTTGAAGATCGAGAATTGGCGACTTTACTTGATGAAGATTCTTGTCAAACGCAAGAAGAACTTGCTGAAGCATTGGGAGTTGACCGAACAACCATTTCCAAGCGTTTGAAAGCCATGGGAATGATCCAAAAGCAAGGAAATTGGGTGCCGTACGAACTGAAGCTGAGAGACGTCGAACGGCGTTTTTTCACTTGCGAACAGCTGCTTCAGCGACATAAAAGAAAGGGTTTTCTGCATCGTATCGTGACTGGCGATGAAAAGTGGATACGTTACGATAATCCGAAGCGAAGAAAATCATGGGGACTACCCGGCCATGCATCATCATCGACGGCCAAGCCAAATATTCATGGCGCCAAGCTCATGCTCTGTATATGGTGGGACCAGCTAGGTGTGGTTTACTATGAGCTTCTGAAACCGAATGAAAGGATCACAGGCGAGGTCTATCGACGACAATTGATGCGTTTGAGCCGCGCACTGCGAGAACGGCCAAAGAGCAAAACGGCCACAATACTCCGACAGGCACGACAAAGTTATTTTGCAACATGACAATGCTCGCCCACATGTTGCACCGCCGGTGAAAACATACTTAGAAACGCTCAAATGGGAAGTCCTACCCCACCCGCCGTATAGTCCAGACGTTGCTCCGTCTGATTACCATCTCTTCAGATCGATGACGCATGGCCTGGCTGACCAGCACTTCCATTCCTACGAGGAAGCCAAAAAATGGGTGGATGACTGGATAGAGGCCAAACCGGTCGAATTTTTTCGCAACGGGATTCGTATGTTGCCAGAAAGATGGGAAAAAGTTGTAGCTAGCGATGGCCAATACTTTCAATAATTCATTTGTAACCATTTTTTCACAATAAAGGCTCAAAATTTGAAAAAAAAAAACGGGAAAGACTTATTCACATACCTGATATATAGATATAAAAATGCAGAAATGTGTTTATTATTTATCGATTGACATTTGTTTATCTTCCTCGAACGTGATTTTCAGCTTGACAAAGGGCACAAAATTAATTTGTCAAGAAATCAAATTATTATTCAAGTATTTCATTCCTTCACTGAATAAATTGAAATAAACATTTCATAATGATAATTTTCTAATTTTCATATATATTATGCACAAAAATCGATTATTAGCGGTTACATTTTATGCATCAAGAACATAAAAAAGGAGAAAATAAAATTAAGCTCTGACAATCTGTGACCGTTTCTTTGGAAACATAAGAAAAAAACATTTTCGATCAATAAAAAATGAAGTGCATAAAATAATTTCTTAAGCATCCATTTTTCCGTAAGTATCAAAGAACACGTCCACCGCGTGTGCAAGGGCGCCACTCAACGAAAACGAAAATGGTAGACAATAGTTTAAACATAATACAGAATTCACAGTGAGAGAACTTTTTTGGAAATTGAGTTTGGTTCTTACGGAGGAACCGTAGCGGTTCGAACCGTCGCACATCAAAGGAGAATTTCAATTTAAGGTGGTGGGGGCGGCCAGGCTGCCCTTTGCTAACATGCGACATAGTTTACTACTTTTATTATTTTTGATTTGCAATCTAATTTAATATTAATTTTATTTTAGGAGTAAGTTCTACTTCAGACTCTTCGAGGGCGAATATTGATTAGTTTAACGTTGAAAAAATTGCGATATAACTGTTTTCTTTACATTTGACGTAAATACAGAAGATATTAATAGCGAAATGAAATACAGATTTGGACAGACTTATTTCTCTTAATAATTTCCATACACGCATTTTAGTTTGACAGCTAACTGCCGTATCAGCAGCCAACGACTGCTTTCTTGTCCTGCTTAATTTCTATTCTTTTGGGCCGTTCTTCATGATTGCGCGGCGTCTTTATTTCCAAATAAATTGATCTTGGAATTTTGGGTAGCTTCAGGTTCAAGGACACAATTAAAGCGTAAGTTGGCGTTAATTCTTCTACGAAATCTGAAGTTCTTTAAAGCAGTCTTCCTTAGCATCTATTGCGCGCTCCACTGCTACATAACACTTTTTACGCATTATTCTCTTATATTTCGGTAATTTTCATGTTTTTTCAACTGATTTATCTCGGTCTCCGAAATTTTACGAATGTAAGCAAGCCTTTCGTCTATTTATCGTATACTGATTATTTAACAATTTTGCTCCCTGCTAATAGTAGCGCGTATTTTATATTTAAAATTTCGCCAATAATGTAGTAGAACCTTGTGATTTTCGGCAAGAACGGAGCAAGATAGCAAGAGAACGAGAGAGAGGTGTGTGTGTGAGAGAGAGAGAGAGAGAGAGAGAGAGAGAGAGAGAGAGAGGGAGAGGGAGAGAGAGCTAAAAGGACCTCTCGACAGGCGCGATCGAGCGTCAATCCTCCCTCTCCCCCACCTTTGCCGCTCGAGAAACACTCGCCCGGCGTCAAAACAAAATATCACCCTCTCGAATATGCTTTCCCATTCACGGCGCATCTGCGCTCGCCCGCACCGTCGGAACAATACAATATATATATATACCTATACACGAACGCGATTATATTATATACGCGCTGGGCCTTCGCACCGCGACTCGACCGCTTTCATATACACACAGCGCTCCCAAGAACCCCATTATACTGTACCGTCCCGGCTCTCTCCGAACCACCCCCTCTCCGCGTGTATCATCGCGAGCGCGAGGGTGAGGACGGCCCCCGTGCGTGCAGCTCCTGTCAAGCCCCATCGCCCCGACGGGGGCGCTCGTCACGATCGATCTCCTCTATATCCTGCACCCTCCCCCGCGCCCCCCGCATGTGCCCCGTGCCTCCTATATCTCTCCTTAACGAGAGCGTTTGTGCGTTTCAATTAATTTCGGCTAAAAGGCTCGATCATCCCCTCCTCCACCGCTCCTCTTGGCCCCTGCGATACCCAGAAGAGCGGCACCCCTGTAGGCCTCTCTTCCACGTCGCCGCTGCTCCTATACGTTACGTGGATTTTGTTTTTTTTTTGCTGGGAGAGCATTACCCGCGCTGCCTCCCCCCTCTCTCACTCTCTCCCTCTCACTCATTCTGCAAGCGTGCCGCTGCATTTCATTATCATAAATTACGTAAACATTGGATAACCGATTTCATGTGAGAATTTTAATTAATGTTTATTCGGTAAATTGGTGCGAATTAATTTGGCTGCAATGCGTTATGGCGAGGAGAGATCAGTAGAGGTAGGTTATTGCAGACACTGAGACGAACGGGCTCGCTCGCTCACGGTGTGCTTCTTTTATGTATTATACCAAAATCCTTCGATCGATTAGATTTGATCGGGCAGAATCAGGACGAGCCACACTTATTATCTACGTCTCTCGTGTTTAATGATATTACTATTAAATCACATATGCATCGCGTATGCAATGCATCTACCCATATTGGCTAGGCGCATAATTCCAACCAATAAATCAGTGACAATTTCTTAAAGAAAATAAGGAGTAGTACAAATATTATATGTAAAACAAATTTAGTTGAATGATTTTTACTCTTTTTTAGAATAGTTTACATATACGTATTGAACAATTGAAAAACCATATAAAACTATAGGCAATTGTTATGTAGAGAAATTGAAAAATAAAGTAAATATGTCCAATTTTTGTTTTTAAAATTATGTGCGTTTATTTGTTCATCGTGTAAATAAATATTTTGTATTCGGAAGATGCCTTTACGTGAAATCCCAAATACAAACGAGGCCTTTAAAGTAGAAAGATCGAGACCGGAAAATAGAACTGGGCTAGAATAACACGGATAATAAATCTCGAAAAATAAAACGATTGCATCGATATTGATACAGGTTTTGTAAAAAATTGGCTACGATTTCTGAAATCCGTGGGAAAAATAAATAATAATAAGACGTTCGGTATAGCTGCCTATTGTATACTTGCGTGGATTTGGCAGATAAGCGAAGCCAGCGAGCTAAGACAATGGACGAAAATTTTCTGAAAAATGTGTCGAGAAGATAACATTGGGAAGGAGTGCTGACTATATTAATAGCCCAATGGCGCGCGAAACATTGAATAAATGGATGTACTTCTTAGGCGCAGTCCGAAAAGTGGAAGGAGTCGAAGCGAAACTACTGCAGCCGCGCCTTAGTCAGTCTACCGCGAGGTCGGTCCAATTATATGCCAGTTCCTCGACTTTTTCACCGCCGCGCCGCCCCGATCTTCCTCCGTGTCCCTACGAGCTCGGAGCACGAGAAATTAACAGGCTGCGGTTGCACGGCAAAGCGGAGCCTGCTGTATCGCGCACCGGGGTCCACGGAGCGACCACTCGTCGAACGCGGCTCGCGGCCGGCTCTAAATCAACCGCGCGCGGGCGCGTTATATTAATTATCGGCGCGCGCATTAAATTACACAGAGGGCGCGCGCGTAACGCAACACAATGCGTCGCGACCGGCGTTCTCGAATTAGAAGCGCGGCGAGGAGCGGGGTGGACGTTCATTAACCGGCAGTTTATTTCGTAATTCGCGCCGAACCACAAAGAGCTTCACCAGCGCCCCTCCCCCCTCCACCGCCGCTCTCCTCCTCGCCCCGTCGCCCACGCGTGTATTTCGATAATGACCGTTGCGTGGGGAGTGGGAGGGGGGGGGGCAGCAGCTCTCGCGCATCGGCCGCTTTCAAATTGCGGATGTTACACTTAAAAGATTATTATGTGATTTATGGCGGTTATATTATACATGTCGGACCGCGCTAGCGACGCGTGCAGCGCTGAGCGGGAAGGGCTCGCGGTTGCCGCGCGACCGCTATACATATATAAATATGTTCGAGCAGATGGGCGCAGGCGAATTTTTCGCCGGGAGACGGTGTAGACGACTGTACAAATACTGCATATGTATAATAATAAATTTGTCATGAATAATTTCAAGCTTCGGTCGGCGATAGTTACTCGATTCGAGCAAATCGTTCGCCCAGGTGCTTGAAAATTGATTTCACTAACGCCGCAGATTATATGCTTCGATATACAAATACAACTTCGGCTACTGCGTTTATTTACCGGGCGTAATGCAATATTTATACCAGCGAATTCTCGTACGCATTTTATAAATTAAAATCTTTTAGTTTTGCAAAGATTTTTCTTTGCAAAACAAAAACAATAAAATTTTCATTGATAGTTAATAACAGTAGGATATCAATGTTTAATGACTGTATGCGCGTGTCACTGGTTGAAACAGTCCAAAGCGCACCACCGTCCATCGGTTAATGATTATAATTTCGTTAAAAATCCATTACTGACTGAGTCGGTTGTTATCGCTGTTTTTTTTTTAATTTTATAGATTTTTTCGCTACAATTAGACAGTTGCAGCATTTTTGTACAAATTTCATATTTTAAACGCAACATGCATCAAATGTAAGTATATGTTATACTCTAAATCTACAACAGGTATACGTTATTATTATTCGTATAAGAATTTTAGTAGACTTATGTACTAATTAATATGAATGTTTGCCACTTAAGCAGAATTTTCACAATTTGTACTAATGAACAGTTCCTATTCATAGGCAAAAAAGAGACTATTTTACAGTGGAAATGGGAATCACTGAATCAATTAGGAAAAGTTTGATTTCAAATCTCGAAATGCTATCTACGTAGAAGCCTGACATTGATTAGTATAAATCGATGCAAGATTATAGTGTAATCTTTATATACTAATAACGATGTATGTGAATGGTCTGTGCAATGAAGTTGATCTACATATCATGCACGTACAATATACAATGTGCAGTGAAAGCGTGAAGAGTATATGTAAAAATGTTCCAAGAGATGAAATACAAATAATTATATATAGATCATCTATTTCACGCGTAATCAAAACTATTAAATAGCGAAAGTGACGAAGTTTTTCTAACGAATCAGTAAGACTTGATTTCAATTAATTCTCAGCGTTTGCCTTCCCACGATATCGATCGATATATATTCACTGATCTTTAGTACTTTGCAACTTTATTTTCAGAGAGTCTTCAATATATAATTCGGTTGTCAAACTCTTATTAACTTTAGAGTAAGATATAAATATTCTTTTGTTTGCAAATATTTTCAATTTTATGTTTATACTTTTAAATATGGCCTAATGATTTCTGTGTAAGAAAATAAGGCCAAATTGTAAATTTGCATCAGTACACATAATGCAATCACTGTTAAATTCAGCGAATAATCAGGCATTAATCGGATTACCGTCGGAATTATTACAGATGAATGCCATATTTTAGTTTTTTGCAAGTTATTTGAGAAGCACGATTAAATATAAAACGCGTTACACGCATTCTTTGAATTAGCATCGGCACCACGTGGGCGCGCGCGCGCGCGCACACACACACACACACACACACACACACACAACGAACTTGATAGAGTAAAATATAAATCGAACGATACATCGGGTCGTTTGTGCGTAATGTGCTTTTGCAATAATTGCTTGGATGAAACAAGCGCACGTATTGAGCGATTGAACCCAAATAAAATTCAGCGGCGTATACCTGAGCAATCACATAAAGAACCAATACTATAACGCTCGCGGACGCGGCACGGTATGCAGCAGAAGGGCAGCGACGATAAAATTATAAATTCGCCGCATATCTTTTCACGTTCGGCTATATATCATATATATATATATATATATATATATATATATATATATATATATATATATATGTATGTATGTATGTATGTATTCTAGACGTACATGAGCAAATCCAGGAAATATATAATTTTTAGCAACTCCTATTTTATTTACTCTAGTTTGTATAAGACGAAACATTCTTTTAGGTTGTAAATATTTTTTTTTTTTTTTTTCGATAAAATCATCGTCTATAAAAGACAGCACTATATTTACTTTATGATTAAATTGTATTTATTACTGGCAAATTTGATATAGTATACATATGAAATGAAATATAGAAATTCCAAAGACATGTCTATTATGAAAGTGCGTGCATTATCAAAAATTGCAGAAAATGGAACTTTCTCAAAAATTGACAAAAATTTCTAATATTGAAAAATCGATATTTCTTTTGGCACATTTCAATCATGTTGAAAAAATTACTGGAAAAGTAAAATTTTGGTTTTGTATAAAAAAATATTATTCAAATGATTCCAAGATCATTTATAGCATGATAGTAAGGTATATCAAAAACAGGAAATAATCATTTAGATTAATAAATAACATTCTTGTATCCTGTTTTGATCAAATGTAATTATAATTTTGAATTTTTATTTATTTATTTATTTGTTGAATACCATTTTTTCCTACTTTACCCAAAAAGCAATTGTTATTCAAAAGTGAAAAAGTAATACTTTATAAAAAATTTTTAAAAATGTCTTTATAATATTTTATAAAAATATAAGACAAAATAAATCGATCGAGACTGTTAAAAATGAAATTTATATAATTTATTTAGCATAGCGTATCGAGAACAAAAAGATGAGAAACGCGTGGAACGACGGACGAAGAAGGCGCCCCGTCGTGACAATTGGTTCGCCCCTCCCTCGTAACAGGCTATGCTCGATATTTCGCGAGGAATCCACGGACAGCGAAATTAGTACGACGGAAGAGAGAAGGGACCGCACCGAGGCGAAAGAGCTGCTACCGGCACATCAGAGGCAGTCGCTCGCGGCCTCTCTCTCTCTCTCTCTCTCTCTGTCTCCCTTTGGTCGTTGCACAGGCTTCGACCGCGAGAGCAGCCCGGGCGTCTCCGGACATCCCCGTAGATATATACACATACACTAGAACGAAGAGGAGAGCTCATCAGCCGAGGAATCCCGCCGGGCGGCGTTGCGCGTCGTCGCCGGGCTCCCCGCTAGCGAGATAGGCAGGGGGTCGGGCCACGCTGTAATTGGGATTAATTCGCGCTGATTAATTAAATCAGGGGAATGCTGCGCTTACCTGCCAGGCGCAAGTATATACGCTCCCCCCGCGCACAGCCCCGCGGAAACATTCGCGGTATCGCTGGGGCAACCACCCGCGTCCGCGAGCACGTCGGGAGCACGCGCCACGCTCTTTCGACCTCGAACTATCTCTCTTTCTCTCTCTCTCTCTCTCTCTCTCTCTCTCTCTCTCTCTCTCTCTCTCTCGTGTGTGTGTGTGTGTGTGTGCGCGCGCGCGCCTTTGTTGGGAAGCGCCGGATGTACAAGGTCGCGAGAAATGCTGATCTATATATATATATATATATATATATATATATATATATATATATTCACACAGGGGTGATTTCCGAGAATCCGCGTTTTGCTTATTAATCGACAGACGCAGATTGGATGGGTGGCAATGACAGGTTTGTTGGTCTCTATAGGAGCCGGAAGGGTTGCGCCGCTTTTTTAAAAGCATTGATATATCAACGATTTTATAAGCGTATTCTGGCTTTCTAAACAAGAATTTTATGGGTATAGCATTTCGAAAGAACAATACACAAATTATCATTATTCACAATTTTCTAAAGACCTAGACTATATTTAGTCGCTGACTAGAAATTCGGTTGAATTTTTAAAATCGGAATATACTATATAACTCTATAATTTTAAAATCACAACTATTTCGTCTGTTAAAACGTTAAAACCGTTGAACAATAGTCTGTAAATGAATTATTTACCTCGTTAGACTTAGCTTCTTCGCTTGACTCAGGTATAACATGTCTCACGAGATTAATAATCAACTTCGATATCGATGATTAAATATACTATGTTAACGCTTTAGATATTGCAATTGAAAAAATTAAAGTTTAAAATGAAGGTTCGAACACTTATAAAATGTATTTGTTTTTACAACTACGATTTAAAAAAGGTTCTCACATTGTTTAACAAATAAGCCATCGTATTCACATTCTGGAGGTTAAAATACTTAAGAAACACCTTTGGTTTCCCGAGGACGTATTAGTGCAAACGAAAAGGTAGACAGCAGGTTAGACCTGCTCGGTGGGTTGAAGTTTTATGAGAAAACAACAGAACCCCTTTAACTTCCAAGAGTCAAAGAGGATGTATATTTAGAATTGGATTGGTTATTGCTCCGAGATGATCAGAAGTTTCAATCAACCGTGAAATGATCGTACATGTGTATATATAACGGTTTGGTATAAAGCGCCCGTACGATTGCGGTATCTCGACGAACGAACGTGTAGAAATGGAGACTTGATTCGAAAAAGTGATCTAGAAGCGGGAAAACTGCGCTAGAGATTTACAAAGCTCTGCCTCGTCCGTATATGGCGATAGAGTGCCTAACGATGCGAAATGCGAGACGCGACATCTGTACAATAAGGATGCCTTGATGAAGCGCTCGTTGGCATCGGAGAGAGATGCGCGCGCGCGCGGTACATAATCCGGCGCGTTGACCGCAAAGCACTGCGTACGCTCGCCCGCGGGGAAAGAAGAGTTTAATTCAACGCTCCTGTCGACTTTTCTGTACGGGGTGTGGTAGAATTTTTGGTGGAGCTGTGCGCGCCCGTGCGGCCGAAACAACGTTCGCATTTAAACGAAGTAGATTCGAGTCGAGAGTGAGAGAGAGAGAGAGAGAGAGAGAGAGAGAGAGAGAGAGAGAGAGACGGTGGGGGGAGCCGTTTAGTTTTTATAAACAGCGTGGTCGACGTCGGCGAGATTTCAGCGATTTCCATATAAGTTAGAAATGGGATTAAATATACTCCTTTGTTTTCTGTGTAAGGTAAATAACAATACTTTAACAAGCCAGAACAAATAGCAATATTTTTCTTACAGTCTTTTTATATACTACGAGGAAAAAATTGAAAATTTTGCGTCGAAAAAGGATTTTTTACGGAATCCGTCGAGTATATTATCAAATTAATAATCAGTGCAAATGTAACAATTCCCCAAAGGGGAGTTTACACACACACACACACGCACGCGCGCGCGCACGCACGCACGTTAGATTATTTTAGCCTTCTATAAATAATAAAGCAAAAAATACTTGAAACTAAGTATTGGACATATGTGTCCGCTGGGTTTTATTACGATCTGCGTCTTTGCTGCCCATGTGGCAAATGAATTATGAGTTTATTGTTTAGATGCCTCATATTTTTCTATTGGTTTTAAGCTTCTCACAAGGGCTTGCAGAGTTTTCAATTTCGAGTACTACAGTTAGTCTTGCGTCGTCCTTTCGTTTGAACAGACGTCTTTTCCTTCCTCGTTTGAAATAAAGTTCATCTTAAAAGATTATTTCTGTATCTTTATTTTAACATTCCACCTACTATATTTACTAAAAATTCAATAATATATATATATATATATATATATATATATATATAGCTACTTTGAGACTTATTATACCACAAATATTATTGAGAATATATCTATAATCTAAAGAAAATGTTGAGCGATTGAGAACGAGACGGGAGGAGGGTATCTGTAGTCCAGGAAATAAGGGCACGGGTATATGTAGGGAGGGGATCAAGAAAGAGAAGGAGGGTGAGAGGGATAGGCAACCCGCGAAACAGCCGCGGAAGTGGCTGTATATACCGCGCGGCAACATACATAAATGATGCGGTCCTCGCCCCTTCCTCTCCGTCTCCTTTCGTGCGTGCTCCGGAACCTCCAAGGTACGCGCGTTTTCCGCGTCTATACGTATATATTTAGTACGGGCGTGCGCCGACCTGTATCAATTTACCAGCCATATATATATATATATATACGTAGACTAGTGAATTCGGCCGCACCGCGTACATCGCAGATACGGAGGGAATTACAAATATGTACATCTGTGCTTGGACACCCACCGGCGAATTGCAGGGCGACGGGTAGCGAAATTGAGAGGTAGATATACGGGCGATTGAGCGTAACGGACGCGGGGAGCGGAGTGTTCTCGCATATTTTCTCCCCCCCCCCTCTGCAATTGGCTCTTTCTTCATTCGCGAAATATGCGCGCGACGATCGACAACGCCGCGCTTCGAATTGCCCGGATCGAAGATGGCGCCGCGCAACCGAAAATATTCGCCAAAGTATTCCTGGCATTTGTCGCGTGGTATTGTCGAATCAAAGCGCTATAAATATATACCCTCCGATGCACGAGACTTATCTCAAATTGTATATGAATTCGGGAACTCTGCGACTATATAATGTCGTATTTAATTTGTCCCACCCTATATGACGCAATCCACCGAAATAGCCAAACATTATACTAACATAAATACCGATAGATTGATAGAAATACAACTTTTGTATCGAACGATTTAAAAAAAAATTCAGAATAAATCGTAAATGTCCTGTTAATTGTATTATATATAAATTAAATTTAATTTAAGTTGAGAAAAGTATATGGAACTATAATTAAACTCACGTGCGTATTATGGTTTCCGATGGCTTCATAACTCGGGAAAACACAAAACGGTGTCTAGAGCTCAAAAATATATTAAATTGTGATGTCTGTTGTGCGCGGTCATATACACTATATACGCATCGAAGTATTCGCGGAATGTGAAAAAAACCTCTGACAAAGTATGTACGTAATTACATTTCTCGCATTTTGCCCTTAATTAATCTTCGTACCTTTCAGCGCGTGCTTTAATCGAGATAATAACCACGTATAATGGATATGACGATAAGACAAAGTAAAACTAAAAGTATGTACTTGTAATTAATTAACTTGTTTCATTATATAAATTTCACGAAATTTGCCTCATTCGAATTAAAACAGTCAACATCACAAAATTATTAATAAAATTTTTATAGTTACTTCTCTAAAATTGAAGTTTCTACTTTTAATATACTAGACATATTTGAATCTTGCTATCGATATGATGTATAAATGTAAACCATTTAATCAATCATATATACGCCATCTTATTGTTTAACGATTCATGGAAATTTCATTTGACCGCTAAAAACCATAGCGAACCCTTACAAACTATGATTTGCTATACGCTTACCTGACAAAATAACATTTACTTAGTGAGAATTAAGTTTAGTTATTATGAAATTGGATTTGCAAATCTTTTAAAAAATTTTATATCTCTCATAATTTTTAAGTAGTGTATATACCTATACATATTTCTAAAAAGCGCAATGCAAAGTAGCAATGATACTGTCACGACTACATTTAGTAATAGAAGGCTAAATTATTAGTAATAGAAGCCAATTCCTGCTCCAAAAGGTAATAACTTAACAATTGTAATTGTAATTGTCTCAAATTGAGCATTGCAATAGATAGACAACAAAACTTAATTAATAAATATTTCTATTGGTCTTACAGTCCAATTAAATAAATTAAAATTCATACATAATAATATCAATATATCTTTATATCAATGCTAATACTTATCAACATCTAATTAATTGAAAATTATAATAACAGTCAGTCTGTCCTTGTTTAAAATCACCCCCGTAGACTAATTTGAAATAAAAATATATTAGCTGAAAAAATTATTTATTAGTGAAGTGCAATCCGACTGTGCACCCAATTGAAAATTGAATGAGGTTATCCAACGTTTCGAGCTTGCTACGGCTCCTCATCAGGGACTAAACTAAACCTTAGATTAATATTCTAATTTATATATACCATTATGCCCACTAAACTAAAAATTTAATAGTTTGAATATGCAATCCCACCTCTACACACAATGATTAAAACCAATCAATTTAGATACTCTTTACATGTTGTAAGCGATGGAGCTCGTTCGCCATAACATTCTTGAAGTAATCGATAAGTTTCTGCTACACTTTTTTTCAAATCAACATAGTGCAAAAGGCCATGTCAAAAAAACGATTTATCACAATTCCATTTTCCACTGATCATAAAATTCTAATGTTTACACAAATGATGGCGCCTATTAACTGAATTTTCTTGGTAAATGCAAAACTTAAAAAATAAGTATTTGATCTGACACATATGTCTGATAACTAAGTTCGCCTCCTAATAATTTCTATTGTTATTTATAATATATTAATCTATATAACTTTTAAATTAAGTTGATACCTTATCCTAGATAATGTTGTTATTTAAATTTAAACATCCTTTGCTTAATTAATTGCTGTATAATTAATTCATATAAATTTATTAGTATAATTTAATATTAAAATAAATGGAAATACGATGTATTAATTATATATATATATATGTGTGTGTGTGTATGTATATACCATATAATACGTTATAATGTATGGAAATTCAATATCATATAAGAATTTTAATTACTTATCATGATTATATTGAAGATTAATCTAAATATCAACTTGAAAATTGAAATTGCGGTGTAGCGAAAAAATATATAGACGATAAGAGCCTCAGCGTGTTCTTTCGGTACACTACATATAAAGTCGTGTGCGAATAGAGTATTTTCTGCACGAAAAAACGTTCCAGAAAACGAACTTTTTGCACTATATAAGAAAATGCTTCACCTAGTTTTATGCCAATGTACTATTATTTAACTCGTGAGAACGTCGAGTCTTGAACGAAGCGAGAAATGTAAATCAGACTGGGAGAAAATCAATTGAAAAACTATATATGTGCTCGACTATCTATCTTTTATAGCGCGAGAATCATAAAATTATACGCGAAAGTTTTGGGTTTGAAGGTGAGAGTCAATCGGTATTCTATGAGTGCGGGACACTTGCAATGCGATACAATAATTAATCGGCAGTTACAGAGCCCCCGCGATTCCGACTTCACCTCCACCTCGCACAATTGAATTGAATCCGCGGCGAAAGTCACGCTAAGAATGCGCGCGCGCGCAACTGCATTTCCTGCATTTCATTTTGACGTCTCTGTATACTAATTATATGCGGCGCTCCTCAGGAAACAGATGCCTTCCCTTATATATATATAGATAGCCACAGCGATCACACGGAGGTGATTTCGCACGTTCGAGAGAGTTCGTTCTCTTAAGTCGTTCTTTCAAGCGTGCGAAGGTGGCACAAACATATATATATATATTATTAGGAGACAATATAAATAACGCCAAATATAATATATGCAATGTACTTATTTATTTGATTATTTTCTTTGATTTTAAAATGACTTTACTCCTATAATTAAAATTATGACTTAATTTGTTATACTTATTATAAATTAAGTTTTATTTTACTTCCTTCAAAAAATGCAAGAAAATATGTGAAAGACTCTCTGAGCGCATTGCTCTCTTTAAAAAACCTCTCGTTTCACGTACAACACTGATCCTCTCATTTTTGAAACCAGAAGCAAAATAAAAAAACTACTCACAAAATTCATATAATAACAATATTATATTACATATAGGAATAATAGGGAATCAAAAGACAGACAGTCTTGCCAAATCTGCAGCATCCAAACCTCTCCATACACTCACTAAGATTTCATTTCCCAATTTCAAAGATTCAATCAATAAAATCGCCCAGAGCAAAACATTAATTGAAATAAGCCGCCAAGAATTGTAAAAAGGTAAACAATACTGTAAATGCTACTTCAATAGAAGACAAAAACCATGGTATACTAAAAAAAATCTTTCTCGAGAAATAATAAGCATAATTAATCGACGTCCCTCCGATCGCCATAGTTTTCGGTACTCACTCTCGAAAATAAATGTAGAGTGAGAGTTGTGAGATGCTTTCCGTCAATGCGGAAACGATGTACAAGATAATTTTGGATTGATAACAAGACTTGATAATTTACTACGTCAGTGTGGGTTAAGAGATATACGCAAGCTAGCTAATATAAAACTTTCTCCTCACGTGCAGCCAAACATTATTATCGTGTCTGACTACTGCTATTTGTAATTCCATAGGAAACTTTCTAAAACAATGTAATATAAAGCTAATAAATGATAGTATAGGATTTAAGGTAACGTAATTATAAATGTAAAAATAAAACATTAGTATTTTTATAATATATCCCTATAACAATATATATTCTCATATTGAGGTTCACTTTGGCAAAAAAAAAGAAAAATACAATTCGTAGCTTTTAAAAATTTATTGAATTTTCTTACTGCAACAATAACTGATAAGTGATATCATGTATGTTGGAGAAAAATGTAATTGTAGATAAATAGCCAATATTGGCTGATTTATAATATAGCGAAGTTCATCTTTTAAAGCACATATACTTTTATGGAATGATATTCTCTATCTTGGCATATGTAGGGTACAAAACATATAAACGAAAGTAATGATTTTCTAAGACAGAAAGAATTTTAGCTAATTAGTTGATGGAGCTGAGAGACTGGCGGATGGGTATTTGAGTGGGATTTTGAACTTTGTACGATAATAAAACGTACACGGGGAATCGTCGCAATTAGATGATGCGCGGGTGCTCGTGCTCGCTCCATTTCTTATGCATATTAAGTGCTTTTTATATTCGCACTCGCTACCGCACGCGATCTCAATTTCCAGGCGCAAGCTTATCGGGAGTCGATTCTTAATGAGCGCGATGCTCGGTGGGGGAGTGAGATCACCTGTCGCACAGGGATTCTCGAGCGCGGGAACGGATCGGAGATTTTAAATCTTTTTGGCCCGAGGAATCGTAGATCAGGATTAAGAAGATTCTATAATTTCTGAATAAAATTAGACATTACGTACTACTACTTGTAGCGCTTGGTTTTTCATATTTCAACGGAAGTTTAATATAATACCAACCAAAATTATTCCTTCATTCGCATAATGCAATGTAATTTTCAACTCGAACAACAAGTCATGCTACAATTAATCAAAATTCACATATTCACTGCATTGAAATAAAATCCATGCTCATACAAGTCATGACGTTAATACCTTGTTGTAATTATGTCTTAAGCGTCGGTGATAAAAATTATTTAGGAAAGAAATGGAAATAGCGGATAGTGAAATTTATTTTATTACATAAAAATACGATTGCCTCAATGCAAAAGATAGTTGAAAAATAAAGAATCTCTGGTTTCAAAATTGTTACTGGTGAAAAATATTTTTTTTTATTTAATGCAGAGCATTTTTATCTTCAAAGCTTTTGTAATGCATGCGTTTATTAATCATTGCCATATGGTATGTAAGATTCTCGAATCTTTATATATGCTTCTATAAATTGTTCGTACTCGTAGTAAAAATCAAGGTTAGACGTCGGAAGATCCGGAACAAGCAAAAATTATGGGGCCTCAACAAGGAAATCCAATATCGTAGAATAAAACATGCTTACGCTTATTCATTATTTATACATTCTGGAAAACTGTAGTCACGATGTCACATACAACTACTTTGGACGCTTATTTATTAAATCAAGTTTAAAAAACACTATTAGAGAGATTGTTATATAATACGCTCACATCTATCCTTGTGGTCAAAATAATTTTTTACTTTGTAATGAAGATTTTATCATTTTTAATGACAAGCATTTTATCAATTTTTTATTTATAATTCTTTTGATTTCTTAGTCTGTAAAATAATCCAGTCAAATTATTTTGAAATGTTTACAAGAAAAATAAAAAATACGTTCTGGTTTAAGATAGAAGCGTTTTATAATTAAGTAAAATCCATGAGAAAATTGAATGTGCATAGTATACAGAAAAATATTATCAAAAGCGCGACTTAACTTGCAGCTAATAATTCATTTCTCTTTCAATTTTCTATATCTTTTCATAGCTGGTACGAGGTAGAATGTAAGTTCTTTTTATGCGCACTATATGTTATACTTAAGTATCGTTTTCCCTTTTGTCGCAATGTTCTAATTAGATATTTTTCCATTTCTCTCAACTGAACGATGCGATTAATTTAAAAAAATCTACCTAGTAAGGAAACTGGTCGTTTCAGCCGCACCAGTAGCGCTGTGGAGACTTTATAACGGGACGAATTGTACGTATATCAATTTTCATTCGTAAAATGACTCAAAGCTTGATGTAAATAATTGGAAGAAGAAAATCCTCGTAATCATTTAATGGTTTAATTCAGAAGCTATTTAGCTGAGCGTGAGTAAATTTGCCGATGGAGAATTAACCTTTTCCGTGTGTATTAATTGCCTTGTTTACACGCACAGATATATTACTTAAATTCGATTTAAGAAAAAAAGTCGAGTGATGCGAAGACGGAGGGGGCTCGAATATTCCCATTGAAGCAGAAAACTGTAATCGGTGGACCCCTCCAATTAGCTGGGCGCCGGCCGCGGCATCGCACACTCGGACCGCGCGTCCGCGCGGTCGTTCGTTTCGGATGGCCGAGCGATAATTGGACTTGTCGCCCGATAATTGAGGCTGTATGGGCGTGTGTGCGTATATATAAGCTGATTCAGCTTACTTCGATCCCAAGGACGCGAGAGCGCCACCTCGCCCTTCCTCCGCGTGAACATGTGGTGCATAAATGCGTGCATATACACGAATACCCGACGTATGTGTGTGTGTGTGTATATATATATATATATATATATATATATATATATATATATATATATAGTTAGAAAGCCATATAAGCCGGACCGATCTAAATTTAAGGCTTATGCATGTACAGGTAGCGGACGATGACTTCGACTTGCGTATGCTCGTCTAATTAAAGATACACAAAAAAGGAGAGGAGAGAGGGGTGACGGAAAGAAATGGAGAAAAAGAGAGAGGGAGAGGAAAGGAGATAGTAAGGGGGTAGCGGTAGGCAGAACGGTAGTAAGGCCAAAGTCGTCGGAGAGTATAAAGTAGAGAAGAAGAAACAGCATTAGTTTAAATCTCGATATCTATATAACATCAATTTTTCGAGAATTCTTTATTTCGACACTAGAATTTTTATTTCATTCCGTTGGAGCAATATTTCACTGTCAACTAACGCTGTACAAATTCATAAATACGTATATAACTAGATAGGTAAGATTCAAATCAAGGGGACGAGAATCAAATGTGGTTGGTATCTATATTCTATATGTTATATACATCTATATTATGGGTAGGGCGCAATTGTTCTTAGACTATGGTGGATTGGGAAATAGTCCGAGCGACCACGAGGTTTATAGATGTACCAGCATGATTCGTCCTGAAAAAAGTCTGAGAACTCTGCACTAATCTGTGCGCGCATTAGAAAAAGCAGGTGTATTTATGCCGACAATAATTTTCTTCACATTTGCGTCATTGTGGATTTGCGAAACATTCTGGTCGGCTAATTCGAAAGACGCACATTTTATT
The DNA here is from genome assembly GCA_018907035.1 of Sycobia sp. Sy_11. Taxonomy (NCBI): domain Eukaryota; kingdom Metazoa; phylum Arthropoda; class Insecta; order Hymenoptera; family Epichrysomallidae; genus Sycobia; species Sycobia sp. Sy_11. The sequence continues at coordinate 356,284 of JACCIC010000097.1, forward strand.
TTTCTCGCTAAAAGACAAATAATAAGAATATCAACTGCATAACGAATATTGTGTATGAACTGCCAATAAAATTTTTATCAATTGTTATGTATTATATTAAATATTTTTACGCTTTAAATTACGTTTTTAAATTTTTGCTTTTTCATTCGGTTAATTGTATACAGAAATATCATAAGAATGGTTTTCCTAAAATAACAGTAAACTCAACGACATAAGTTGTAAATTTTTTAAATTTTTAAATTTTTGGCATACATATAAATTTTTTATCTCATTTTTTGAATTTTTAGTTTTAATCACGAATTGAATTTAGTAAATATAAAACTATTATATAAAAATATTGTCGTATTACATAATATTATTGTCATCATCGTCGTCATCATCGTCATCATCATCATTATTATCGTTATTATCATAATAATTATTATTATTAGCATTATTTACATTATTATATAAGAACTGACTTCAGTGGAGTTATAACAAAGGCTATATATAAGCGGCGGAAGCCACCCCGCACAAAAAAAGATTATTGAATTCATCGAGACAAAGTGGCAAGAGGCATAAAGCTGCTGGGGAGCTTTCCATTGTTCCGAAAGGATGAAAGGATCGACGTGTTAGAGACCGAAGAATCGAGGATCAGGAGATATGAAATGACCTCTAAAAGGAAAAATGAACAGCGGGTGTGCAATCAGTCTATTTGTCCGAATCCTTTGTCAAGTATGAGATTCGAATTAAGCCGATAGTAAAGAAAGCGGGCAATACTTTTTTTATACGCATAAAAGTAATTTATACTATAAGCGTAATTTATATATGACAAAAATTTTTCGTACGATTCTGCAATTTTTTCAAATACTAATGTTTAGCTCTCGGACTCTTCTCCCTTACTTCCAGAGCTAATAGAGCAACTGTCACGGGCGTTTCAAAATTTATTTATAGAAATACGACAACGCAATTAATTGTCGTCGCAATTAATTAGTATATAATTCTATAATCTTTTGCGCAAATAAGCTATTCAATGTGCATCCATAATTATATAGCTTCTTTTTCGATAAGAGAAAAAAAAATTAAATCTACAATTGGCAGTGTCGACTAATTAAATTCTTTTTACGGCGAGCGTGCTGCGTATACAAAACAAATGCAGTTATTTTGAACTCGAGTCGACTCCTCTCCATTCCCCTTTATAACAGCTCGCAAAAACGCGCGCGCGCACACCCGCGAAGGGAGGAATATGCACGTATGCACGTCGACGTTATTGCAAACTTTCAATGTTATCAATTACACTCTCTGTATAATCCAATACTGCGCGTCCGTCTATATCAGAATGATAAACTTCCGACTGCTGCATCGGGCGCGCCGCGCGCTCGCGTACACGCGCGCGCACACACACACACACACGCGCGCACGCCTTACTCGCCTGCTAAATCAACTCGGCCGCGGTGTCGTCGTTCGATGTACACCGTGCGAATAAAGAAGAAAACAACCGAGTGAGCGCAAACGGAAACATAAAACCTGCCGATTAAGCGCGGATACATACGATAAGTATATGCACATCGGTCGCATATATATATATATATATATATATATATATATATATATATATATATATATATAAATATATATATATTGCTTTTGAAAAGAAGAAGAAAAAATCTGCAACCAAAGAATTCGCCGGTTATTATAAGGATCATATATACTGTCGAGTCGCTACCGTTCTATATATATACTTACAACAGTATAATCTCGAATATTAATGCGCGTACGCGTTGCCCATGCAATACTGATGGTGGTGGGGGGGGGCGTGCTATAAATTGTTTGAGTTGTGTCATATAGGATAACATTGTCCAATAAGTTGGAGCACAAACTCGAGTGGTTTTTCCTCGTTTCCAAACTCGAATGGCTCCTCGGATGGCTGGAAAAATTGTTTACAATTATATCTGTGTTTTTTCTATAATCCCCGTCCTCCTGGACATATTTTTATTATCTTTCAACTTATTTCTAATCGGAATTTAATCTACAATTAACTTTGACTGAACCTCTATTGATGCACTTACGCAATTGTTGACACTTTCGATTCAAAATCACTCATTTGTATTCATAGGAAAATATATGAGTGATATTAATTTTATCGTAAGATGCATTCATTTATGAATCATCTTAATTATATATATATATATATATATATATATATATATATATATATATATATATATAGCATTGGAATGCTTATAGAATAAATCTTTTTATTGTAGCGTTAACTTTAAGTAGCTGAAGAAAAAGCAGTCATATCTATATCAAAATTACTTGTCTCTGCTTTAAATCTGATTATCAAATTATAAATGTGACTTTATTTTTTTATCCATAAATTTGCAAACACGAACCGATTATCTAAACGTAGATGAAACTAATTGAAGAGTATTTACTAACAATTAAATCTTTTTGTTAGGCCTTTCTTTATTTTGAATACTTCCACTTTCAAGCGAGTTCTACGTTTAAAAAATGTAAAAATATTTGCATTTTAGTATTTGTATACAATGTGTGTATAATATTTTACAGTAAAAATTGAGATATAGCTTTCTTGCGATAATGGCAAATTGTTTTTTATAATATATTATATAAACCAAAACACATCGAGAACATGAAAATCCTCAATTGCAAGCGAGAGTGCAAGTATTCAGAAAATAGAAGTATGAGAATCTGTTTGAATTAAAAGGTGAAGTGAGGGACGAAAAAATATCTTGTGACCCGCAGAGTTGTCTACAAAAAGCGGTGTTTAATTCATTAGTTTAGATTTACGTATATAGAAATAAAAATGTAATGTTAAAATGTTAAATTAACTTTGTAATTTACTTTTATGGTATCAGAATTCGATTTAAGATCTTATGCATAAAGTTCTTTAAGTTTCATGGTAATTTTTGTTAATAGAACTGGAAAAAATAATTTCAATACAACATTATTTTCCTCTTATAATATATATATATATATATATATATATATATATATATATATATATATATATATATATATATATATATATATATTAAAGTTATCATATCTGCAGATTATGCAATAATATTTATCGACATTTACTCGCTAAAGAAGCTCACCTTGATACATTTCGATTTGCAACTCCAATCTTCGTTATAATTATAATTAACAATATAAATAACCTACTTTGTTTATCCAGGCATTGATATAGCTTCGGATACTACGACTACCTTACAATGCCCTGTATTAGCTTATATATGTATTAGGGTATGCCTAAACGTATAATATAGCTTACATTTAGGCAAGAGTCAAACTTCGTCGTTTCGGCTCAAAGCGAAAACGCACCCTCGCTTTTTGTATATGTGTATGTAAGGGGGGGGGGACTAAAACTCATCTACGCGAACTCATACGACCACATCTGCACGCATAGGCACACGTGTATTGCCATCGCCCAAAACAACGAGTCACCGCCAAGCAGCGCGTGTTTTATCATATACGCGCTCTGTTCAAACAAAAAAAAAAAACAAAAAAAAAATAGACGTGGAAACGCACGCGCGTCGCGCGAAAGCGATATAGGGGTGATGAATGACCCTCTCGGCGGCTATCTCGCGCGCTTGGACATTGGTCCGTCCCTCTTTCCGCTCCCCTCGCGTTCGTTCCCAACCCCTCCCGATGCCCGTGTCTATATACATACATACATACATTCACACACACACACACACACGCGCGCGCGCTAATAGCGATGTGCATCCGGCCCTAAAACTTTAATCCTAGCCATATACAGCCACTCTATAAGCGCGCAGTGCTGTCGTTTTGGTCACTCCCCAACGTTTTCCGCGCTTCAAAATAACGCGCCAGGACAGAATCCTCCTCCATTCCCCTACCTCTAGGACGGAGGATTATCATGCGAGTCGTGCATTTAAGATCAAGGCCGTATAAGGTGAAGTACCCAATATCTGGACGTCTTTAAAAGTTTATAATGTTTTGAAACATCATTTTTATGAAGGTGGCTTGAGCGCGAATGATTCTATACATATGGAACTTTCTGATTGGTGCTTATCGGTGTTTGAGTATCAGTATTTGAATGCCTAACTAAATCGCATTGAAGCTATTTAATACATTTGATGTATTTGAATTATGAGAAATTTCCAATCACTTGTATATTTTTACTTATACAAATTCCCATGTTAATTTTGGTCTTGTACATGCGGCCTTTGGCTATATTTAATCAAGAAAAAATGTATTGTTTCTGCGATAGATTAAATTTTCTTCTGTGTCAGTCTGCTAACTAATATTTATTTTTTTCTATTAGAATCTGTGAATGTCAAATTTTTATTCTCCGGTTTTAATCAATGAGCCGGTGTTTCTTGAGAAATTAAGGAAACGATTGAACATATATTATCGCAGAAAATTTGTCAAAAGTTTACGTCCGAAAACAGGATCGAAATTAAAGTTTTTCAATTACTGTTCTCTCTTTTATTATAATCTGGTGATGTGATCATAGTCAAAATGTTTACCATTAGAAATATGGAAATTTCAGGATTTTATTTAGATCTTTCTTTTCAATTCAATTGTTGGATCTCGCAAAACATCGGTTTCATTTTCAGATCACTATGTATCTTATAATGTTATTTTTGTAAAAGACAAATTTTCAATATTTTTACAATATTAGAAAAATAATTAGTCGGATTAAAATGTCCAGAAAACACCTTGATAATAGTTTTAGAAAGTCTCTTTTGACGTTCAGATTCGGGTGGGTTTTCGGTTTGATTTTCTTGCACGCGGATATATAATTGTATCGAATACTCGAGCAGACTTATTCATATGCCGGGTTTTAGACGTCACGAAGTCTAATGAAATGGATTTGCAAGAAAAGCACGAAGAAAATCGTCTTCAGTTACGGTGTATCGGATCAAAAAAAATATATTTAAGATCAGACGCGAATGGGCGTCTCGTTGCGAATATAAAAGCAAAGTTAATGAAACGTGACTCATAGCCAGATATTTAATTTTCAAATAATTAATGCTTATAATCAGAAAATACGATAGATTTTATTATTTTTAACAATATTACTTATGTGCGAGTAGTTTGTATAGATAAGGGACAGCTTATCTATATTTATATTACTTTTGAGTGGATGATTAACTTCACAGTCGCGAAGAATGACAGGGGAGAATAAAGACGATGCGAATTCGTTTAAATTATTCCAACATTGTATCCGCGATGGCGTCAATACATCGTAATTGTAAAAGTCGTTTTATCAATACTACATTAAAATTAAAATAAATCGAGATTTCGATCTGTTAATACGATCAAGGATCCGTGCAATTAAAAATATTTCTCATAATTTTAAAAGTGACTAACTTTTGTATTTAAATGTTCAATTTTTATCGTTATCCGACTACAGTATCGGTACTTTTTGTAATATTCAGATACATAAATACTTTATCTTATAACACAATGCTATTGGATAATCAGAGGAATTTGGTCTATTGTTGCACAAACGAAGTAGATATAAGAGCTAGTAAATCGAGAAAGAAAGAAATGTTAAATGATACAGGTGCATTTTTCTAGTTCTGAAAAATACTCAAGTATATATACCATTTTTATTTCTGTTTGTCTTTAATTATTAAACCTATTGAAAAAATTGTAATGTTCTAACTTAACTCTTAGATGCAAACAAATAAATATTAAGACAGAAATCACACTCTCTTTATGCGCATAAACATTAAAATATCGATGTAAACTATTTATTTTTAGCTCCTGAATACTTTGATATTACAATTATATATGAAGGTCCCATTAATCATATCATTCATATATATATATATATATATATATATATATATATATATATATATATATATATATATATATATATATATATGTATATTGTATATATTAATCTAGAATTGCTATATTGCATATCCTTATTAAAATAAATGTGTAAAAAATATATAATATGTGTAAACTAGGCCAAAAAGTATATGTATACGTTCAATGAAAATAAACAGATAATTTTTAATCGACACCTAATCACGTATTTGATATATTTGTCCGCTGACAAATAGAAAACTGTAAAAACAAATGTGTATATATTCAACGTTAGTTATAGTCGGGTATAATGCATATAGCAATGATCTGAAGCTAAAGTAGCGTTTAGTATAATATCAGGATGTTTTAACGTATATAATTGACACCCTTGCCGCTCTGCGCGATGAAATTAAGAGAGAGGGGGGGGGGAGACAATAACGAGAAATGTAGATAATAATAACGTTAAACATATAATCATAACGTAAAATATATGTATATATATATATATATATATATATATATATATATATATATATATAATATAATTAGAAAGATCTGGTTTTACATCCAGTCGAATACATCTTGCAAATTTGTAGTTTGCAATGAAATTTTTTTCAAACTACATGTTCAGTTCATCAAGTACAAATGGTACCGGTAACATTTGCAGATCGTGAATACATTTTTCTGCAATTTCGTACATTACATATACAAGGAATGAAATATCTTTCAGTACGTATACTGTATACGTATATGCATCATTTACAAATGAAATTCTACCACCTACGAGTGAAAAACCAACTAAAAATACTCAAATTTAACAGTTGGTTGGTAAAAAGAATAACAAGGATTTATATTCTGCTTGGACAGAATATATCAGAATATATGGCCGGCTCGTAAATTTTGAATCGATCATTCGCTTCCTGGTTCGTTCCGCACGTAAAACGAATATATAATAATTTTAATCGCGAATAATAAAATAGAACGATAACATTTAAGGCCTCCTTTATATATATACATATATACATATATATATATATATATATATATATATATATATATCCTTTATATATTTATATGTTATATGGCCAACCATTACTGTAATGTATGTTATATTATATGTATGCTCGAGTAGCCCACACATGAACTGTCGTGCGAGCTAGTGCACGTACTGCTTTCTGAGCCTTACATCATAAATCATATCCCTGTTCCTATATATCTGTCTATACAATCAATGCAATAATTGAGAAATTCATCGATTTGAAAATTTCCTTGGCTTTCTTTCTCTTGTTCTGCCGTATATTCTATTTATAATAATAATGCATCAAAAATGTCGCCTCACGCGTGCACGCGGGGGCTCCTACCACACACCTTTGGAGATCCGCGGCTGGGGAAGCGATGAAAGGGGGGCGAGAAGGGGGGGGGGAGGGAAGACATTATTCTACGTGAGTAGAAATATTCGCGGTAGCTCTCTTTTGGAATGTCGCGGCTAAACGTCGTTCGGTCCCGAGGTTGATGGATTTTCGCTCTGGCGCGCGTTCGTCTTCTTCGGCGACGCGACGTCTCCGCGGCGATTTATCATGTCGAGCCAACAAAAACGGTCAGAATAATTTCAATACTTGCACCCTGCGCGAGCGACAGGGAGGGAATCGATTAATCGGAGGAAGGGTGAGGGGCGAGGGCTCTTTTTCAAGCGTTATTGGTGAAATATTGACTTGCCGGGCTAAGTTGCCCCTGTACAAATGAATGAAAAATACGTTTTCCTAAACATTGTTTTGCGTGCGGGAGCTTATTCTTTTCTCCGTGTGTGCGTGCATGCATGCGCTGCTTTTCCTCGCAATAAATACTTTCTTCTGACGTCTGCAATGAATTTTCCCGATTTGGCTCATTTTTCGCTCTGGTATATATGTGCTCGTTACTTCTATTTTATATATATTGCCTAGATGAAGTCAATTATATTAAGTGACAGGGAAAAAGAATTAATGTAATGGCTCATTTTATAATTTAGTGCAACGCAACGAGATCGATATTACTTCAATTTTAGCTTATGAAAACTCTTATTATAATATTAATTACAGATCTGTCAAATTTTGAAAAAGATTTGTGCCAATTACGAAATTACAATTAACAGAAAACTAAATAACCGGGTGAAACAATTTTTTATCGTTCTTAATAAATCAAATATCAAATTTTAATTAACTGATGAAAACCATCAGCAATATAAATTTACATCCTTTTCCCTCCACGCATCATTTCAATATTTGAAATTATGCAATATTTGACCGATGTACGAGCAAAAGCGTATAAAGTCAATACATTACATATATAAGCACTTCCTTTCGCCGAACCGTATACATTTTATTGAGCTTTTTGTAAATATAGACATCGCTTTCATGTACATTTTTTACGTTTTATTTGCGAGCAGTCTAGCAGTCATTTTCAAGCGCGCTTCGCTCGAGCAAATTGAGACTAAAAACACATCCGAGCGCATTGCACTTTTTCAAACGCGGCGCGTTGCGGAGAACCGTAAAAAATGCGACGGGGTATGCAGCTATGGAGAATTGCGAACGAAGCACACCGCCGTACGCGGCAACCTTATTTAGTTACCTATCGCAGAAAGAGCTTCGGATCCGAATAAAAGTTGCCTCGTACTCTCTCTCTCTCTCTCTCTCTCTCTCTCTCTCTCTCTCTCTCAAGTTCACCGGGGAAGAGCGACGACGAGGACGCGCGGTCATACCGACGCGAAGCAGTAGTGACATAAATGTCACTGTCGGTTTACGTTGTAGGTACGAAATTCTCTGGGAAAAATGAAAGGAAAGAGGCTCTGCTCCGCCCTAGGAGACAATAACTGTCAGCGGCTCTCACCGCGCAGTCGCCGCCGCCGCCCGAGCGAGCTTCGGGACCGCTTAGATTATTAGACCGCTGATTATTCTCCTCGGGAAGTGCTTCTGAATTGTTCGTTATAGTATAAACGTACGGAATAAGCGCGAGGGCAACTGCGCGTCTTTTTAGCCCATATTTGCATGGACGGCGAGAAAAGTCCGCTTCCGCTCTGTCGTTCTGAGGTATAGCTTAATTGACTAATATAAAGCGTAGGAGTAAGTCACGAGGAAGAAGCTGCTTCAGTCTCTCGACGTGCCCACGCAGTTGGCGAATTATTAGATTGGTGCAGCGAGCAAGGTTTTTTTTCTACAATGATATTAAATTGAACAATCTGATACTATAGATTAGTTTGGGAGTTAGAAACCATTGTTAATTTTCAATATGCGTATATATGTATTGCGTATACCTATTATGCTTCACTTAATATAATTATTTCACAAATTGAAAACATCCATATTATGAAGTTATTGTACGGGTAGTTATTGTTCTAAAGCATTTTGGAGTTTAAGATTTACGAGGAAACGTCAAATTTGCCTGACTGATTTGATCCACCTTTGTAATCCCGATTAACCGCCAACTATTTGTTTCTGCTAATAACCCTTACTAAATCCAGTAAACACCAATGAACAACAATGACGAGACTACGAATTTGCGGATATAAATTCATTCAATTGGTTTTACTTGAGATGTTATTCATCCAGCACGTGCTTGCGCCTGAAATTACTGATTTTCTTTCAAAACATTCATCCGACTCGACAATAATATCAGATTTAATTGCTAGTAGCGTTGTGTTTTAAAACCTTACAGGACTATTTTGAAGCCAATTAGTGTTAAAGTAGCCTTGCTTAGTCTCCACCAGATCCGTCATCCATATCTCATAGACTTTCCTTTTCAAAATGTGATATTATCATTGTACGTAAGAAAGTATATCCTACATTAGAATAGGAACAACGTTTTAGGTCTTCCCATTTTTCACGGCTTGTTTTGAAGGTAATTAAAGTTATCTCGCTAAATCTGACAGTTCCTTTCGTTAAATGTCTAATTATAGTATTCAATCTCAAATTATCATTCAATTTGGATGTATTCATATTTTGTATTTAAATTTAAAACACATCCATTTATGATCTACCCAATACATAAAAAATATTAAAAATTAAACCTAAATAAGATATTAAAATGTTAGTGTTAATCTGAACAGTTTAATTTTGTATTTAGACCAGCATGTACTACTGGCTATTCGAATAAGTGAATTGAAATGAATTGTCAATATTGACACAGTAAAATTTAGTCTGAATACCTAAAAAAATACCTAAAAAAAAGAAAATTGGATAAAGAAAATGAATAAATCTTCTATTGCTGCGCATTTGCATTTGCATTTGCACAAGCGGACTGTGAAGAAAATTCAACTTTGTTTAGCATATAAATGACTCTTCCTACGTATATATATACATAACTGTAAGAAGTGAAGCTAATAAGAGGAAGAGCAGCCTTGAAACCCTTATCAAAGCATGCCGTTTAATATACATCGCCACCACGAACAGTTGTGCGCGGACCAAGAGAGTCAGAGGGCAAGGGCGATATGTGAAGAAGGGACTCGCCAGTGACACATCTGCGATTGGCATTATATATACAAACCTTTGCAGACGGACTCGGGGAGCAGTGCGACGCAGCAGACGGTGACAAAGACCACGGCGGAGAAGAGGCCATCGCGGCGGCGACGAGCGCTGCTTCCAAAAACCGTCTGCCTCCTGGCCATCTCGTCCGAACAGAGCGGAATCCGGACTCGGCTGCTCTCCCTGTGGGCACCCGCGCACATGTACATACACACACTGACGCCGGGCCCGGGTACGTATAAATGTCGCGCACGAGAAAATATATATTGATATGCAAATATATATTATATATATATATATATATATATATATCTGTGTGTGTGTGCGTGCGCGCGCGCGCGCGCGCGCGTGTGTGTGTGTGTGTGTGTGTAAATATCACACTATCCACGCGTGTGTAATTAGGGCGCGGACTCAGAGGGGGTAGCCGCGTTTGCGCGTATCCGCGATTATTCGGCTGCTCGCGAAGATCATCGCGCTATCGACAGGGGATGAAAGAAGGGTGGGACAGAAAAACAGGGATGTACTCCTTCTATATATAAATATATAGACGACGAGCCGCGCGCTCGACGAACGGGGAGCGTTGCCCCGCTGTGCGGAACACCTGTTCGTCCGAGTCACGTGGCCAGTTTTTTTGGCGAGCAAGGGGGCCCCTATGATTCTAAATTTCGAAGCGTCGATGCCTTTTGCATATATATGTGTGTGTGTGTCTAGCCGTCGCTCGTCCACGACGGCAAGGCGCACAAGGTCTATGCCTCAGCTTCCGGACATCTTCGACGACCGATCGTAGGACTCTCCGGATCTCTCTGCACTGGATGGCAGGGCAGGGCCGCCGGAGCTGGACCGCACACCCGGTCCAAATCGAGGATTGCGGCCGAAAGGGGATCGATGGGGTTTTTCCGGGGTGGGGGTGGGGAGTCGCTCGCGCCGATGTCGCGCACCAAAGAGGTCGAGGATAGTCACGGGCACAATAATTATATCTATCTACGAGTCACGGAGCGGGGAGCGCGCGCGCTGCACCAGCGGCTCGAGACACGCACGCGTCGACGTATCGCGCGACACTGCCGGCCGCGAGCACCCACAAACAGATTTCGCGCGCCACGCGCCTCCCGCCCCCTCCCACTTCCTCCCTCGCCACCTGGGGGCTGAGCGCACGCGAGGAGGGGAGGAGGGAGTTTTAGTCTGTAGATGGCACTGCCTTTGCAGACAGTGCGCGACTGGGGCTGAAAGGCGAGAGAAAGAGAAAGAGAGTGGGAGGGAGAAAGAAAGGCGTGCGCGCGCCGCGCCGGTCGCCCTTGCAACAAGTTGCAGCCGAGCGTGCGACGGGTTGCATATTTGTCCCCCCCCTCTCTCTCTCTCTCTCTCTCTCTCTGACACTAACACGCGCGCGCGCACACACACACCATCTCACTCTCAAAATCCCCGCCCCCACCGTTTGCTCAAGCCTCTGGTAAAGAAATTTATATATATATATATATAATCATATGCAATCGTGCGAGCGGCATACACATATAGAGGAAGCGTATGTTTGTACTTACAAACGAGCGACAGATTTAGAATTCGGAAGCGCGGTAAAGAAAGGATATAATGCTCGCGATTTTCGAGGAAAGCCCGCCTGCGAGCGCGTCGCTCCGGAAGGTCATTAACACCGCGCGAGAAGCACCGTACATAGATCTATACATACATCTAGATATGTATACATAATATGCGGAATGTGCACGACGGACGATTTTCGACGTCTGCTTTAAATTATACTGACTCCCTTCATTTGATCATTCGAGAGTAGTAGTTTTTTGTTTTGACAGTTAACCGTCTGTGAGATTATTTGCGCGGCACGATACAAGTACACATATAGCGCGGGTGCGTGCATCGGTTTCTTCAAATAGCACGAAGCGGTGCGTGAAATATAAAGGGAACCGCCAGGAAAATAAGCGAATATCGCTAGATAGCTATTTCAAAGTGTTTCTGTTTAATGTTTATGTGTGCTACTAATTATATATATAATTATAATTATATATATATAAGTAGTAACAGTGATGAATAATTTAAGTAGTAACAGTCCACTAATATATTTTTATAAGTGAAAATTAGATTATGAATTATTTGATTATGGAAATTTCCTGTAACCTTGTCATTTTGGATAAATTAAATCATTTAACAATATAAGAAGTGCAGTATGACCGTATCAAAGTGATATTTTACTGAATTCATGTTAAATCAAGAAGAATGAAAAAGCTTACTATCGCTAATGACGAAAACCACATGATACAAAAGAATCGATATCGTATCGTTTGTTTATTAGTGATAGAGATTTACAATTTCATTCTTCAAACAATCAAGTACTTCTATTAGTAATTCTGAATTTTTCTTTTATAGTACTTTAAATGAACAACAAATAAATAACACGATGTTATATAGAAAATTTATTATATTATACAAGTTTCATATATTACTAATATAAACAGCTTATTATATAATTATTATAAATATATATTTATATAATTTGTAAATATCTATATATTTATTAAATGTATATATCTTCGTCCACCTAAAGTCTTTGTGTGTTACTAAACTATTTCACGGCATATTTAATATTATACAGTTTCGCTTACTAAATTCACATAATTTCAAATAAGTTATATTGATTTATAATTTTCATTTTAAAAATCCTATATTTCTATATTATCGATTCTTGTTATCTATAAGAAGTATCGGAGTTTGAACTCGATATATCTGAGCTATAATGAAAATTCTGAAAAAGAGAGAAGTATTAAAAGATACACAAATTATAATTTTCCAAAAAAAATATTATACATGTATTACTTTTTTTGGATATTGTGGACATGGAGAACTATTCGGTGAAGTACTAATCGATACACATTTAGATTTTCTTTTTCTTTTTCTGTGAATGTAAAAAAATTTTTAATAAATAATCATATATATATATATATATATATATATATATATATATATATATGTATGTATATAGTAATTTACAATAATATATTTTAAAAATGCTATAAAACAACAGATCAAGATCAAAAGTTTCATTTATCAATTCATCATTTATACTTGAAAATTAATGTAAATTATCAAAGTAGTATAATGTTAGTAACAATATATATGTTAAAAATAAAAATATCTTCACAAAAATAAAGAAAACAATCATTTTTTCTCTTTCTTAAACTTATATGCTTAAAATAATATCTAAATAAATTTATTTCATAGAACAGTATAAACCACTAAAAGAAAAAAAACTCATTGTATTTTTATTCACCAAATCGCTATTAAATTATCGAAAAAATTATGAAAATGGCTAGACGTGAAAATCAAGATGTATATATACTTATTTGTCTAATAGATATTATAAATAAATATACACACTGAAATAAATAAAAAAATATAGGTACGAAAGGTTTTGACGACTGAAAAAATGCATATGGACAAAAATGACTAATTTAACAATACGTTGCATAAATTAGAACTCTTATCGTTTTATAGTATTCAAATTATAAAACGCAATTGTAGTATTGTACACAATTCATATATATTTACTTGAAGGATTTTTTGCTGGTACTTGAGCACATTGATCCTTTGCTACTATAAATATAAGATGATAAACAACGTTCGTTCCTCTCTGATAAATCGCAACCTCCAGGGCATCTTTTGAATGTTCTTCTCCACCACTCCTGAACTTTTTCACTCATGCTTCTTCCCGGAGTCTCGGAACGACATACTTTTAATTGACCAAAATCGTCATTTTTGTAAAGCATTGCAACACTGAAAAATAAAGCTAAATATTAACAGTTTGAAGGCGCCAAAGACATCATTGCGACAAAGTCCTTTATTCGGTATGTTTCAGAAAACATTCCTCTATTATAATTTTTAGATAAACATTTTTATTTACTCCGAGTTTGGAGAATCGCAAGGTGAACATTCTTCCGGATGCTTTCGAATATACCTATAACAAATAAGACACAATCCGACAAGTATCCATATAACTATTGCACTAGATATTGCGATCATGATTAATTCCGCAGTTCCAAGGGCACTGGTACCATTTAGATCTACAAAAAATTAAAAATAAATCAAATAATTTATTTCTGAAATTTTGATGAGCAATGAATCATCTGATTTATATCTAAAGATTAAAATTATAAATATAATGTAGAATTCGTGAATGCAACGAGACATAATAAAATAATTTTGCAAGACTTACTTAAGAACTTTAAACTTATAAAGGCTATCAATTTACCATTCCAATGTGTACTGCTGTCTGCAACCTTTTTTAGCGTAAGAAATTTCCGTTTTTTCTCGTCAGCTTTGCCTTGTATGTAACAAAGTAAAAAATATCAAGATGTAAGTAGTTACATTACACTATTCACTAAAAAAATAAATCTGTCAACGGCAGATTGAAAAAAATGAATTACTTGTCACTCTTAGTAACTCTATGATTCGCAGTACTCCCTCGAAAGCCGGATACCATTTATCATCGTTTAAATGAGAATAGACCTGCACGAAGATTTATATCAGTTTACTTTTTTTGCTAGAATATTTTATTTCAATTCCAACATCTCACCACGTACGGATCGTAGTAACCAATTATAAAACATTTTGTTAAAGTCCGTAAGGACCTGTTGATAATCCTCCATCGATGAAATACAATTCACACTGGTCTCGTAGTACCTAATTAATATGGAAACGGATCTTTCCTCATACAAGGACCATAGGCTACGATCTTTAAATGGAACAGCTATGCTGAAAATAATTGATTTTAAAAGACTGGATTTATTAATAAAAAACTTGTGATTGTTGAATAATCACCTATTAGGTTTTACATCACTATCCAAATACGGTAAAAACATATATAATGGATCCTGAGAACGATTAAAATTCTCATCTAAATATGTGCATACAAAAATTAAAAACGTGGTAAATCGGCTAATGAACAATGCTTTAATAAGCATTATCGAATATGTATTATTATTGTGTACGTTATATCAAGTGGCGCGGAAGCGCCACGAAGGCGAGTTTATTCAATTATTACAAGGTTTTCCTAATTGTATTTAATATATTATAAAACTTTTGTTAAGAATATTTTACACATGCTTGACCTACAATATTTAATTTTTAATTTTTCTCAACCTAGTAATTAATTAATAATTCTTTGTTTTCAAAGTATCTTTAAAAAATTTTTAAACAATTATTATCAAACAATACTAATATAATTTTAACAATAATACCTTCATAATAATTAAGCAGTGCAGGTGTTTCCAGTTCCACGGGATGACTTTTTTTCCTATAAAAATCTCGTTGCGGAACTGATTACAACAATTATGAAACATTCACTATTTGCAAAGTATTTTAATTATATAATAATCTAGAAAGATTACTCAAGAAATCTCACGTGCAAAATTATCTATCAACTGACTGCAGGCTGTCTTTGGATCCTGGACCTTTACAACTAATGGTGTCACGTTAGTAAGTGTTTTGATCTCTATGGGATCTTTCCAGCCAGCGCCATTAGTGCGCAAAAATGTCTTGAGCTCGATAAGAAGACTCTGAACTTTTTCAATGTTGCAATATTTGACTTTACCGGCGTAAAACGACGCTTTAGTGATGGAAAATACGTACGAGTGCAGATAACCTCCCATGGTGTCTGCCAATGATTTCAGCATCAGGTGCCTCGTTTTCCCTGTCGAAAACCTGCTCACGTGCTCGAGGCAAACGTAAAAATAACTTAGCAAATCGGCTATATACTCATCTGTTTGTATCTCCAGAGCTTTCATCTACATATAAAACGAAAATCGACAGGCCAATAATAATATTAGCGGATGTTTGTAGTACGCTTTTAACCTACACTTCTACCTTACAAGAATTCTGTATTATTATACAGCCTATTTATAAAATAATATCGCAAATTACGTTTGAAATAACAAAAACTTTGAATAACAATACCTTCGGCAGAAGTTCTTGAAACATTCGACGACTATTCAAAATGATTATTTCTTCATTGGTCCAGCAATGATTGCTTAAACTATTTCTATCAAATAAAACTGTTCCCACATTTTGCAAATGTTCACTTGCACCGTATGCCCTAGCATGAAAGAAATTATCTAAAAAATTGTAACCATTTAAGAACAGTTGTAATAATAGAACTACCTGTATTTCCTGTGGTTAAGAGATAATAGCATTGCAAATAGTAAAAAGTATATGGGCCATTGGCCCATACTATGATGAAGGAAAATATAGTGTAAAGTTTTAAATTTTAATCGTCATTTTTATTATATAAAGACCTGTTCTACGACACCGTATTTATAAAAAAAACTGTGTGAAGTTATGCGTGCATCGAATAAATTATGCATTAGTTCATTCAAAACAGGGAGGTTAAAGAAAGAAGCCAACTCATGGCCAACTCCATGCCAACTCCATTGCTCAGACAAAAAAAAGAGAGGCACTTTTTAGTAAAACATCGCCAAATTCACTCAGCAACAATAACGTCCTTTCTCTAATAATTGTTAAAAACAGTCATATATGGTTTTGCTTGTAGGATTCAGTTTGGGAGTAACATGACGTTAAGAAAGTAGCATCGGTTAAATGTAAATCAGACAATTATATTTATTGTTAACTTTCATTAGTTGATAATGTCAATAAGGTTAAATTAACCGCATTAAAAAAATGACAGATATAGATTCATCTAATTTCACGTTCTGAACCGATAGTTATTTTCATCTTAGGTATTTAGTTGCGCGATAGTAATAAAAATAACCTTGCAACCTTACATGCATTTCTTCCTCTAATTCATTTAAATTTCTTATGAAGATGTTAGAGAAGAGACGGGAAGCAAATTTGCTTTCTAGCAAATTGAACTTTTGCCGTCTTTTCTCTAACGTCCTTTATAAGAAATTTCAATAGATCAGCGGAAGAAATGCATGTAAAGTTTCAACGTTATTTGTGACTACCGCGTAACTAATTACCTAACAAAAATATTTATCAGTTCACAACGTGAAATTAGACGAATCAATATCTGTCATTTTTTCTTGATGCGGTCGATTTAACCTTATTCACATTATCAACATAATATACATACAGATATATATATATATATATATATATATATATATATATATATATATATATATCGTGTGTAAACATAGAAGTTTCGTGATAGAATTTCTATATTTTTTAGTTGCGAATAATTGGATTTAAAATTCCATACCTTTATAGTAGAATAAATGATTTTAATAAGAAATTTTAATTCGGCTGTAGAAATGCTATATAGAAGTTTATTAGCTTTTATTGAATTAAAAAATAAGAATACAATACTTTGAAATAATGGAAGCATATATTATAATGAAAAATTTCCTATTTGCAAATTACACGATATTTATTTAAAACGAGAAAAGATTTGCGAGTTACATATGTAAAAACATTATAAGAGGTGTGTGGCAGTACTTATAATTAGTATGTAGGTTGCAAATAAAGCTTTTTTAAGGTTCCGATCATTTTTTACTTTTCACTATCGTATAGTTTTCTATTTAATAGCGTACACTCATATATTTTCATTTTTAGTACCGAGTACGTTTCTTTGATAGAGAAACACTGCTAGAATCAAATGATTCAATCTTATGTAATTAATAATTAAAAATGAATGCTCTGTTTTTGTGATAGCTTTTGTTTACTATATATTTTAAAGTAATGTTTACCTTTCTAAGATCAATATTTTTATTCGCTTTTGGCGTTTTTACGTAATCATTTCTTTTTTCTATAAGTCAGCGGAGGCTATCCATAAATTACGTAAGACTTTTCTTAGAAATTTTAAATCCCTCCTCCTTTGCCGTAAGGGATGCCCATGAGATTCTCCATAACCCCCGCCCTTAATCTTTCATATAATTCCAGAAAATATTTATTAAATATATAAATCTCGTAAATGAAATAAATAATGAAGACATTGTATTTCTGTAACATTTTATATAAATTAATTAACAATTCACTTTCTAAAATAATATACTAAATTTCCGCTAATAGCGGTGATCGCTTAATTTGGAGAGATTCATAAAAATTTGATTCATATTTTCATTCGTTCGGATGGTATATATTACACTCTTCATTTATTACTTTATTTTCTAGTTAACGAATTTTTTTTGTATATTTTATTATAATTCAGATAAATTTAATATATGGACGTTAGAAAAGTTAATCTAAAATAAATGGTATAATAGAAATTATTGTAAAAAATGACTTTTATTCAAAAGATGCTTTTTATAAAAATATTTAATCCCTCCCTCTCCCCAAAAATCTTACGTAATTTATCGACAGGCTCGAGATGCTATTTTCATAACATCATATCATAACAACATCTCTCCATAATTTTAATTTATCGAGAGATAGACACTGCGTGTTTGGTGATTGGACACTCTCGCCAGTGACATAAAATTACCATGATTAGTTAATCTAAAATAAATGGTATAATAGAAATTATTGTAAAAAATGACTTTTATTCAAAAGATGCTTTTTATAAAAATATTTAATCCCTCCCTCTCCCCAAAAATCTTACGTAATTTATCGACAGGCTCGAGATGCTATTTTCATAACATCATATCATAACAACATCTCTCCATAATTTTAATTTATCGAGAGATAGACACTGCGTGTCTGGTGATTGGACACTCTCGCCAGTGACATAAAATTACCATGATTAGGAGCTCGATTAAGACTTCTTATACATTTATATAACATTTGTAAATAATGTAGAATTATATAGGATGTGTAAACTATTGTCGATGCGTTTAATATATATTATATGTGTACAAGTTATACCTTGCATATAAATGAATACAATATTCAAAATTAGGAACTCGATATAAAATTACAATTTTTTAATTAAAATAATTATCAACGTCAATGAATTTATATAATAATGCATAAAAATCATATTAATTTTTTTGCTAAACTATATTTTATACCTAGTTGAACTTGTTTGAAGATAAATTTTAATCATAACCAACAATACCTAAAACATAGCTTTAGAAAATGTATCTATAAATTGACCGAAATGACCGAAAAAAAGTTTCATCTTAAGCTAATTACCGCCGAAGTTAAATACCTTGTTACTAGGTTTATTCATAAGGAAATACCTTGTTTATAGCTTAAAAATGTTTAGCATTCCTACCTCTTATGTATATTACTACGTAATTGGATCTTATGGTTCGTCATTTATTAAATAAATATATAAACAAATATAAAAATATAAAACAGTTTTGCAGACGCAAATTTTCCTTTGAAAACTGAGGATGTGTAAGAAACCAGGAGCGTTCACGTCGGCTCCAATAAAAGAAATTGGTGACTATTATTAACATCAAATTATTCTTCAAATTTTTTATTTTATGAGGTAGTATAAATTATTCTATTTATGAGGTAGTATAAATTAAAAATTATATGCTTAATCTTTAAAATCTGTAGTAGTCTGATTTCTATCTTATTGTCTTTTATTCGTATATTGTATGTATCTATGTATTACATGTGCATATGCATCTATGCATAGACATTCTAATATATATATATATATATATATATATATATATATATATATATATATATATATATATATGTACAAAATTCCTTTTTATATTGCTGTCTGTGAACTTGGTACTATATTAGCTTTTTTACCAGTTCTGGTGGATGGAGTTGACAACCACACATTTGTCACTAAATATACTAAACGGAACTAATCTTTTCATTGGCACTAATATGCATTTGTAAATTGGAAGAACTCCAAAAACCTTATTAAAATTTAAAAATATTATTTGTGGATTTACAAATTTGGTATGAAAATTACCCCAAACGGTAAACTATCATTATTTCCAATTTTACTTTTTAATTTCATTTTTTAATGCTGATCTGAAAAATAACAAAACTTTTAAATTATTTTAATTGTAGCATTAATACTTGCAAATAAATATGAAAAAAGCTTATATCTAAAATATATTTAAATAAAACAATTATCAAATTCATCAAAATTTGTAAATTGATTTTTTAATCTCCGTAATCAGTTGTTTTATGTACGCATACATAACTAGTCAAACGTGCAAAATTTGACGGTGAACTGAGTTTAGTCTTGTGAAATTGCTTTTACATGACTCCAATCTCAAAATCAGAACTTTAGGCTAATTTTTCTGATGGTGTAACATAAAATATGATTTAAAACTTAAGTGTAAATGAAGTATTTCCCTCGTAAGAATTATTTCTGTTACTTCACTCGTGTCTATTTATCTCATGAGATAAATAATCATCATCCATACAAATAATTGATACATACGAGAGAATGAAAAATACAACGCAATTTCATCAATTAGAGATAGCCGGAGATGGCTTTTATATCAGTCTTATATTAATTGTTAATGACATTATCATTATATATATCAAAATCTTTGGATTATATAGTTTTATTTGTAAATTTTCAAATTTAGGAATTTGCCCTGACATTCATGAGTACCCAATATTATTTGTGGGATAACATGAGAATTCACAGGTGTTTTTCTATTGTGTGGCTCTGGAAGAATCCCCAATAATTTTTCAATAGTCGTATAATAAAATTGTCATTTTAGCCTTTAGATATTTCGTATATCTCACGTTATTGGAAAATAACAGTTCAACTACTTTAATATTTGTAAATGTAGGCAATTAGAAAAAATTATTTTAATATAACAAATGCTAGTTTCATATTTAAGAGAAAACTGACACGTACGTACCTTGATGGTTGGTTTTAAAATTATAATCAGGATATATGACTGTAATAAAACACAATCATGATAATAGCTATAAATATTACTGCTTTTCACGCTATATTTATTTATTTTCGTAAGAAGTTGCACGGTGCATTTTTTATTCAATGAATGTATATAATAGTTTTTATTTTATATATAATATAAATATTAAAATCTCCTCGCAGTATTTCCCATCGGCAATTCAGGTTTCTCGAATTGTAGTGCGGCCGTCAATAAACGAGTATACGCGTTCTGGCTATATCAGTGCGTTACTATAGCATATATCAGCTGATGATGACAGCACGCGCGCCTCGGTTTCCAGATGGCGCCACCAGTTTCCAACGGCCAGAGCCAAGTACAAAGCGGCGCGCAGTGCAGCCCGCTGTCGCGTACAGCTGATGCTCGGATGACGTCACGGAAACAAAGCCACGCGCGGTCGATGTGCGCGCGGTCACCATACAATAATAAACGCGCATCAACATCGTCGCGTAGATAGCGCCCGCACACCTCGCGCATAGCGTAGTGGCGATGGTCTTGCGCGCGTGTACAGCCGTGTAGCCTCCTCCCTCCGCCCCTGCGCACTTCTCTGTACGTCGTTTTGTTTAGCCTGCACAGCGCATACGTATAAACCATACATACAGAAACAGGTTATTCCAGCGAGCGAGAGAGGGAGGGAGGCGCACAGAGAGAGAAAGAGAGAGAGAGAGAGAGAGAGAGAGAGAGCAGGCAGGCAGCAGAGCGCGAGCGCACTGGTTTCATATCGCGCGATTGTGTATATATGGTGTATATAGTGATGTATATCACATAGAGTCAGTGTAGAGCACGCGCCCGCGGCTCGCGGACTCACTCGCACTGCTCACAGTCGTATCCTCGTCGCTGTCGTGGAAGTAGCCTGCGCGGAACTCCCTGGTGCGCGCGTCCTCTTCCCCTGTCTGCATATACGCGCGCATATATATACTAAATATATATATATATATATATATATATATATATATATATATATATATATATATCGACAGATAGTCCAATCGCTCTCACAGCCGCTGCCGACGTCAGCCCGCATCAGCCCGGAGGAGCAGCGATTCGCTCTCCCCGCTGCAAGCCTCCGGTGCACCAGGCGTACAACGTACGTATTACTACTCCGCAGGGCCGAGGTCGCTCTTCCTACGTCCATCTCTCCATCCCTTCCCCTTTTCGCTCGCTATCTTTATTCCTCTCCTCCGTCAGCGACAGCTGCAGCACGCGCCGTAGGCGCCGCGCACGCGGTTCGCGTTTTGTTGTGCTCGCGACTTCCCATCCTCGCGGCCCGTCTCGCAGCTCGTGGACCGGCCGAATCACGCATTAGAGGGGGTGGTGAAGAGAGGGAGTTAGGTGGCCCGACCTCGTATTATGCCGTTTATATCGAAGGACTGGAGGAGCCCGGGCGAGGAATGGGTCAAGACCGTCGAGGGCTGGGAGAAGAAGAAGATACTCGAGTGCGCCAATAACAAGACGCTCTCGCTGTTGCTACGGTGAGTGCGTTGACCATTGTCGCGTGTTATATAGCATAGTCGCGCGAGCGTGAGTGAGAGAGAGAGAGAGAGAGAGAGAGAGAGGCGAGGGCGGCTGCTGCTGCTCGGTCCCCTTCGTCTCTCGAGCTTCTTAGACAGACCTGCCTATTATAAAT
The DNA here is from genome assembly GCA_018907035.1 of Sycobia sp. Sy_11. NCBI lineage: Eukaryota > Metazoa > Arthropoda > Insecta > Hymenoptera > Epichrysomallidae > Sycobia > Sycobia sp. Sy_11. The sequence continues at coordinate 379,002 of JACCIC010000097.1, forward strand.
GTACAGATCTTAGAAACATATATACGCATCTGCATCAGCATCAACGGTCAGCTTAAAGCGTCTTCTGTCCTCCGATGACTCCTCGTGTTAACGGGTTTTTGGGCCTCCCCCGCAATCGCTCCGATTGCTAGAAAGTGTGAATGGACTGGCCGCACCGTCGCCGATCTCCGGAAGCACAGAGGAGTCTGAGACTGTACACGGCATGGAGGGGTGGGGGCAGTGAGCGAACAGGTTTTATTAATAATATATGTGTATAAAGCCACGGCGCGTGACGGCGGTGTGGCAATTTCCTCTGATTCGTTCGGTTGCGAGACTCCTGTGTTTTTTTCTGTTTTTTTCTTCAATTGTAACGCAGTAGTCTGAACGTGTCTCTAATATTTATATACTGGATCAGTTTTTAAGAATGTATTACTTTAAAGAAGGAATGAGTTGGACGAAAATTTTTTCGTACCTACTACAAATAGATATGTATTATACATGATGAGAATATTTACGCATTTATTCACGCGCATCTAATGCCGTCTATAATAGAGGGACGAATGTATCGTGCTATATTTGCTTCAAAATAAAGAAAGGCTCGGGCAATGGTGCAGGACTCCGTGTGCGTGTGTGTGCGCGTGTGTGTAGGTGTAGGTATAGGTGTACACGGTATACGCAACTTGATAGTTGCGTCTAACGCATTCTCCGATCGTACACGCTCTTTTCAAATCTGTCTTTTTTCGTTTCTTTCTCCTTCTTGCTTTGTTTGTATACGTATAAATGTGTAGCCGTCACTCTCTTAGACACACTCAGAATCCCTTATCTATTCTCGCTGTAATCAATAATTCACAAGATGTGTGAAAAATCAATAATTCACTTAGTGTCCGGTTAATCGCTCGTGCGTAGCGCAATTTTCGCCATTAAAAACCTGTCCTGTCTTATCCGGTCGACTTTCTTTCCTATATATACTCGAACAGCTTTTTAAAAATGGCAGACAGCACGCATTATATATATATATATATATATATAGGCGCAAGTGCGAGAGGACAAGACCGAGGCAAATAGGCTGAATGCGGGAGCGCGAGAGAGATAGAGCGTATATAGGACGGTATCACGCAGGCGCGAATGCACCAGCTGTTATGCGGATTAATGCGGACCGTACATATCCTACTGCGATGCTCTTTGTTTGTTTACATCGTTTATATATCGACTCGGATGCGCTGATGGCGCGGAGCATCAATTCCGCATACAGTATAGAAATTCGCACCGAGCTAAGTCAAAAATTAATGTGGAACGCATCAATAATCCATCTCTTTTCTCCGATGTACTTTTTATAAGAAGCTCCAAAATGTTCTGACATTGAAATTTCTAGAACTCCAAAGTCACTCTTCTTTCGTGTTTTGATTGAATTGATACAAAATTAGGAATTAAAAATTCTAAAGAAAAACAATTTATTTTCAATGTCATTGCATTGTTTTCGTCTACATTTCTAACACACGAGAGTGTGCGTGTCGCACACATATTGACACACGCGCGCACACACACACACACACACACACACACACACACACACACACACACACACACACGCACGCGCGCACGCACGCACACACACACATATAAAACTAAAATCTTGTTTAAAAATGTACTAAATTTTTAAAAAATCTCATTTTTCTGATTGACTTATGTAACCCGTGCATCCAAATCGAAATACAAAGAACTTTCATTTGGAAATTTACATTTATTTTATTTCTTTCTTACCTATTGTATTTGCAATTTTGACCAAACGTATTTGTCATTGAATATATTCGTATATTCAATAATAATATAAAGTAAAAAATTTTATACGAAATGCATGTACATTCTTTCAAAACTTTGAAGTAGTTACTTTATGTCTTATATGTGTTTTAATAATAGCATTTGTTAATATCAGATTATTCGCCAGAACGATAGTTTAGCATATTTAAGATCCGTCGAAACTTTAAGTTAGAATTATATCGAATAAAAAAAAATTAAAGAAAATCTCTTTGAGACTTTGAAAAAATTTTACAATAACAGAAAATAAGATGTTTTATTTGACAGTTTTTCTAACTTTTAATTATGAATTCAATTTTCTAGTCTTCTTTTTGTTACATTAAGATTTACATAGAGAGAATTAAGAATTAAGAATTACTTAATTTAAGAAAATTAAGATTTACATAGAGAGCAAGCATATTTTGTGCAAATATAAACGCATAATTTTTTTTAACATACTCGTTAAGACATCCATTGCCTTGCATAAATATTTGATGAGCTTTATTTAATTAGATGAACAATCTACATTACAAAGCGAAGCCATTGGGGTTAAGTATTCTAAGACCAGTGAAACAATAATGTCACCTAATTATACAATTTATAATTATAATTATTTGTTAGAGCTTATATTTATTATTAGAATTGTTGGTAATTCTAAAATATTATAAAGTTTTCGATAGAAAAATAACATTAGGTAACTCTTCAAGGCAGAAATTATGGGATTTTTTATTTAAGATTTAAAACTCGTATTGAAAATTGAAATGAATTAAATGAATAACAATAATCAATTAAATTAATAAAACAATAACAATTAATAAGATAATCATTTTCTTTATAAAGAGGATAGAAAATATTTTATAGACAAGTGTACTACTTTCTCCATTTTAGTGCTTTTGTTGCTATGAAATTAATAATAATAGAAATCGGAATACGCAGAAAGTACCTGTATTAACACCTAACATTTTGATCATTGTTAGGTAAATTAAAAAATACTTCCTCGGTACTAAAGTTGTACCCTTTATATTTTGTCTAATAATTCATGTTTATTAAACGTAATTAATCATAAAAAATTAAATAATGTTGTTAAACCAATAGTTTTAAACGTTCCAGTTTCTTTTTTGTCGTAAACGGATGTGCATAAAATTTAGCACTGATCAATTTTGTATTTGCCACTCACATGGCATACTGGAAAAATTGGAATTATATTGTGTACTGGATTCGCTAGTTTTGACTTTATAATGAGCATTAAACATAACTTATGTTAAAGTTCTAGAAAATAAATTTTTATTGATAATTAATCTATTAACGTGTACATGTTATTTAATATTTATCAATCGTCTAGGAAATTGTAATTATAAAAAAGAAAAACGTTGTTTAAAAAGCACCATGCAAATCTGGAGAAATCAAGCAATCTTTTATAAATCATAATAATATAAGCTTCATCATTAACTAAACGGAGTGCCATTCCTTATTAGTTTTAACGTTGCAATAATTATTTCTTTCATTGTTCACAAAATTCTGAGGCTGATTCATTTTAAACGTTTGATAACATATTTAATTTATACATAATTTATACATAATAACATAATAATAAAATATTTAATTTTATATTAACTGAAATGATAATACCATCAAGTACAATTATTTCAGATATGAAATAAATAATTTTAAAAAATAATACTGGAATTCCACCAAGATTAAAACTACAAAATGTAACTAATAACTTAATTCGACTAAAATCATTCAATTGATCGTTATTTAGCTTTCGATTAAAAGTAAAAAGAATTTAATGATTAATGACAATTTAACCGAGAGCTAAAGTTCTACGAACTATTACACATTTTATATAATGTTCTTCAAAGGAAAAAAGTATATGTATATAACAATTCAAAGAAACATAGCTGTAGCAATCATTATAGCCTTTTTAATTTTTAATTAAAATAATAATTTAGATCTAAAATAGAAATTTATAAATTTTTAAAACCCGTCTCAGAATATATACACACCACGCACACACCACGCACACACACTCACACACACACACACACACACACACACGGTATGACTTATTGTTCTGAGATAAAATTTAGAATTTTTCAAAAGCACGTGTATGAACCAGTTCAAAACTAAAGCCGTGGCTTTGAGCTTTCATCCAGGCTAACAGCTGTTTTTCGCAATTTTCTTCCAACAACGATTCTTGGCCTTCCTTTGTCTCGAAGACTTTACGGGCTTCATGCGTGCGCGCGCAGACCGGCGCAGTTATAATGCACTGCGCATGGCAACGGCAACGAAGCGAGTGTATATATATATATATATATATATATATATATATATATATATATATATATATATATAAATATATAATATTCCGCATTTACGTAAACTCTGTCGGTGGAGAAGTGCAGGTGGTAAGAATTTTCTAATTGAAAATGTCCAGAAGTTCTATTGAAAAAAATGCGATCGGCAATGCAATAAATATCGATCGGAATAGAGGACTCTACGATATTTAATAACAAACATCAGCTGTAAAATTCAAATACTAAAGATTAAGCCTTGAAATTTCACAATAGAAGGAACCTGTAGATGGTTAGGCTGTAAACATGCATAACGATCTTAATGTGTGTTTCACCCTTGTCATTCGAATATACACGAATGTAACACCAAAGTGCATTTTATTCGATTTTATAAGTATAGAAATATGCTGAAAAATTTTTTATTTCTAATCTAATTAAGAATATAATGACATGTACTTAAGAACCAGCTAAAAGCATTTTAACAATATTAATTTTTAAGATTAATTTGATAGAAAACTGCAACAATAATGTTTAGAGATTAAGGTTGCTTGTGCTCATGGTCGTAACTTGAGATACCTGTGCACGTCCGTACAGAAAACAACTTGCGATTGTTATTCAATTTACAAATTTTTGTTTCATTTTCATTTTATACTAATGTTTTTAATATTAATTTTTGTAAAACAGTTTAACGAATATTGTCATGATTTAAAATAATGTATTATTAAAAAGATCTCGGTCTGTTTTATTTAATATAAAATTTAATAAAAAAATATTATGCAAATGCATTTATAAATTTAAAAAAAGTATACTAACATAATGATCACGCTTGAGAGAAAATAATATACATTATTGAACTCACCACTTTACCATAAATTTTACCATAAACAACATTTTCTGAAAAAAATTATTTTGAAATTGTCATAAAATAATCTACTAAAAATTATTGAAATTCTATAATTCTTATTGAAAATTTATTTTTTTCTATCCACATGTTAAGTGGTAAATAGTCCAGTCATTTTAATTAATTTGATTTACATTTAAACATAATGCATCTTAAATTCAACGGGTATTAAAAAGTAATTTCAGTAACGGATTATTTTTTTTTTTTTATGTTATTTAACGTCGCCCTATTTATGCTTCCAAATACCGGTGCTAATCAGCGAAATAACAGATTATAAAATAGATATCATTCTTTACAATGTTGATTAAATTATAATGTATTATTTTAAATTGCAAATAAAATAACGAAATATTAAGAGCATATTATATGCATATACCTATGAAATAATAAAATTAATCAGTTATATAGATTAAATAGGTATTATTGTGTGAAAAAGTAACGCGCAGATAATTAAAGTATTATTGACGTAAACTAATAACTATTTAAGATATAACTTCAAAAATTAAGCATGGGATTATGGTAACATTCAGGTAATGCATGAAATAGAATTTTTTAATGGAAATTTTAAATGATGGGAGTTTTTATTTTGCATATAAAACTATAACTGGAAGAATTTAATATATATATTTGTGAATAGAAATCATATAAAATAGATCGAATTGAGTTTGTGCTACTTAAAATGTTCATTTGGAGTTAAAATCTGGCTCCTTAAAAATGGGACTTGGAATCGTATTATTTTAGTTTTGAATTAAATATAATACTTCTCTTAAGTATAGTAGTATATAGTTAATATATAATAACGTATAGTATATATAGTTTATATTATATATATATATAGTATATATAGCATATATAGCATATATAGTCACATATAGTTTAAATGATATATTTAGAGCACATTAATATATCACGATATGAATTTATAAATATATTAAATTTCTTAAATTAAAATTATATATATATATATATATATATATATATATATATATATATACGCGTAAAATATAAGCCAACTATATTTTTTAATTAGATACATTTTAATATACAAATTATTTTTATAAAATGACTGGATTACTATTTTCTAACTTGTAAAACTATCAGAATATAAAATTATGATTTTCATAATAATTCTACATTATAAGCTATTTATTATACAAAGAAAAGTTTGAGAATTAGAGTTTTAGTGAAGTTAAGAAAATCATGCATAGTATAATTGGTAAATAAAAAAATTTTTTTCGCTATAATGATAATGAAATCTACTCATTTAATCCGTTAATTGTCGTAATAATATGTTTACAATAATTCTGTTATGTAAGTTCGAAATGTAAAATATATTATTATTGCAAAAAAATCTCTTCCATTTTCAAAAGGTTTCTTTTTTTTTCATGAACTACCTTTTAATAAAACTTATAATTTCAGACTTATTTTAGATATTCATGTAAAATCACACGTTATTGGTCATCATAGAAGTGTTTAATTCTATAATGTATCAGAAAAAATCTGATTCTTTTTATTAAGAATAAATTTCGAATTTCATTGTATTTTTATAACAATAACTGCGATGTATCAAGCAAATGGACACATTAAGAACTGAAAACTTTTGACTATAAGAATGAACTTCATTTGGCATTTATTTTTTAGCAACAATTTAAATTACATAAAAAATAAAAAATCTTTCTTTCGTTAATTTTTTAATGTATAAATAATATATTTTTTAATGTATATCTTAAGAGTTACTGATCGTTTTATAGTCATGTTATCTATATTATTTGTATGTAAGAAAGTTTAAGAATTTAAAGAAATATGTATTTTGATAACAGTGCATATTAATATTTAAAATAATAATACCGATTTATTTTTTATTTATACTGAGAAACATTTATTTCTTTTATACGATAAAGAGTTTCTTAAAGAAAAAATATTTTTACTAGATTTAATATGTTTCTTTGACCATAAATCCTATTTATAAGGGGTTCAGTTATTCTGTGCTCGGTTCTGTGGGTGCAATTATTATTTGCATATTCTAATAGTTTTATTTTTTAAAGTTAATACATTTTTGTACTGTAATAGGTTAAATTCATTCATTTTCAGTGTCTTTGACGGAGGTTAGATTTTTTGCTTAAAATTGTAAATATTTATTTTGATGGACTTGCTTTGCAAAGCATTTACGTGATAGTAGAAAATTTTTTTCTGCATACAAAAAATATGTAGAAATATAAGCACTGATTAATCTATAAAAGAAATAAAAATTGCTTATCTATTTATCGATGAAAAAACGTCACTGGTTTGCAGTAGAAACTGAAGCGCAGTACTAAATGTAATTTGTATAACATACGAATGTTTATAATTTGATTTGTTTATAATTTTTATAATTTGCAAAGTAAAAGAGCGTATGCAAATGTAATTTAATATTTTTAGAAGATTAAAGGAGTATACAGAAACATACTTAAAATAGTTAATACTATGTTATTTATTCAACATTCTCTTTGAATATTTCTTGACCTTGTTCCAAATTCAAGTAAAATACTAATAACATAGAGAAAATGAAGATTTTCGAAAGCATACCAACGGATTTATATATTATATGTTGTATTATTTGAAAATGAGCGAAAGAAAAAAGTGAAAATATATAATAACGATGTCTGAAAACTCAAAATCTAAAATCAACAGAAACAAAAGCCCCCCCCCCCACTCATCGAAAGTAACAATGACAACGAGCGTTGTTAGAAGTACAAAAACTCGGTAGAAGATCTGTTATTACCGCGAATTTAGAAAGCATTTCCTTCGCATCGCTGAGCGCTCTCTCGCAGCAGCAGGGAAGGGAAGGGAGAATTTCGAAATCGGTGCGAAAAATTACCACTACTGAAATAAGCTTCGAAGCCACCGTTGAAAAAGTACGTATTACGCGCGCGCGCACGCGTGTGTGTGTATGAGGCGGGAGAGTGCGTGCACCGTGTAATGGCTACTATATTACTTCGCACGTGCTTTATAAAATTATATATCTTTTCGGAATTGGGGACGCGGGCGAACGGACAGAGGGAGGTACAATGTGTATTGCACTACCCAGTCACTCTATATACCATTATTAGGAATTGCTTGCAAAGATCCACAATGCGGATGCATCTCGGTATTATAAGAGTCGAGAGAGTGTGTGATAGAGCGTCTGTACATTACGTTTATAGAAGTGGAGCCCCGATTTGCGCTACTTTTTCGCGTCCGCAGGTCGTTTTGATCGACGCATTTTTTTATCCAATGCTGAATAATGACTTATGTAACGCAAACTATTCCGTGACGCCGCGCCGTTGATCGTTGTAACTTTCTACAAGGCAGACGTTTGCCTATACACTCACGAAATATTGGAAACGATCGGCGTCTGTTGCTATACGCAATGCCAACTTGGATACAACAAATTGAAAGATTGTAAAATCGTCGTGTTGAAAGTTATTCCGAGCTTTGGCCGCGCAACTGACAAATAGAAAACAAAGAATATGTGCCTTTGCAACATAAAAATGAAAGGATGACGAAGCTTTCGGATGCTTCTTTGTATTCGAATACCTTCTACAATTGATTCTTATTGGCAGAATTAATATTTTCTTCGAAAGTTTTTATAAATTAATTTACTAAGAGCGAGTCATTTATTTGGGTCCTGAATTTGGCTGCAGCCCACAGTTTATTTCGCCAAGCTAAACTATCGTTAGGTAACGAGTAAGCGTAGCAAATTACTTCATTAACCATTGACGACTATTTGATTGCTCATACACATAAACTAAAATTTCTACCAGATCAAGAGTCTCCCATGACCCTGGCACACTTGCATGTTCTTGCATGCTAAATTACTGCGGCACACGCGCAACCCCAAATCAATATTTTCTCCTAAAAGCAAAACAGAATAAAAAAAGCGGTATACGCGCAACCATCGGCTTTGCTAAAATAAAAAAATAGGGGAAAAGAGAATGGAGAATGGGAGCGTAGTGCGCGCCGCGAGATTTCAGGGAGAGAAATCGAGACAGAAAGACAGAGACGGAGAGGGAGGAAAAAACAGCAGCAGCAGCAGCAGCAGCAGCAAAGAGACTCTATCCGCTAAGACGTAGGAAGAGGTTGTGCCCTTGTCTGACAAAAGCTCGAAAGAGTAGGTCTCCCCGGCATAATCGCAGAAAAGGAACATATTCCACAGCGGATATATACACCAGTCGAGTATGACCCGAACCCCGTGAAACTGGGTCGCGACCCAGCATATAGCCGAGTTACAACCCCCGTGCGCACGCGCGCACTACTGCAACTATTCCCGCATTCCTCAACCTATATGCGTATTTCTGTACTCGAAGACCCCTGTAGACTTCAATCATCCGTATAAGCTGTCTCTGAAGTACGTGAATATTGAAGCGAATACGTATATATGTATACTAGTTTTAAATGAACAAAATTTTTTGGAAAAATTACGAATATATGGTTTTTATAAATATCTGCCGAGGCTACTTCTGACGTATTGTCGTGATATTTTCAGAAGAATTTCCAATATTGTTCGATTAATATCGACCTTTGGGTACTGTACTTGGTAGACCGCACATATTATAGGGATAAGTGCTTATTCGGTAAATTCGAAGAGCGTTCACAGCTGACAGCTCTTTCCGTAGTCAGGAAATACCGTTTTTATTTTTTTCTCAAAATATATCAATGTAATATTTTACTTTTTAATATTTCATTTTATATCAATATAATATTATTTATAAAGCTTGCATGCTTTACATTCTAAAAGAAAAGTAATTTCGTTCTTAATTTTCAGTATTTGTAACATAAATATTTATTGACGAAATAAATAAGTAAATTAATACAAATATTTGAATATGGTTAAATCAAATAACAACTGAACAAGTTTTACTTAAATTGAAAATTATTATATTGTTCAATTTCATTAATATAAAAATAAGGATTTTAGCAGAGGTATGAATTAAATAGAACACCGCTCAAATTAAAAAATAATAATAGATGATATACATAACAATAATGTAACAATGGAAAACAATACTTTAATCATTTTTTCTACACGAGCAGTCGACAACAATTTATTATTCCCAAATTAAACGAGGTATGGAAATTTAAAAATTTTTAAAAAGTAAAACAAATACATTCCGCATATTTACAGATCTTAACAGCTGTCGTTGGTGATTAGTAGACCATACAGACATTTTCTACTTTGGAAACCTTTTTATTTTATTATTTGATTGCCACATCTTTTCTATCGAATAAAGAACTAAATTATATACTATTTTGATAAAAAAAACGGAATGCAAACGAATAGGCACTGTAATAAAGGAAAAAGTAGCAGCATAGGCTTAGCTGTAGCCGTTATCGTAATTTATACGACATACCTAAGTTAAGAAGAACAATCGGAGAATATATAACCTATAGCTAGAACGTTATATAAGTAGTTTATATAATTAATTCTGTGTAATTCGCAAACAGGGCTTGTGAAATTCACACATTAAATTTATTTCAAGATTATATAATCCAGAAGAAAAAAAATTAAGTAGCAAAAAATTTATTATATATAGATATTATACAATTTCAACCATTTAATCACGAATTTTCATCGCAATTTACATCGAATTTTCATTCATTCTGACAATAAATTAAAATTTTACTAATGTGATATTTTTCATCTATATGTAGTGGGTAACAAATAAATATTATTTTTTCATAATTATTTTTGAGAAACGAATATATATATGTATTCCAAAAATATATATTTATCGAAGATTCCTTCATATTGCAACTAGAATTTCAACTTGATTATAAAATCACTCGTTTAAAATGTGCTGTTGATCTATTTTTACTTTTAATTGCATATGCAATTTTAAATAAAAGAATTGCTATATTATAAACCTTCAATTAAACTTACAATCTATGTGTAAACAATATTTTTCTATTTTATTGATGCATACATTAAATTAATTACAAGGAAGTTTGAACTTATGTAATAGTACTTATAAATCTATTTGCAAACTTTTACTTTTTTCTCAATATATTCTTTTATGCTAATTATAGCTATTTCCGATATTATTAAAAAGTTTCTCAATATAATGACCATTCATTTTTTCACGCAAGCTTCCGACCAACGATTGACATGCTGCAGGTAGCCTTCTGGCTCACCTTGTATTCAAAAGAACTTCTAAATATCTTAAAACTTATGAACACCGTACTACTACCCGCAAAAGTGTTGCATTAAAGAGAGAGAGAGAGAGAGAGAGAGAGAGAGAAAGAAAAAAAAAGTATAGAGTAAATTAGTTCGGCAATGTGATTCCAGTGCAGTAATTTCGCGCGTAGAATCAGGGTAAAATGTCCTTGACGTACCGTGTTTTCTATTTTCCCAGTTGCACTCTACTCTATACCGCACCGGGACGCCTACAAATATACATATACATATACATACGTACATACATACATACATACATACATACATACATACATACATACATACATACATACATACATACATACATACATACATACATACATACATACATACACACACACATATATATATATATATATATATATATATATATATATATATACAGATGTGAGCAATTCTTCGTTGCATCTACGCGTATAGCGAAAGCATATGCGATATCAAACCCATAGTTCGTAACAGTCAGACCGGATATATATTGAAGCATAACTAAAAATTTAGTAAGAGAAATTTATTATTAGTAGTTCCTTTAACAATTGGTTTTATTTCGATTCATTTTTACCGTGATTTAATATATTAGCAATCCATGGATGGAAAATGTCGATTATCAATATATAAAGATTTGCATCCACATCGTATGTATAGATAATATCTATTTCTGGGTGAATCCTTTCGCATAACTTCAATCACTTTATATTCGGACGCCACTTTTATATAGCATATAGTATATATGTGAAATGCAGATATGCGAACCTATGTAAAAAACAGTTATTTCAAATATTTCAATAAGTAAATCGCATTTGAAATATATTGCTTCTTACAACAACATCGTATCTTGCGATGGATTGTTCTATCATTAGAAAATTTAAACAGCATTTTTGGTTTGAAAACTGCTTTAAAAAAACACTTATAAGATCGAAATAAATATTTCTTTTGTTTTCATGATGAATGTGGGATAAAAGTTCAAGAATGTTTTAATAGAATTTGTTGCTTATGACACTTTTTATAAGCTTGTTAAATATAGATACTGTACAAGTTTTGTTTTCACACAGTGACATGTCTAATGGGATCATGTATAAGCCTTGACTTTTAAAAGATTTAATTTTTACGCAACGGCTATCAATTTTATAACTTCTCGCCGATTTTCATGAAAAAGTGTCAATATAAGTAATAATAAAAATGTTTTTTAACTGATGCACATAGCTTATATAGTTTTTAGAAAAATTATATCTTTAAAGCGTTATATAAATAAACTATGTGAAGTCTTAATTTTTTATAGTATAATGAAGCATCATTGTTTTAAACAGAAAATAAAACAATACATAACAAGTCCAGTTGATTTTTCAAATATACCTTAAGGTGGCTTCATCAACGGATGTCACACCGTGTCACACGCAGTGGGTGTTTTTGGCGGGCCCTAGCTTGAGGGATATAAAAATTTTAATTTGTTGTACTATAAAAAAGTTCTTAATATTACAATTATTTGATCTATTTCTAAGAAATAAAACCAGAAAAATATTTATTTATAAACCTGACCATTGTAACCTGAGTATACATGAATGAAAAATTATTCATGTTAATTTTTTTTAATGTTAAGGTATCCGAAAATATATATTGGTATTGAAATTATCTGTATTTATTCAAGATACTTGTATCTATATAAATACAAAATACTGCAATTATTTGTAAAATAAATAGTTATGCTTTTTCACAGAGGTTGTAGCTGTAATTTATAAGATAAGTTTCGCATCTATATGAAACACCAAACTATTTATGAAAAATTTTGCCCTGAATTTTATGAAAACCTTTATATGCTTTCTCTAGATTCAAATTAAAAATTGACTATGCCGACTTGCAACATACAACCGATTATATACATATGAAGCTTCAAGTATGATATCTTATTGTCATGATTATTTGTATGCATGCCATATGGGCGAGTTTACCTGCTATACATTTTTGTGAGTGGCATATCATGTACTGGAATATTATTTACGCCTTTCAAGCCCTCTGTCTCTATACATAGATTTACATCCCCACATATTCGTCAGAATAGTTTTTACGTTTTGCGGAGTTCCGCAGCACGTATGTATAGAAAACGCCAGCGTATACAGAGTTGTTGCAAATGATCCAGACTCGTCTCGTGCAATAACTGCGTAAATAAATTATCGACTTAATTGGCTTACGTAATCTGAGCGAGCGCTCACGGATTAACAGTATGTAGTGTCGGGTCCCCTTTTATATACCGCACTCGCTCTCTATCTGGTTGTGTCTATCTCCCCTTTTCTCGCGCACGAGTGTGCTTATAGGACTGGAAAAACCCGCGAGTACGTACTGCAGCTAAGCTAGCTGCAAGGTCTTCTTCATCGAATCCGTATACCTCGCTACATTACGCGTTGTTATAATATTAAAAAAAAAAAAAAACTTTATCTCATATATAGTTCAATGGTAGCGTTATTATCATAGACGTGGTCGTCGCTAATGAAAATTACAATCCTAACTTGTACAGGCCATACGATATTTTGTCTTTGGCTGTATAAAGTGACGTTTTCTGAATATTGTCGATTCTTCAGAATATTGCATTTTATTCTAGGTTTATTTTTCAAATTAATTTGTGTTAATAGTATTCTTTTAAAGAAAAGCATAAGGTGAAATAGTATTATAGCATGATATTTAAAATTAGATAACATGATCACTGTACAGAGGATGGCATTACAAATTAAAATGTTCAATTGCGGTAAGATTTCGTGTATATTCTCTTTCGGAGGGCTCACAAAACGACGAGGACAGCTTATGTTGCCTCGTTAACTTTTTTCACTGTATAAGCTAGCAAACTCATAACGAAATATTGCGAAAAAAATTATATTATATTTCGTTACTCCAAACAAATAAAACTATGCTTACTTCAAGTAAATTAATCGAAAGGATGTAGAACGAAAGTGAATTTACACGCTTTCTGCTGTATCTAGTCCTTCAAAATTATTAAATTTGTTAATAATTACTAATAAGAATTGTTCAGAAGCTCTATATTTTTAATAATATTACTAATTATCTTTTAGTACTTTATTACTAGCAAAAATCGCGACAATTATGCTCATTCTCATAATTATAATATTATAATACCAATAATAAAACTACTGCTACTAATAATAATTATATTAATGTCGTAAAGGAATTTATTTATTGACATCTGACATTTTTGTAAAATTTGTTAAAACAATCGTAACTGTATATGAAAAATTATTTGGTATGCAGTACATACATGTTATTAAAGAAACATAAATTATAATCAAATTTAAAGTAAACATTTTTATCGAAATAAATATAGTAATTCGTATGAGTATACGTTAGTAGTGAAAAATAACAGCGAACTGAGTTGGGCAAATGAGAAGAATACATCGCGCCGTATGGACTATGCTATAATAATCTCTGAGTAAAAGGACATAAATTTTGTCAGATGGCTATAGCAAAGCTTTTCCAAAATTTTGCAAAAATAACACACATACGCGCGCGGATACATCTAGCACTCATGCTAAGTCATAAAGCGAAATATTATGAGTAACAATGATGCCCATTGTACTATGTGTAAATTTATAAGTTAATTTTTAACGAAGTAAATAATCAACTTCTATATCCTTGTGAAATATACTAGATACTTGTCTAAAACTTGTTCTTATCTTTATACGAAATGAGCAGTAAGTTAAATCGATTTAATATCACTTAAATAATCATTATTGTAAATTTAAGTTGTCCTAAAAACAATTTATATAACATATTATCATATAATAGTATTAAATATATTAATAAAGTATAACCTCGGCTTCATCTTAAGTATAAATTACTATTTATCATTAATCATATCGTGTATGGTTCAGTTTCTTTTAACTTAATATTATTTGTTCACAAAATAATAATCAGTTATTCTACATTCTACTGTACATCGGTGTTAAATCATCAGCCTCTAGTGCATACCAGACAAAATTTTCTGCCCCTTATATTATAAGGCTGTTTCAAGTACTAACTATAGCTCAGAAATTGAGAACAAGTCACTGAACCAGCTGTCCAGTTAATAGTATTTTTAGACCCAACAAATTTCCGTACACAATACCTTCATTAGCCATAGGGAAACCTGAAGCGGTGTTAGATGAAAATTTAGATGAAAAAAAAAAAACGAGTTTATTCAAAATAAGGAAAGCTTTTTTTAAGTTAAGAATAAATATATTCGCGATAATAAAATATTTACCACTGATAAATATTTCATAGTGAGCTGAAAGAAGCATATTATTATTTTCTAAACCTTTAATTTTTTTATAGCTAATTAAAAACATTTGATCAACAATTTAAAATAAAATAATTATTAATATAAAATAGACGATATATTGTGAAAAGGTAGAATTGTTTTTTTTTAATTCATAAATTACACATAACACACATACACACAGGCGCGCGCGCGTGTATATGTTTTTCTTAAATATTTCATTGTCAATTATGATTCTTGTATATATATATATATATATATATATATATATATATATATATATATATATATATATATATATCTATATATATAAATTGTATATATTCTTTACTTTGTTGAAAATAAATTTTATTAAATTAACTTTTACTTAAAACAATATTTATTTTAATAAAACAATAAAATAATAAAAATAATAAGCGCCTAGTAAAAACATTGATAGAAAACAAAAATTTTTAAAGTTTCTAAATATATACACTATATATCAGTAATTAATCATTTCAATAGTTTTCATAAAGATCTGCAATAACGCTAAATTAAATATTCTTGTTTACTAGCTAATACGCACGCATTAACACATGCGCGCGCTCCTGGCAGCTGCGCCGCGTTTTAAAACCCATACTACACCCTAATATGAACATTTTTTCAATACAATCATAATGTAGTACGTTTGTAAAGTTAAGTTTACAGTATGATAATTATTCAAGAAAGCATCATTAATCAGATAATAGTAATTACAAATGGATAAAACATTATATAAACAGTTACTTTACTGATTAAAAATATACTGGACTTTTTATTCTTTGCTAGCTTCTTTTCAAGAATTTATTTATAGTTTTTGAAGTAGAAAAATTAGTAATTTTTTGTTTGAATTTTTATTTTGTCCAATAATTTCATATTATCATAAGATTCTACTCATTTAAATATTTATTTTCATTAAAAATTTGTAAAACCCATTTTATCCTCGATTTTATCGGACGATCCATTACGCCCCAGAATCCCATATAAACTCCCTGAACTTGCTGACAGCATTGAAGTCTCGATTAAAACTTCAATTTCATGATTTCCCATAAATACCTTAAAGAAGACAGTAAATAACAAAAGGCGTCATTGAATCAAATATGCATCCATTGCTATCTCTGGGCACGTAATTTAATAAAATAGTCGCACGAAGAAAGTTCGAGAATCTTACCGGAGAATCGACTGCTGTTCTTAATATGCCTAGATTGCGAAAAATATTCTGTTAAGAATAAATGACTGAACCATTATTCGTGCCTATAAATAAAATGCGCGACATTGTCGCACGCGAATCGCCCTCGCAATTTTCAATAATCTACCGCTTTCAAGGACTATACCACACGAAGAACAAAACGCTGCGACGCCATTCTATTATATCGTGAAATAATTTCATAAGGCTTTAGAGCCTCGCGCGCAGAGATCTCAAGGTATAGCGCCGGCTTTATGGGTGACCATCCTGACATATACATTTATACATGTTCGCCCACTCGCCTGAATATTTTGCTTTTGCAGCCTCCTTTTCGCTCTTTCCGTTGTGTCAGTGACTCAAAGTGCTGCAGAATTTTTTATTTCTTAAATTTTGTTCTGAGTAATGGCTATATTTATATATCCAAAGAATCGTGTGTAGGATATGCCTTCAATTATGACCGCTCAATTCATAAAATTATATATCTTAAAAGTTTCTTTAAGTCCCAAAAATTATTTAATTAATAAATTATTTATTAAACTTGGATCCATTATTCAATTATAGTTCTTTAAAGTACTCTGATATTTATGAATTATTACTTTAAATTATTAAATTTAGAATAGACTACGTAATAAGGAAAGAGTTTCGTAATGTCACTTTAATTTCACAATACATTCTCTTTTAATTTATTAAATACGAGACATATAAAATAGAAAGTCCTCGCTAAATTTAAATTGATGCAGATCAGCAAGTCAGCATTCATAAAATCATTGGAAAGTGCTTGCATTATGAAATTTTGTAACAAATTTGTCTTTTCTGAATTTTTGATTATTTAGAAAGTTGATCTAATTATATTCGATGTAAAGTATAATTTTCATTTAATTAAATAGTCCATATATTAATTCAGAGCGAATGAGATGCTATAGAATAATAATAATATATCTTTGCCCAATTCTTGGAAATATTTTTACTTAAATAATATAGAATTATATTTTTAATACACATTATATCATTTGTTGCTATAAGTTTTTTATGTTTAGTATAATATCTTTCCTCGTTAATGGTATAAATAGTGTTATTTTCCTACTTATAATTCAATAATTTTTCTCTAATTTAGTTACATCTTTTGCGAAGTTATTTGGGAAAAATGTGTAATTTGAATTTATAAAAGATTTAAAATCTTCTATATTATCATGCCTTTTTGCAAAAATTTTAGTCTTGCATGAACTAAGTATTAGAAAGTAATCTATTCTTCATAAGAATTATATTAACCATTTAGAATAATTATATAACAAAATATGATGTACATTTTATGATAAATATCAAGACCGTAGAAGTCGGATAATTACTTCTTCCTTATCTTGTTATTATTCCTAAATAAATACAATGCCTGCTTCTTTATTATACAAGTGTTGCATAAAGAGTGAAATTATTAGTCTATTCCCTTACGAGCTCAGTTTTTTGCCATATTAAAGAGAAACAAAATATTGTCTCTTTCTCGAGCGATTTTTTAATCCTTTAGTTAACAACTCCTATTGAACTTTAATTAATCCTTATGCAGAAAATATTGGAATTATGTATTATTACGCTAATGTTACGCTTACCAATTCGCGCTTTAAGTACAATATATATATATATATATTATACATGTAACTCAATTGTAAATGGTTCGGAAAGACAACTTTTTCGATTTCGTTTTTGAACATTACTTTTAAATAAATGTGAATATATTATAAAAGAATAAATATATACCAGTAACTAATTTTAGACGTAAAAATTTCAAAGAACGTACAGTTAAAACAGTATCAACACAAATTTTTAAAGAAATTCTTAAAGAAATATAAAAATAATATGAAATTCTCTCTTCTTTCAGAGCCGAAACTAACGGTGAAAAAAAAGAAAAAGAAAAGGAGAAGAAAAAAGGCAAGTATACATTTAATTGAAGTTATTATCAGCTCCCAGAAAAATTTTATTCAAAATTTTAATATTTTTAATGCATTTTTCATTAGTAATATATAAATATACAGATTCTTTATATCAACACAAAGTAATAAATTTTCTGGATAAAAATTTTGTTCAACTATATATAGTAAATTAACATTTCTTCAAACTCATATAATAATAAATAAGATTGCAGGCTCACAAACATTAATAATTTTCTTGTATTAAATTTATAACCGTAGCCATTTCTTAAACGTATTGTTCATTTTTGACTTTCTATTAATGATATTTTCTGCAAAAATATAAGCTTTAGTTTTTTGTAGTCCCTCGATGAATTATTTTTCTATTGTAAGATAGACTGATTATTTTTAAAGCAAATATATTATAGTATTCAACTATAGGTATTTAAAATATAATGTTAAATTTTAAATTCTGTATGTAGCTTAAGCTCTTTCCCACAATTAATAATTATTTATATATAGTTATAATCGTTAGATTTGACGCAACTCTAAGTAAATCGTTTTCTATAATTATTGTTTATTATCTTGTTTACTAAGTTACATTAATAATGTAAGTTTCGTCAGAGCTTGATAACTTAAATAATATAAATGAAAGCTTAGTATTCGTTCACACGTTAAAATTATTAAATGTAAACTCGGATATTATTTATTCTCATTTTACTGCAGTAAGTTGCTCTAATAGAGTTGCTATAAATTTCTGTATATAGCAAATGGCTCGCATTTAATAAATGTTTTAAAAATATTTGTTCCATACATGCGATTATTTGTTAAATAACGCTTTAATGCTGATATAAAATTCGTAATGTTGTTATTAAATCTTACTGTATTAATTCTTACTTTTAAATGTATTCAAAATAATCCAAGCAATAGATCTATCATCATTTATAATTACATGCAATTGTTTATTTGACTTTATAAAAGCGAAAGAAAATTGTGTAGATTTATGAAAAGTGTCTTAAAATATAATCGGAAAGTTTGAAAATTACAACTTTTACCTTCCGATTTTACTTTAAAAATTGAAGAGACTTAATTATAATAACACCAGATATATTTAATCTTTTTGCCATTTTAGAAGATGCCGTCCAACCACACTGTCACATCACGCTCAAGTGTACCCGCGAGGTGAGTGACTCTTCCGACATTCGTTCGCGGCTGCCGCTGCAGCTGTGACTTTTATTTTTAGATTGTCTTCCGTAAGGGTAAAAGAAGAAAAATGCATTCTATTCGATTAATGCCAGTAGCTTTAAATCATTGTAAAGTTACGTGGAGCATTTAAAAGTGAAGCTGCGCCTCTTCTATAGATCTAGAAAAAGAACGGATAAAAGACTGAAATCGTTAACTAAATCTCTCAGCTGTGAATGCCAGAAATAATTTACAATTGTCCGGTGTAATGTAGCAATAGGTTATCGTATGTTACTTCTGTTTTTTATTTTACTTTTTGAAGATGAGTATTTAACTTTATTGCTTTTTATTGAACGTAGCTTTTTTCGAACATTGTGTAAAGATAAGATTATTTACAAACAACATAAAAATTAAAATAATATGGCATTGTCGTGCAATCTTTTCAATGATTATTGGTCGGGATTTGATCCAGATGAAATGAGGTAATCTATAATTATCTCCGACATGAGCCTTGTAAAGTTTACGATTTAACACCGTCACTTTCTCGACATATCGTACTTTATTACTTTTGACCGTAGGACTATTCTGTAATTATAAATAATAATTTAATTGGATATATTTTATATTCGGAAAGATGTTTTTTTCATAAAAGAACCCTACCTTTAATGCTGCATTCGAATAAAAGAATAAGATTTAAAGCAAAAAAAATTCTAATGAAACTATACAGTTATGAAAATGTATAGTTTTTTAATTGACTACACGGTATATCCCATTTATTTAGAAGAAATCACTAATTTACAGAAAGCATCATAAATTGGGAATGGCAGAGCGTTAGATACTGAAACTTTGCAGGACTCATTTTGGAGATAATCCGAATTACGTCGCTGAATCTCCTATTCGTCGCCCAAATTTAATAAATTCTTCTTGTTTGTCATATTATTAAATTAATATAAACGATAAATAAAATTTATATATAAGCTCGAGGCGATATTCTGCTTGACAAGATAAAAGGAAAGTAATAGTATTAAAAAAAATTGCTATTATATTCATTTACTATAATACTAAGAATAGTATACTAGAAGTTGAATGATATCGGGAAATTACTCTTATATTATCTCTAAAATTGAAAGAGTAAAAGTTCGTTACGATGAAACGAAGTATCATTCCTTATGGAGCGTTATTTTTTTATTTAAATTAATATAAATAATAAACATATACTTATTTAGAAAAACTAAATTATTAATACCAAGAAAAATATTAATTTTTGTATTTAGTTAATATATTCTTAATTGAAATAAAGACTTATGTGTATTGTACACATAATATTTTTATTTCACATAAAAAAATTTTCTGTTTCTTGAAGACAACATTTACTGATTTTAATTTATTTAATATTAATGCATGAATAATAATATTGATATTAACTACGATATTATTTTTTAGCAATATATTGATTATTTTAATAAACTTATAATAACTTATTAACTGAGGAGTTATATATATGGCTGACTATTTAATTTGCTGTATTATAAAAACCACCAAGACAATTTTCTAGTATACGTAAAAAATCGAGAAAAACGATTTCAACAGAAATTAAACAATTTTTATTCATTCCGAACTAATAAAACTTACGTTTGTTTTATTTTTGTTTTGATTTACAGTGCTAGAGCAAAAACACCTCAGAAACTGCAATCGAGGTATAAAATAATAGTTTTTTTTAAAACATAGTTTTCGATGTTGTGATATGTTGAAAGATTTTGTTAAAAATATATATGCCAAATTCTGCTCTTATCGGATAAATAGTTTTTAGATAATTAAAATTTAAACACTTTTCATTACAAAACTTTGTAAGCTCAAAATAAAAAAATAGGTACATAGGACAATTTTATAAAAAATTGTACAAAGGTGATTCATAAGTCGTATATAGATATAAGTATAGGACCATTCAGGCAGAACTTTTTTTCAGTGAAAATCCCGAATAGTGGATATATTATTTTATTTTTATTTAACTTCTATATAATAATTTATCTTCTATTCTCAATATATAGGATTTGTTTTAAAACTGAGACAGTTAAAATTTTCAAGATTAACGTATTAATATAGATAAAAAGTTAGGAATTGTTTCTGACTACTGAAGCTGTGTTTCGAAATCAATATAGTAAAGTTTTTAATCTTACCGCATCTAAGCCACATGGCACCGGCGTAAGCAATGCATTTGTACATTATATAATAGATTTTATGCAGAAAATTTGGATGTTTAATCAAAATTTTTAATCACGCTAATAAGAATATTGTATCAATAAGTTTATTTCTACATTGAAAAAAAATTGAAAATTTGATAAGTGTTTTTTCGTGCTACGTTCATTTTTATTTTTATATTTACTATCAAATATAGTTTTACTTGTCAATTAGTTAAATACTACGAATAGATAACTGAAAATTTATAAAATTAATATAATGATTAAATTTGAATTGAGGCCTACGATGGCTTGATCGCTAGAGCGAAGGACTAGTAACTCGGTGATCCGAGTTCAAATCCCGGTCTCGGCCGATTGACACAGGCACCGCTGTAATAATTTACATGTGTTTTGTTTACAAACACATCGTAGACTTCCTTCGCTGATTAGCACCGAAAATTGGAAGCATAAATAAAGCGACGTTAAAGAACATAAAAAAAAAAAAACAAAAAAAAAATTTGAATTGTTATCCTTACAATTCAAATGTGAGACAATATACAATACGCGTTTTCCTAATAATATTATGAAAAAGACATAGTATAAAAGCATATTTATATATATATATATATATATATATATATATATATATATATATATATATATTAAAAATCAAAAATTGTTATGAATCAATTTAATCGATGTTTATTCATACTTCATGTTTGTAATAAATGAAAATTTCAAATAAAATACTTTTGAAATCGATGCATAAACTCTAAAATTAGTTTGCACCATTTTTTTTAAACTGAAAATCTTATTATTCGTCTTGGATCATCAGACGCTGACTTTACTGTATTAATTTCGGAGCACAGCTCTCGACAGCTCCAGTAATCAGAAACCGCTCCTAATCGTCTATAGATGCGAATAACAAAATTTTGTATAATTGAAAATTGCGTCGGTTTTGTTTCTGAACATACACATCGATGCATACATTAATGGAAAACGCCTTTTCTTGAAAAAATTCGGCAAAAATAGATAAAAATCACAATTGTGCAAAAACTGATTATCCAATTAAAACCTGCTTTTGCATAAATAAAACAACCTATATCGATAGCTAATGGTAGTAGTATAATATTATTTTCTTTCGTAATGCAGAATACTTCATCATCTCTTTTACTAAAAATTTTAGGTATGAAAGTACTTATGCCTCCTCCTATTGCAAGAGATCAATTTTACTAAAAAAGTTTTCATCGTGTAGTCGTTACTCGCGGAAGCTAGATTTTTATGCTGGTCAGGTCATAAAAAGATGATGCGTAATATTTTAATGAAGTTTTTAATTTAATTTTTCCTAATTAGTTTAGTATCAGTTACAATAACATGTTCATTTTCTTCTTCTTACCCCACATGAACTAATATAAAGAAAAGTATTTTGCAGAGATTTTTTAAATAATTTTAAAATTCGATTAAGAGATCCTCACATTTTTATTCTATAGTCTTGTAAAGAGTTTGAGTTAAATTACAGATCAATTTTCTCATCGAACTTGTCACACATCTGATGAAAAGAATTTTCAAAAATGCGACGATATACAACGAATAAATTATTGCAATTGAATAGAAATTAATCTAGGATTGACTTAAATTATAGTTATTAATTGAAACATTAAAACCAAAATTTAATTTATCAATATATATTCCATTTTAAATTTTCTAGATTTACGAATTCTGTAGTATATAAATTAAGTGAAATATATTTTCATTTAGAAGATTTATTTTGTAATTAAGAAAAAAACAGTCATTCTCTATGATAGATATATATTCACCAAACTAATCGTGACTCCCTGTATATGTATCTCGTTTATTTTTCAGATCGCAGGATTCAACGGCTTAAGCGACGCACTCAAAAGACTTGATTTTTTATCAGCGGTACATGATTGTCGGCGCTTTAATTACATAGTGCGTCTCCTCGATCTTTTGGTGAGCCATCGAATGGGTGGCCTGAGCGGCTGCGCTCAGCGCGTGCTCTTCAACATGCTTGAGGAGGTCGCATTAGAAGGTGACTATGATCAATTAAGCTTTCGTAAAACATTTCATAATTTCGTTTCAAAGTGAATAATAGTTTTTTTTTTTAATTACTTTGAATACCGAGTATCCTGTTGCCCAAACCATCCAATTATTTGTGGTCAGAAAAAATTTACTTAACTTTGAACAATTTAATATTATTTTTTCAAATGGACTCTTACTTCCTTATGAAATATGCTTTAATATTATAATTTTTAAAAAATGAACTGCTTCAACTCTAAAGAATTATAATTTTGTATATAATATCTTTGTGTATATATATATATATATATATATATATATATATATATATATATATATATATATGTATATATATAATCTATATAATATATATATATATAGTTTTGTGGTGAATATCTGTGGTGAATAAAATATTTTATTTATAAACATTCTATTGAATATGTTAGCACACTCGACCAAGTTAAGTGCGTATTATGAAAATAATCTTGTCTTGTGACTGAGGTTATTTATACGACTTACTATGTAGAATTTTCTTTATAAATTTAATTGTATAAATATCAATTGAAAAAAGATAATTTATAAATATTGTTCAGATTTTAAGAAAATAGGGAATAAAAATTACTTAACGAATAAGGGTTTTTAAATTTTTAGTTTATGTATGAAGATTGTCAATTCAAGTTAGAAATTATCTACTAAAGTATTGGAAACAATTCTTTTGGTTGATAATTAAATAAAAAAAATTTTATGACTTGATGAATGCAATTTATGATTTATTTTTCTTCTTATAGTGTCCTTATCGCAACAACAAACTGGGAGATTGCGCAGACTTATAGAACGGGTCCGAGCTTTTAGTGCCGGCTGCTGTTGGGGAGGAAGACCGCTCGGATCAGTAATTCTGTGGGAAAAACATAAAGCTGCCCTAGATAGAATATTGCAGATTGCTTCCTCAATAACGATAACTCAGGTTTTTTTTCTATCTATCATATTCAAAATATAAGCATCAGCATATACAAAATGTACAAGGTTAAAACCGAGTGTTACACTGTTTAAATATCAGCCAATGGCTTCTGATGATTGTATATTCGGACTAAAGTACAGTCATTTCAATTTGTTTAAATTCAGACAGTTTAAATTATATATAATATTAAAAAATAAAAATAAAATTCTGGTACGATTTGTTACGTTATAAAGTTAGCCATTTTCCAAAATATACCATAAGTACTGTACGATAAATTCTATTATTATTAGGATTTATATGACTTTGATACTTGTAAAATATAGATGAGATCACTTTATAGTACCTCGACACAGGTCTCTACACACAGACACACACACACACACGCGCGCACACACACACACACACACACACACACACACACACACACACACACACACACACACACACACACGCGCGCGCGCGCGCGCGCGCACACGCACACATTTATATTGTCTCTACAATTTATAAATATATATTGTCCGTGATTATTGTAGCCCGACGAGGAGCAGCAACCTCAGTGGTCGGATCTGCCCGCTGAGTGTCGTCGTGAGGTCCTGCTGCGACTGAGCGATCCCCGCGACATCGAGGCCTCCTCCGAGGCTTGTGAGCACCTGGCAGTTCTGGCGCAAGAACAGAGGATCTGGCGGGAGCTCGCCCAGTACCACTTCACGCCCCAGCAGATCGCCACCGCCCGGCAGAACAATCCCGAAAAAGACTGGAAAACCATATTCACTATTGCCCGGAGGTGGGTGCGGTTTGATCATATATAAGTTGTATAATGTAAGGTTAAATCAGCTTCCTTCGCGTTCGTTGTCAAAATCGTCTTGCCTCGTATTTGTGTCAAAGGGAGCTGGAGAGAGAAAGGAACGACGATTGCTTCTACATAAATTAAAAAAATAAAAGAATTTTTGTTTACTTCATATATACTTATCGAAATAGCACTAATTAAATATTTCATTTGAATCAAAGTATATTTATCAAGATAAAATGTGGCCAAGAATTGCATCATTCGAATATATATTTAATTATTATTGTTTGGATAACTATTTAATTGGATGTCAAAAATGTATTTCAATATAGTAAAATTGAGAAGGGAACGTGAAAAAAATTGTTCTGTTGTTTAATGACAAGTTTTAAACAAGTTCCAATATTCGTAGACGACATAATAGTACCAAAACAGTTTAACAAACGCATTACTGCGACAGAACCATTTTGTCATTTTTCCTTCCTATACCAACACCAAGTCTGTATAACTGTGCTCTACTATCTCTTCACTGTCCAAATAGAGTTTGCGTATAAGAAGCCGTGTTTAAACGGGCATAAATATAACCGCAAGAACGTTTTATTTAAAGGTCTTTCGGATTGCGAGAGGAGTACGCGGAAATGATTCAGCTATGTAGAAACTGCCGCTGTCTATTTTGGCGATCACTCGGGCATCCGTGCATCGCCGATCAGGATCCGGCCTTCCAGGAGAAGCTCGCCGACGTCGATCGAGCCTCCCTTCACGTTCCGATTCCCCCTCAAACCTTCCTCAAGTTCTTCTCGCTGTGAATGCGAGACCGACAGCGGCGACTGCGACGACGACGATGGCGACGAAAGTATGATGAACGCGTGAAGAGGGTATATACAAGAGCGACAGAAGAAACTAACGCGAGGAAATTGTATTGACTGCGAAATGAAAAATAAAGGGAGTGTCGATGAGAAATGTGTTTATAATGAATGCACTCGACTTTGAGAGTATATGCGAGCGATAGATTGATACGATTGAATGTAAAATAACGTTGTTTCTGCGTCGAATTATATTTTTACTCTTATTTTTTTTGTTTTTGTACTTATTTTTTTTGCCTTTTTAATAATTTTTTTAATAATTTTGGTACCGTGAGCTGGATTAATTGTACGCGATAAATACAATAATACAGTGAGTTCGGTAGTGTAAAAATTCAACTGTGAAAACGTGCAATATGTACGAGGCTTGTTTACAAAATAGTCGGTCGTGACTTCTATGCACTGAATCCGGCAGATGCAAAATTCCAATACTCTATACAGATTCCAATCCTATATATGAATCTGAGACTAGAATCAAGATTCGAATGAATCTAAGTCTTGAGCGCTCGAGTATTTTAATGTTATGATATAAGGCAGCTTTCATTGTAATTCAAAGCTCCGGTTTATGTACGTATTGCGTATAGGTATTACTGTTTTACAAATTATAAGACGAGTTTGAATTTTTCATGAAACAAAATTATATTGCTTTGCATTTTTAAGTCAGTCACGACGAAAGATTTTAATTACATTGGTGTAGTCTGTACTTTCTTATTTGAAAATTATTATGATCTACTTATTATCAAACTTTATTATTGTTTTACAATTCAAGTAAGTGAGTACAGTTTTTGTGCTACCTATAAACATGCTCTTACATGAAAAAAAAAAAAATTAGCACGACCTGATGTTAATTAAAAATAGTACTTTAATTAATATCTAAAAAAATGTATTGTTTTACAATATATTATAGTTTAATTTTTATTTTTGGCCAAATAAAAAACTATGAATAATTAATATTTATTATTAAGTTTATAAAACTCTAATTTATTTGCGAAGTTGTATGACAGCTATTGTATAATCTACACCAATGTGCATTAAAAAAATTTTAATCTTGTGTAAAAAGTAGCACTGTAATAACGATAAAAATATTTGCTTCTTTTACGACATACTAGTCAAACGATAATGTGCGCAAGTAAAACTTGAAATTTCTGTGCAATTGACCTACCAAGAAATGAATGAGAGTTTCTTTCATGAAAATACTAAGCTAAAAGCGAAAACATATATATATATATATATCAAATAAAAGGCAACGTATGTTCAAAAGTTGCAAAACTATCACTATTGTCCAATATTCAGTACAATTTTCATCAATCAGAATATATTGTCAATAAGATTTCTGAAGAAAAAGAAATGTATTGTTAACTGAGCATCACTGCATAATTTAGATAAAAATTGCTTATAATAATTATTTTTATAAATAGTTTGAATGTTAAAAAATTGCATATAAGAGCAAATCTTAGTAAATAAATAATTTATAATTTATTTTTAAACAATGTTATCAGTCTTGAAAGTCATTTAGTGTATTGATATGGTATTGGTAATATTTATTTAATTGGTCAGTAGCAATTAATAATATATATTGGACAATCGTAATGTATGAATTAAATTTTGTAACAATGAAAAAAGAAATTATTATTAAAGCTACAATAACAAGGACAGTCTTTATTAGTACATTCTGTAAGCATTCTCACTGAGCATTCATTCTAGTTAAAAATTTGTAATATATTTAATTAGTTTTGTAATGTATTTTTATAGCCTTATCGCTTTGACTATAGAAATATTATTAATACATATATAAAATATTATATTATATTAATAAAAGAACCAGTCAATGATTGTCTAATGAGAATTAGTGCAACACCTATACTATGTAGATATGAGCTACTTTATAATCATGATCGAGGTATTGTACTGTAAGAGATCAACATTACGGCCCGCTTAAATTTTTTTTCACTGTTAATTGATAACAAACGTAAATTGAAACTTATTGTTTTAATAATACAAAATAATACCAAAAAGGTAAAGAAAAGATTCGAAATATTTATTAAAAATTGTTGCAGTCATGGCATTGTTACAAAACGATATATGAATCGAAAACTTTTGATTCCTGCCAGAAAAAAATAAATTTTTCATTGATAAATACATAACATATACATACGCATATACATGCGTGTGAAAGGGTGCGCATCATGTGTCCATTTTACTTGTATATAATAGCTCAGATTGAGATTTAAATTTATTCAATTGCAAATAATTTGAGCTCTGCAGTCGTAAGTGATACGAATAATTCATAGATTTATATTTGCGCTAGTATTTTTGTAATTATATTTCAAAACTTCAATTGACGCTTATCCAATATGCTGTGCATTTCATTTGTTCTTGTAGTTTCGTTAAAATACAAGATAATTTGTAGTTAGTTTGTTGTTAGTTTTGTTTCAAAAAACATTTTTCAATTTATATTCTACTAATAAAATATTTTACTTTTATTTTCGAACAATCAGAATATTATAAATGTAATGGACAGAAAAGTAACATATACAAAAATTAATTTACTATAAAAGTTTTTAGAAAACATGTTTATGTATATCTTATTACTTTTCAACAACATAAAAAGATTATCTGATTCAATTTTATTTTAAATTTATTATAAATTACTACAAAAGTTTTTCTAAAATTAAGTTAATTGATGAAATTTTTGCTGTCCGGTAAGCTATAAATACATTATGATTTTACAAGCTATGGGCGGATTAAACATTATCTTAATTCTGTATTAATATTTTAAGAGATTTCACAAGTTAACAAACAACATTAGAACTTACTACGAGTAAAATATACTGCTATGTCCAATTTAATGTAGGCAGATTCTTAAAGAATCTGTTTTCGGCCTATGCAGGGTGTTCCCAGTAGAATGGATCATACAAAATATTAATATCAGAGCTTCTACGCTCTCTATAAAGCTCATTTAAAAGATCCTATACTTTATATCGTAGAAATATATGAACATCTACTTCAAAGCTAAAGGATTGCTTGTCTGTGAAATTAATTTAAATACTTTTATACTTCAAGAAAATAATTAATTTTTTATATGTACATACTGATAAATAATATGTTTAAAATATTTAAGAAGTAGAAGTGATATGTATTCTTAAGTAACAAGCGTTTTATCCAGTATAGTTTCATCAGTTTCGTAAATCAAAAATACAAAGAGAGGACAATGCTCTTATACATTATACAAATAATAAATACTACAATATTTTGCTAATATATAAGTATTTGAACAAATTTGAATTTGAAGGTAAAAATTTTTTAAGCTCTAAAGTACTCCTTTAGCGATAAAATCAATGGATTCGTATGAGATTGCATTCATAATTTACTCAAGTTATTCTTAATTTAAAGCTATGCTGATATTTACTTTATACGAATATTAATTACAAAATTGATAAAATGAAAATCCTCACACACACACACACACACAGAGTTTTATTTAAAAAATTTGAGTAAATTAATTTTTAGTAATATTTTAGATACGTTTTTATAAATATTTGTATAAATACTACACATATTTTGATAAATTTGAGCATGTAAAATTAAACTGCCAAATTTGAAATGCTATTACCATTTATATAAATTGATATTTTTATTTGGACTCAATTCAATTTCTAATATTTTTAAAAATTTAAGGAAATCTCAAACTACAACTCAATTGTTAACTTAAAAGAAAAATAGAAATACAATGAAAATTACAAACTATAAAAGAAATTGGATTAGGGTGACCTGTGGTACGAGTTAGCTAATTATTCATGGGTAAATTTATGAGTAAATAAATAGATTATCTTTTAGTTTACTAAAAATCAACGTATTTCATAGACGAAGTACTTTAAATTAGTATAAATGTTTTTGTAATTTTTCATAGATTGAAAAAAAAGATGTGTAAAGTCAGTTAAACTGCCCCGATGTCCCCTATACTAATAATTAGATTAAAAAACTTTTTTTTACATGATCCAAAGAAAAATATCATTTTCTTGTATGTTGGTATCATTAATTTACTTCTTAAAATTTTTATACTTTTTTGTAGTTTTTTACGCTTACAAATCATGAAAAAATTATTTATCCCAAGATATAGACTTAGACCTAAAATTGAAATAAAGGAGAACTTTTTGGGCACATCTTATTTTCTTATTTCGATTTATAAATGTTAAAAAAACTGCATGTTTTACATTTTACTAACCTAGTCATTATATAGAGTACAGTATGAGGATCTAATTATAAATAGTAATAAAATGCAGAATTTAAACAAAAATACTTCTGATTAAGTTGAGAATAATAATCAATTAGTAATAATACATCGACGCTTCCTATTCACATTATCGTATCTATGCGAACCAAATACGTGAATAATCTTATCTTAAGCATATTTTAATGAAAATATATAATAATATTTCTGCAAAATCGTATTAGAATCTTAAATGTGGACTGTTCAGAAAATAAGTATCAACCACGTATGAGGGCGCAACTGAGAAAAAAAATCATGTTCCACACGGATAAATAAATATAACAAGGTTTGAATGGAGAAAAGTTGTATTTTAATTAAAAATAGTGTAATTTATCATAATTCATGTCAATTTTTATGTTGTCAAGGGGGTTTCATAATGCTTCTTTAACACGTTATATGTTATAATTTTATGGAATTCTGTAATTTTTTACTTTATTTTTAACCAAAACTTAATGCAAAACTTAAACAATTTACTAACATTAACAATATGTACGGTTTTATTATTATATTTATTATCAATTAAAGTTGTTTATATTTGCTTGTGTTGTTCATCGATGATAACATGGCATATGATATTGTAAATCGTAACTCAAGCATCGGTGCAACGATATATCCACTTATTTAAAACGAAAAATATTTTATATATAGCTTAATTCGGCTGGAAGATCCAATTTTGATGCACGAATTTTTGGAAGATTTCAATATTATTACTTATCATATATTATCACTACTAATTTAAGATACAATTTTGTTGAAAAATTTGTTGATAATATTTTTTTGATATACTTTTCGAAAATACAATTCGATACGATGATGGTGGAATATATGGATCATCGATGTAATCTGCAACGTTACAATATACTGCTTGAATATATATATATATATATATATATATATATATATATATATATATATATTCAAAAAATTAGCAGAAAATAACAACCAAGATAAAATTCTGTCGGCTTTACATTTGCAAAATATTGTCTTCATAAAAATGTTGCTACAATTCGATCTAGTAGAAAATGTATAGTATGATGTGAAATAAGAAACTATCAAATGAAAAATCTATTTAAATATATATTAATGGCGAGATTGAACTGCATTATTTTAATACTTCGCGCGAGTTTTGAAAATGTAAATCTATTGAAATATATATAACTACAATTCTATAAATATCAAATGCAGATATTATAAGTCAAGTGAATAATAGAGATGTCTGTATTTAAAATTGGGTTTATTAATACACTTTCAAAGAAATTATTTTAAATCCATTATGTTTTACGGCGAGATAAAATAACATTCTAAATCACAAAGATGTTGTGATATATCTATATAATAAAAATTATTACAGTAACAAACAGTTTTACTTGTTTATACCTTGCATTGAATATTAATATTGAGGGGTTACTCATTCCGATTGAGAGACAAGATCTCTCTCGGTTCTCACCAAGCTGTATTTAGCTCCTGGTTTTCTTTGTAGCTCTCTTTTGAAATCTAAAGTCTTAAACAATCGATCAAATTTCATCTTTTAGATTTACGGGCCGAGGTACGAGTAATAAGAGCGAGAGCCAGTGAGAATTAAAAAACAGAAAATATCCAATCTTATTAAATATTTTTAAGCAATTTTTGGATATTGGCTACGTAATATTAAATAATATATGATTTTCTTTTTTGAAATTATTAAATTTTATTAAATATATTGGATGTACAAGTAAGTTTCTAGCGTCTTTTCTCCAAAATGGGAGGTTTTACTATGAAGACATGGTTTCATATGCTTTATTCAAATGATCGTCCATCGGAAGCTATACCTTTTTCTAATCTTTCTATCAATTTATGAATTCCTTACTAAAAAAATTTTTCGTCTTTTGAGGTATTGAGCCAATTTTTGATTACTTCTACTAAACTGAAACGTATTCCCGTAAGGATGCTCTGCATTCATATACACAAATATAGTAGTCAGATGGTGCAAAGTCTGCACTGTAAGACGGGTGAGGCAGAATTTCTTATCCATTATTCTCCAAATAATTTTTTAACGATGCTGAAACGCGTTGTCGAGCGCTATCGTGATGAAAAAGTGACGAACTCGTGTCCGGTCTCATATTCTGGCCGTTTTTCCTGTAATGCTCAGTTCAAACGCACAAGTTGGTTTCTATTGATTGTATTACATATTGTTAATTTAAACTTGAATAAATTTACACTGATTTATAAATCTGTTTTATATTTATTTGATTAAATTAAATATTTAATAGGTTTGATACAATTGTTCTTTCATGTTTTGACCACTCGGAAGAAGTTCGTAGTTTTCATCACACCGTATGCAGAGCATTACTTTATTTACGTGAATATTTTGATTTGGCATCAATTGGGTGGACTCGCCGGCTTTGTATTCGATTTTTTGCATTTAGAGTTATCATAATAAATCTTTTTTTCATTATCAGTAACAATACAATGCAAAAAAAATTTATTTATATACCGATGCAATAAAATTTTGGATATGCAAAATCACCGTTCGACGTCTTTCTGCTTCAATTCGCACGGCACCCAGTTTTCAACCTGTTAAACGAACCCCAATGTTTTTAGACGCAATCAAACGACTTGTTGCGGAACGCCCAATAATGCAACAAGTTCTTCTTGAATCTAATACGAGTCCTTCTTCAGCAAAGCATCTAATTCCTCATCTTCAAAACTTTGCAACTTTCCGGAGAGATCCTTGTTTTCAACTTTAAAATCTCCACTTTTGAACCGTTTGAACAATTTGTAGCATGTCGATTCGCCATTACATTTCGCTCCATAAGTTTCCGAAAGCAAACGATAGGCCTCAGATACATTTTTCCTCATATTAAAGACTAGAAGCAGCGCTTCCCGCAAATGACGTGTATTTAGCTGTAATTTTGCCATGATTTTACTCGTTAAAATAAATGATATCAAAAGCAATGCTGCAAAGTTGTTTACAGATACATAATTTACAAATATAACACATGAGGTCTGACATTTTACCGGAGATCCATTGGTGACGCCATCTTTTGGTAAACATTGAAAACTTACTTGTAAACCCAATATTATGGTGGAATATTATAATAAAATAATCAGATAAACTAAAAAAATCTTTTAATAGGAACTTTATTTGAAACGAAGAAAGAAAAGACGTTTGTTTTTCTGTTATTTAACGTCGCTATATTGATGCTTGCAAATATTGGTACTAATTAGCGACGGATTTCTGCGATATGTTTGTAAACAAAGCACAAGTTAATTATTATAGCGGCGCTTGTGTCAATCGGCCGAGACGGAGATTTGAACTCGTATCACCAAGTTACAAGACCTTCGCTCTAGCGATAGAGCCATTGTAGGTTTCAAGACTTTTGTTCAATAGAAGGAACAGCTAAAGGCTAACTACAGAATACGAAATTGAAAACTTTACAAGCCTTTGTGTGAAATTAAAAACCTATAAGAAAAACTTCAGGCATCTAAACAATAAACTTATAAATCATTGGTCACGTATGTCATGAAAAACGCAGACCGCTATAAAATCGAGCGGGCGCATTTGCTTACAATCCTTGTACAATAGTGTTCGATATTTATCTTTAAGTATTTTTTGCTTTATTCTTTAAACAAGGCTCAAATAATCTAACGCACCACTCCAAAAATTACTTGAGTAAATATAATAATATATAACTTAAAATTAAATAAATTTCTTTAAAATTTTTTTTAATAATTTATTACTATTTGCTAATTAAAAGTATATTTTTATATTTGTAAAAATATACATGAATTTTTTAGCTAATGCTAATCGTCAATCAATTATTTTTCCAACATTTATAAAGTAAAGGATGCATTATGTACATTTTTGACAAGCAGAAATAAATTATTTTTAGAAATTCTACTTTTGAATAATTTAAATAAAAATACATACGGCCCACTACACTCCTCTTATACATCGTGAGAAGAAACTATTTCGAGACTATTTCGGCTCTTTTGCCAGATTCATAAATGTACTCTTCTAAAGGTTCTGCCTAAATATTTGAATGTGAAGAAAAAATTAACATTAAATAAGGTCGGTATAAAATATGAATAATAATTCACAAAAGAATAAAAAAATATTCAAGTTGGTACAGAAATAAGTTTTTATTAAAAAGAAAAAGTTTTGTGCAAGGTAAGTTATAGGTATCTAAAATTTTGAAGCATGGAAGAATATATATAAGAAATGGAGAAATACGTAGCCATTTATGCTGCTGTATCGTCTGAATACTGCTTTTGTTTAAGTATTTTTTGAATTTGCACGTTATTTTTTGCATTTCTTTACGCAAAATGTATAAAAATATTTTAGCATTTTAAAGTTTATGCTTTTTTCCATTGAAATGGAGTCAACAGTTGCATAAAATTTAGAAATAGTAAATTCTTTCGAATATATTGTTCTATCTCAGGTTGTATGAACGTGAGAACAATCTGGATTTTAAACTATTTTGAAAATTTGTATACTATGTTTTTTGGAATGTTAAATTAATAAATATTTTTATCAGTCTTAATACTATAAAACCTATATTAAACTAAAATAATGACGGTCTGATATCATATTTGTTACTTAATATAATACTATAATAATAATATTTATTAATTTAATTCAAAACAGTCGATATAAGTATAATTTTTAATTTTTGGAACGTTGTTTATGATTATTGTAGTAATTTTTGGTGCAAATTAAATTCTATGGAAAAATCTCTATATAAAATTCATAAACATGATGGTTTTTCGAATTAAAAACGAAATCTAAAATTTTATTATTTTAGAAAATAATAAAAACTTTAAAAAGTATTGTGAATAAAAGTTATACATATCATGAAAATATATATTTGTTGTTATATACATTTTATCGATACAAATGATATTTCTAAAGAACAATTCAATAATTTCGTCTCGGTTTCTCCTAATAGTCCAGGAGGCAGCGACATATTTTAGTGACCAATTTATCTCAGCCGAAAATTAGTTTAAAGGATTAGTTTCAATATTCTTTAAAGCTTAGCGATCGTCCGCTGCGGCACCTAATCTAGATGTGGCAATGCCAGCTACCCAAACTTTGTAAAATGTTAAAAAAATAATAAAAATCAAGTTTAAGGAATAATTTTGAGTTTAGAAAAACATTGTTCAAACAAAAGTTGTAGATCCTATTCAAATGAATTTTTTATGTTCTATCCATTTTTGTTGTAAAGCTAATAATTATTGAGAAAAACGCAATTAATAATAAGTGTTTTCAGTTACTATAATCATTCCAAGTTACAGTCGATACGTCAGTGATCTACGCCACTGCTCAGATGATACATGATACAAGTACTTTTTGTAATTTTGCTCATAAAATTTTAGTTTTAAAGCAAAAATATATGAAATGTACAAAATTTATTGTAGGTATATCTCCAAATTTTGTTTAAAACAATATTTAACAAACTCTTTACTGTTTTATATATCGTCATTTATATGTTATTATATACAAAGTTTTTAATGCTTTCTTATTATAATAATTTAGAGTGGCTTGGAAAGTGCTGTATTTAAAAGTGGTTTCAAACTTACAAAAAAATTTTACACTCGCATCACACTCTGTGAAAGAATAATATAACAGATAAATATGACAAAAATTATTCAAATGAGAATAAGATTCTGGAAAATTTATTAGGTGATTCGATGACGTGCACCACGCGAGATATCCATCGTGTTCCAGGTTCCTCGAAAGCGCGTGCTACAGCTGCAGTTTTACCTATCAGTTGACATTTATCCTCGCAAAATTCTTTTTCCATCTTGTTCTCCAATTTGTCTGGTTATATTTCTTTTATTTGTCTGTTATATTGTATGGATGGAAGTAAAATAAGAACGAGAATCTTTTTCTAGTTTCAAAATAAAGCATCAATAAAATATTTTCTCTCATTTCCATTATATTTATGTAATTTGGTATATCTATGGAAGAATGTTTGGACGGATACTGTCATAAATTGAAACGTGTTTGCATTTGTGGAGAATTGTAGCGTTTGACGAGTGTGCGTAGAACGTGCGTCAGCTGCAGTTTCGTTTCTTATTAATTTTGACCTGCGTTTATGCGGAACAGATGTGTCAGTAACTATGTATACGCTTATAGTGTGAAAATTCAACGTGCGATCTGCTGTAAAAGTGCGACGAACGAGGTAATTTGTAAAGGACTCTTCTTATAGTTTGACAGTTCTTCTGTAGCCTCCGAAGAGTTCAGAACTCATATATACATATAGCAAATATACGTTCATTAAACCTCTACTTTATTTACTCTGAGTTTATTCTTTTCTTATATCCAAAAATTAGTTTCTTCGGATGAAAAATTTCGGAGCAACGTACTTTCAACGCGGTACATAAAATTGGTCCTTCGAGCCGGATTGAATTATTATTAACAATGCGAATTAACAACTTCAACTAACAGCTTTGACGTCTACAAGCTACGTGATCCACACCGTCGTGAACATTACGTCTTCTCGGATTCGCGACATAATATTCCATTAACAATACAAATACGAACTTGGCCGCATAGCTTGCAAGCGATCAAAAATTATATTGGTATGACGTACATACGGATATGTATACAATATAATTTTCTAAAATCAAACTATTACTCGAGCGGCATTACAAGCCGATGTGATACGATACAATTTACGATTTTCTCGGCAAAATACGAAAACGTTGCAAATTCCACACACCAGTAGTATTTCGGGCATTCAATGCGAGTTCAAAACAGCTCGTCATTCACGTTATCAGAATCAAAGGATTGATTCTCGTGACATTGTAACCCGATTCGAAGAAGGCTACCTACGATTCAACGATAGCCTACACATTGGTCTTGTGTCAACCGTTTACGTACGCAATTATCCGCCATCAAAACTGGTAAATACTTATCTTATCTCCGTTTGAAAGTGTCCTATTTAAAAAGCGAAAAAAGAGTGTCAGTGGTAATCATATTCAAAGAGACAAAGGTTAATCGCGATTAACACATTTAATTAGCTCTTCGAAATGGATAATTTTGATCGTCTAAGTGTATTGCTTCAAAAAATAAAGTCAACGGGAGAGCATATAAACTCTTTCTGGGATTTCGTAAATTTATGCGACGTAAACGACGAACTGCAATTGCGCACGCAAAGAATAATGTCTATTTTTCTGAATTTCGATGATTTGTGTAACCAAGTTGAGTTAATAGACACCGTATCGGACTACGCGGATAAGAGGAGAGCATTTGAAAATATGTATTTCGAAAATCTTGCTAAGACTCAAAGAATACTCTTCTCTAAGCTGCCTCAGACAGCCATGAATGCAACTGGACTTTTCTGTGAGTTCAACGCGAGCGCAGAAAATACGAACGCAATACCTAAAAAATGCAATACCTAAGGTCCGCTCTTAAAGACGAAGCTTTGCGTAAAATCCAAGTGCTTGCGATCACGGAAGATAATTACGAACGCGCATGGGATTTATTCGTAAGATCTTACCAAAATAAACACGCTTTAATTTCGCAACATTTCAATTTGTTGTTAAAGTTACCTTGTTAGGATAAAGAAACTTATCGAGGATTAATGACTTTAGCCGATGAATCGCAACAACATATACAGTCGTTAGCTAATTTAGATATTGCGGTCAA
Organism: Sycobia sp. Sy_11; assembly: GCA_018907035.1. Taxonomy (NCBI): domain Eukaryota; kingdom Metazoa; phylum Arthropoda; class Insecta; order Hymenoptera; family Epichrysomallidae; genus Sycobia; species Sycobia sp. Sy_11. The sequence continues at coordinate 417,421 of JACCIC010000097.1, forward strand.
TCCCGAAATTATAGTAGCGATAATCAAAAGTAAGCTTCATAAAAATACTCTCGATAAATGGGAGGAAACGCTAAAAAAAGACGAATACTCCAAGTTAGAAGAACTTATTGAATTCTTGTACAGAGCGTCCGCGAGATTGTCAAAACGTAAATCCGATCAAATTGATAGTAACGAAACCACGGAAAAATGTTATAATCCTACCAAAAAACGAAAAATCGATCAAAAGAGACAAGTATTTATTTCCACGACATCAAAAAAATGCCAGGTTTGTGCTGAAAATCATCCGTTGTTCAATAGTAACAAATTTTTTAAATTATCGTCAACAGCACGGTATAATGTCGTCAAAAATAACTCTTTATGTTTTAATTGCCTAAGAAACCATCAAGGTAGAGACTGTCCCAGTGGGGGTTGTAGAAAGTGCGGCAAAAGGCATAATACGTTGTTACGTCTCGTGAAAAACGTAAACGAAATCGAAGCGCAATCCTAACAATTAAAGGCAACTAATTGTTTGACGTCTTACTTGTCTACGCCCATCTTTTAAGTAATGACAAGCCCACTCGTCGAAACTTTTAATGTACTAAATAACAAAATAGAAGCAAGAATACTGCTAGATACGTGTGTAACCCCTAATTTTGTGACCGACAGGCTGGTCGCTAAGTTAAAATTACCTACGTCTAAATGTTACGTCTCCGTCGGAGCTTTAAATGATTTAACTATGACCGTAAAAAACACCGTTTCGATAACTATAAAAGCCATATATAATGATTACAAGCTCACGCTTAATTTTTTAATAATACCAAAAATAACAGATTTAGTGCCAAACCAAATCATACCGAGAGATTACTTGAAGATTCCAAAAAATATTTATCTAGCTGATCCCGAATTTTATAAACCGGCGCCAATCTATATGCTCATAGGGTCAGCAAACTACTTTGTTTTTGTTCTCAATAGGTAGCATACATTTGACGCATAACGAGGACGATTTGTATCTTCAGAAAACTAGATTGGGATGGATAATCGGGGGGAGTCTCTCTTGCGCGAATTCTAAATTGAAAAATTATAAGGCGGCAAGTTGCATGGTATCAGAATTTAAAGGCGCAATTGAAAAAATTTGGTCGGTAGAAGAGATTTCCGTTTGTTCGAAATTTTCCCAAGAAGAAATTGATTGCGAAAATCATTTCAAAAGTCATATCAATCGAGACAAAAACGGTCGATACATCGTCCCGTTACCATTTCGGAATGGAGTTAAAAAACTAGGTGGCTCAAAAGAAATGACATTAAAATGATTCAAAAATCTACAAAAAAGACTTGAAAATGATAAGGAATATGGAAAGAAATATCACGCGGTAATGCGAAAGTATTTAAATTTAAAACACATGTCGTTCAAATAATTTCAACGGCGAATAAGGGGGCTTTTATCTTCCTCACCATGGAGTCACTAAAGCCTCGAGTAATACCACTAAGCTAACAGTTGTTTTCGACGATTCCATGAACACTTCATCCGGAATATCTTTGAATGATTTATTAATGGTAGGAACCGTTATACAGGACGATCTGTTTACTCTGATCACGCGTTTCAGATTTCATAAATTCGTTTTAATAGCCGACATAGAGAAAATGTATAGGCAATTTCTTGTAAAATCGGTATTTAGAAAATTTCAAAAACTCTTATGGATAGACGACGCGGACAAAGAAAAAATCAAGGAATATAAGTTAAATACTCTAACGTTCGGTATAGCGTCCGCTTCATTTTTGGCTATACGGTGCTTACACGAATTGGTGAAAGACGAAGGTAACAGATTTCCTCTAGCTTCGAACGCACCAAAAAGGGATATGTAAGTCGATAATTTATTAATGGGCGCGAATGCTCGGGAAGAAGCCAGGGAAATATATAGGGAAGTAACGACTCTTCTAAATCGCGCGCAACTCAATATGAGACAATGGGTTTCGAACAAATCTAGTATACTTGAGTGCGTCGACGAAAAAAGTCTCGACGACGAATTCAAAATCAACATGGAATGCACTTTGAAGACCCTTGGCATGTTTTGGAGATTGAAGGAGGACTGCTTAACGTTCAAAATAAAGATTCCCGCAATGTACGACCGCGTAACGAAAAGGAGTATTTTATCAGAAATTGTGAAGTTATTCGATCCCTTAGGGCTAATCGGGCCAGTAATATTACGCGCGAAAATCATAATGCAAGAATTATGGCAGCCCAAGATTGACTGAGACGAATCGGTACCTTCGGCCATTTATTGCACGTGGAAAACTTTATGCGCGCAACTAAACCTATTAAATGACGTTATATTTCCGCGAAGAGTTTTAGTGAACGATGCGAAGAGGATCGAATTGCACGACTTTTGCGGCGCCAGTGCAAGAGATTACGGCGCGTGTTTGTATGTTAGATCAGAGGACGAATTTAAGAAGGTTTCATGTAAAATATTATGCGCCCAATCGCGCGTAGCCCTGCTGAAAACATTAACCATACCGCGACTAGAGTTGTGCGGAGCTCTATTGTTAACGCACTTATACGAAAAGATAGTTGACTGCGGTAATGTCAAAATTGATTCGGTACATTTTTGGAGTGATTCCGAGATAGTATTACACTGGCTACACTCACAACCGAGCTTACTAAAAACGGTCGTAGCCAGCAGAGTCGCAGAAATACAAAACAAAACAAATATTCATGATTGGAAACACGTTCGATCATATGATAATCCGACAGATGGATTATCACGTGGTCAACTACCCAAGGAATTTTTGAAGAACAAAATCTGGTTCAACGGTCCTAGTTGGTTGACGTTACAGAAAAATAAATGGCCTAAATTTCAACTAAAATTAAACGAAGATATTTTTCCTGAAACTAAAAAAATAGCCTGTCTAAAGATCCAAGTCAATAATGATATACTAAATAAATACTCGTCTTTCGTAAAATTAAAAAGAATAATGGCCTTTTGCAATAGATTTCGTCCTAAATTCAGACAATACAAAAATCATTTAAAACCGATCGAATTATATCAAGCCGAAAAAATGATACTCCGATTAATTCAACAACAAGAATTCTGCCAAAAAATGGCAGACTTGAAAAAATTTAAGTTCGTAAATAAGAATAGTGGATTACACCAACTCGATACTTTTATGAGCGAAGACGGTTTATTACGAGTAGGAGGCCGATTAAAAAATTTAAATCTTCTCTACAGCGAACAACATCCAATAATATTACCAAAATCAAATTTCGTTACGAATCTTATAATCGCGCAGTATCACAGCATGTACTATCATACAGGAACGCAGTCTGTGTTATATGCGTTACGAAAAAAATACTGGCTCATCGACGGCCGAAATTAAATTAAGAATGTCATTCGAAAATGTGCTACGTGTTTTCGCGCTAAACTGAAACTAGAGCACAAAATCGGTGACTTACCAGTCGCTCGTGTAACGGAATCTAGGCCATTCTACCGCGTCGGAATTGACTATTATGGCCCGTTTTTTTTTAAAGAACGTAAATTTAGAAATCGAAACAAATTAAAAATATAATTTGCTGTTTTCATTTGTATGGTTGTAAAGACAATTCACATAGAGCTGGTCAGCGATTTGACCACCGAAGGCTTTCCGAGCGCGCTTAGAAGGTTTATATCACGCCGAGGGAAACCCGCATCTATATTCTGCGACAACGCAACAAATTTTCACGGCGCGAAAAACGAACTTAATGAATTATATGCTCTCTTCAGATTGAACGATGCAAAAAGGGAAATTTTTTATTTTACTAGCAAGCAAAATATCAATTTTCATTTTATTCCTCCATCTTTGCCCCATTTCGGAGGTCTGTGGGAGGCGGGCGTCAAATCATTTAAACACCACTTTAAAAGAGTAGCATCAAATACAATATTTACTTTCGAAGAATTCAATACTTTGTCAATAGAAATAGAGCCAATTTTAAATTCGAGACCTCTGACACCCATTTCTACTGACATAAACGATTTGTCGGCTTTGACCCCAGGACATTTTTTGATAAGAGATACGTTCATGAGTATACCAGAACGCAATTATTTAGTGATGCCATCGAACCGATTGTCGGCATGGCAACTAATATCGAAGGTCCGTCAAGACTTTTGGAAAAATGGCGGACTGAATACCTCAACGAGCTAAATATACGTCAAAAATGGAATGTTCAAACGATAAATCCTAAAGAAGGCATGTTGGTGATAATTAAGGAAGAAGAAGCCGTGCATGCAGTGGTCATTAGCCAGAATCATAAAAATACATCCCGAAAGCGACGGCGTTGTTCGGACCGTCACAGTCAAAACGTTGAACAATGAATATCAGAGACCTGTGAGAAAAATCGCGATTTTACCTATTGAATAGTAGAATGTATGAGTTGATCGTAACCTATCAACGAGGGGAGTATGTATGGATGGAAGTAAAATAAGAACGAGAATCTTTTTCTAGTTTCAAAATAAAGCATCAATAAAATATTTTCTCTCATTTCCATTATATTTATGTAATTTGATATATCTATGGAAGAATGTTTGGACGGATACTGTCATAAATTGAAACGTGTTTGCATTTGTGGAGAATTGTAGCGTTTGACGAGTGTGCGTAGAACGTGCGTCAGCTGCAGTTTTGTTTCTTATTAATTTTGACCTGCGTTTTATGCCTGTTCTCTCGGACGGTCGGCGACAAATGTGAACTTTGTACAACATTGTAAAACACGCGCTTAAGTTGTAGATCGTCGTCTTTTAGGGAAAATCTGCGGAACAGATGTGTCAGTAACTATGTATACGCTTATAGTGTGAAAATTCAACGTGCGATCTGCTGTAAAAGTGCGACGAACGAGGTAATTTGTAAAGGACTCTTCTTATAGTTTGACAGTTCTTCTGTAGCCTCCGAAGAGTTCAGAACTCATACATACATATAGCAAATATACGTTCATTAAACCTCTACTTTATTTACTCTGAGTTTATTCTTTTCTTATATCCAAAAATTAGTTTCTTCGGATGAAAAATTTCGGAGCAACGTACCTTCAACGCGGTACATATCTGATTCTCTGACAGAATGTGATACAAGCATACATAATTTCTGTAATTTTGCAAGAACTTTTAAATGATTTTATCGCATGCATTACACCAGTATACAAATATCTAGTTATTATAAATTAAAGAGTCGTATATATTATTGTAATAATTTATAAATTTTTCTGGAAAAAAAGTCTATAAAATTTATAGAAATAAACAATATGTATATAGATATATCACTATCATTCTCTGACGCAGCAGACGATCAATACGATTTATAGAACATTGAAACGAATCATTTAATCTAATTTTCGGCCGAGGATAAAAATATGACATAAAAATGCCGCTGGCACCCGGATTATAAAGATCATTGGTCTGTGACTGTACTTCCAAAATGCACCCAATCTTGATTTTCGTAATAATTTGTATATTTATGTTTTTGAAGTGTTGGTTACGAATAGCATGGTGACTTTTGCTTGAAATTGAATTTTTATGTCGAAAACTATTAAAATTATGTCTCCGAATAAATCTCGAAAAATTAAATTTTTACTAGAACCAGTTCGATATCCATAATCAGCAAGCGAAAAAAACATAAGTGTATAAATTTTCATTCAAAATTGTTGACGAATGCTTTCCTGAAATTTATCCCGGATTTTCTCGGACTAAAGTATTTAAAACAAAAATCCAGAATTCCTAGATTTTTTAGTTATGTAGAAATCGAGGTACAAATTCTGTTTAATTTTTAAATTCTATTAGAATCATAACAAGTACATTATATGGTAATTCGGAGATGTAACTTTAAATTTGCAAAATTAATAAGTAAAAACTTTTAGTTCTGACATTTAATTTATTCAATATTATTTTTATTATAGGTATGAGAAAAATTACAGTAGAAACATTTAGCGTATATTATGTATTTTAAAAAAATTAGTTTTTTAAATAATAAATGTATATTAAAAAAACTAATTTTTTCATATCTACAATAAAAATAATATTGAATAAATTAAATATCAGATATATAAGTTATATATTATCACGATATCATTTTTGAATACAAATAAATAATATTAAAATTAAGAAAGGTTCGTATCTTGTTAGGTATAAGTTTTTAGAACTATAGATAAAGAATTTGTGCTAAACTTTATCTTCGTAAAATGAAATTTGAATCATTATTGACAAATATGACATTCAACAAATACATTTTAAATAAAACATTATCGGAACACTATAAATGTATGCATTTATTTTTCAAATCGATGTGACATTATTTCTAGAATGATTATTACTGGAAAAACTATAAGATTAAAGGGAAAACGAAGTGTATTAATTTTACTTACTTGAGAAAAATTTGTAAAATAAATGTGATGATAGAAGTTTACAATTCGTTTTCAAATGAAGCAATTTAATTACTACTAATTATACGAAGTTAATAACTATTACGTGAAAAATAAATTCGAAGTATTTTTCAAAGCGAACTTAAGAAAGATAATTATAATCTCGTTGTTTGCTTTGGAACTCTTTGGTCTAGCGGATCCACCGGATCAACCGATGATTATAAAAAGTAATCAAGGATTCAAAACGGAAACACGGAATTTCGGGTGACTGTTTTGACCGTCATGAACAGTCTCACATTCTTAAAAATTTGCATAAATACCGTTGAGACCTTGTTCAAGCAGACACTATTTTTTAGATATAAATACAATCTATAAGAAAATGTTATTTATTTAATTTATTACAAACAAATTAGTATTAAAGTCTGTTTACAATAATGTATACATAACTAATGATATATGTTTCGATTTTGATGTAATTAAATCAATTAAATTTTTAGAGTAAAATTTTTATAATGAAAAATTGTGATATCAATCATTACTTCAATTTTTTAATAATATCTATCTTCATTATTCCTATAATAGATTTATTCTTCCAAGGTTGTTGCGTACTAAGGTTTAAGAATAAGGTACGATTTATAAAATATTACTGTATAATACGGTATAATATCGCAATAAAGAAAATTGTGTTTTAATATACATTCTTTTTTAATGTAAAATTTAATTAGGTATGGAATTTATGAATTAAAAATGTTCAAATGTTTTATTTATATTATTACCAAATATTACTGTCTATCAGATTGTACCTAAGATTTTACAATTGAGTCAAAATGGCGTTGTAATCTGGTTGTACAGTTGCACTGTTGTATTTGGTAGTGTTATACAGCATTTACAGCATGATGGGTAGTAGCAGAGATGGTAGTAGCTATAATAGCTGCTAATAGTAACTATATAGTAGTGTGGTAGCAGCAGCAGTAAGTTTAGTATCGTTACTCATGAGTACGAATTCATAACTATAGATATCGACCTTTTGGTTGGTAAGAGTAATCGTAATTTCAAGAGTATATCATCATATTATTCATTGGTAAACGTATTCTTGGAATGATTAGGTTATATAGATGTTTTGAAACATCGGCTCTAGTACGCAGACAAAACTGTTGTTAATATACAGGTGCAAGCCACCATATAACACGCTCCAAATAGTACTGACTCTTGAAAACTATATAGGCACATATCTCACATGTGCACATGTAGATATAGTAGTTAGGCAAAATTTGCTATAATGATCATTCAAATTTTAATGTGTGTGTGTGCATGAGATCGCCACGCAAGGCGGTCCTGGCGGTACTCTGACGGTACACTACGCGCAACATCGTGCTCGGGCGCAACGGCGGGACTTTCCGTCTTTCGGAAAGAAGAGGGATATAGACTGAAGAGTGGGAGGGGAGACAGAGATTCGTGCAGGCGGCGTGCACGGTGCACCTTGCTGCTGCTACTTGTCCGCGGTTCTCTTCTCACGTTTAATTTCTGTTTGGAGGAGTACGGGCTGTGCCGTTTTTAACCCCAACGTTTCTCTAAGAATTTAGTGAAAATGTCGCAGTTACAGCACAGCCGAAAACGCGTTTGTTACTACTACGACAGTAAGTACAAATCAGTATATTAATTTAAATTAGCGGTGGAAAGTAGCATTTTCATAAATATATTGCTGTAATTTTGTATCAAGAGCGATGCTATTATTTCTTATGCCTTTTTGTTCTTCATTTTGTATTATTAATGTTGTTTAATTAAAAATAAGTTTTTATGGTCTTTTTGTTCAGTTTTAATAGAATTGTTAGATTTTTAGAAATAGTCAGTGACTTATACGATTTTTAGAAGTTTAAGTTGAGAGATTCTACATATATTTCGTGTGACCGTAGTTTGCGAAGCAAGCCAGGCCGATTGCGAGGCGTCCGTCACGACTACGTGTGACCGTAGTTCTGTTGAGAATCTTTCAATATTTATGATAAAATAATGTTTTTCTGTCTATATATATAATTTTTATTATTATTTTTTTTATGTTTACATAGAGTAATGAATTCTAAATCTAAAATATTCTGCAAATATATAGATTTTTTAAAACTTTTTTTAGAAATTTTAGAAAATGATTATAAATCTATTTTAAATTAATTTAAGGCAAATGCTGTATTTTTTGCTTTCTATAAAAGCTTAATTTCAATAATGAATAAAAACTTACCTGATAATACATTGTTTCAATTATTATTATCAATTTATTTAATAAATTATTTAACTATCTATGAAATATATTTACGATTTTATATTTTAATTATTGAATTTAGAAAATTATCATGCATTGAATATATATATATATATATCTATATATATATATATATATATATATATATATATATATTACTGGAGGTAAATAATAAATTAAATTATATTAAATTAAAAACAAATATTATTTCGTACAAATCTTTCAATTTTTTTTAAAGCGATTATCATATTCAATAATATTTTGTTTTATATAGAAACCTGATATTTATTATAATATTATTATTTTTAGTATTTGTAATATTTTTATAATTTTTTTGTATTTTTCTTAACTAGGATAATTATAGTTGGTAAATGATACCAACAAAGTTTTGTAAAAAATTTGAATGTTTAATTGCTGAAAATCTTTAAAAAAATTTATAAATAATGTAAATTTCACATTTTTCTTTTGAGTTAGTATTACTAGTTCATTTATGGAATTATGTGACGATGCATTTTACAAATAAAATTATTAGTTATATAATCATATATTTATAAAATATTGTATAGATCAGGTTACAATAAGGGTGATATTTGTTAAATATGTGATTTTATATTATTGAACCTTTTTATAATGTTTTTATTATACAATTATAGCCTATTTTAATTTTATATTATGATTATTTTCAAAATTGCTATAAAAAAATGTTTAGGTGATATTGGAAATTATTATTATGGACAAGGTCATCCAATGAAACCACATCGCATAAGGATGACTCACAATTTATTATTGAATTATGGACTTTATCGAAAGATGGAAATCTATGTAAGTACAATTAAACTTCATGATTATAATACATGCAAGTTAATTTTTAATATTGCATGTTTCTCAATTGACTTCTGAATTATAGTTGAAAACTAAAATAATATAGTGTGATTCAATTTCTATATATTTTATTTCCTAGTAAATTTTATTTAATTCTTTATTGACATATTGAATTATAAGTTTGACATATTAAATAAGTTAATAAAAACCAAAAATAATATTCTAATGTGTAATTTTTAATTTTAGAGACCACATAAAGCTACTGCTGATGAAATGACAAAATTTCATAGTGATGAATATATAAGATTTTTAAGGTCAATTAGGCCTGATAATATGACTGAATACAATAAGCAAATGCAAAGATGTAAGAATTTCTAATTATACTTGTATTTTTAGAAACAATATAAAAAATTATATCTATAAATATTTATTACAGTTAATGTTGGTGAAGATTGTCCTGTATTTGATGGCCTTTATGAATTTTGTCAATTATCTGCTGGTGGATCAGTAGCAGCTGCTGTAAAATTAAATAAACAAGCATCAGAAATTTGTATTAATTGGGGTGGTGGTCTTCACCATGCTAAAAAAAGTGAAGCTTCTGGTTTTTGTTATGTTAATGATATTGTACTTGGAATTTTAGAATTACTTAAATACCATCAAAGAGTTCTATACATTGACATAGATGTTCATCATGGGGATGGAGTTGAAGAAGCTTTCTATACAACAGATAGAGTAATGACAGTTTCATTCCACAAATATGGAGAGTACTTCCCTGGAACAGGAGATCTCAGAGATATTGGTGCTGGAAAGGTAATTGGACAATTATAGCAACTAATTGAAATAAAATTTTTGATTTATTTCTGTCATATTTTACAGTATTATTAAAATAAAAAAGTTTTAAAGCTTGGATTTTTATATTGTACAATTTAATTAAAAAATATTATTAGCCATTTTATAAAATATATTCATATTTTAAAACATTAAAAATGAATAAAATCACTTAAATTATTTAAATTTTTCCTCTTACAAAAGATATTTTACGTTATAGGGAAAATATTATGCTGTTAACATTCCCCTTCGCGATGGAATGGACGATGAAAGTTATGAATCTATATTTGTGCCAATTATTTCAAAAGTAATGGAAACCTTTCAACCTTCTGCTGTAGTATTACAATGTGGGGCTGATTCTTTAACTGGTTAGTAATTTTATTAAATGTAAAAATGCACTTACAATTTTAATAATAAACTCCTGAGATATAATTTTATTACCAACAATAATTTATATGATAGGAGATAGGCTTGGATGCTTCAATCTTACTGTGAGAGGGCATGGAAAATGTGTTGAGTTTGTTAAAAAATATAATTTACCATTTTTAATGGTTGGAGGAGGTGGTTATACAATCAGAAATGTATCACGATGTTGGACATATGAAACATCTGTTGCACTTGGTTCAGATATTGCTAATGAACTTCCATACAATGATTACTTTGAATACTTTGGACCAGACTTTAAACTGCATATTAGTCCATCAAATATGGCTAACCAAAATACATCTGAGTATTTGGAGAAAATCAAGTAAGAAAAGTGTACAATATTTAAATGAAATATTTAAAACAATTGTTATATGGGTATATTATATAGTCTTTTTAGGGCCAGGTAGTAAATAGATTGGTCTGTTTGCATATATGAAAATATTAAACATTATTTTTCAAAGTTACTTTAGGATTATAATTTCATTCCCTATGGTTTAGTTTTTTTTTAACATTGCAAAACAATCTCATTTCTTGGTTCAAACATGTCATGTCCTTTAAAACAAAATTCATTCTCAAAGAAATAAACATTTAAAATAAGTGTTTAAATAAAAATTATATTTATACTGCTTTTAATTTGATATTAGGACAAGGTTGTTTGAAAATCTTAGAATGCTACCACATGCACCAGGTGTTCAGGTTCAAGTTATTCCAGAAGATGGAGCTGTTATTGAAGATTCAGAAGCTGAAGAGAAAGTAAATCCTGATGAAAGACTTCCTCAGCGTGACATTGATAAGAGGATACAGCATGAAAATGAATATAGTGATAGTGAAGATGAAGGTGAAGGTGGCAGAAGGGATAATAGATCGTTCAAGGTACATTAATTTAGTCTAATAAATATTTAATTTAATTAAAAAAGCAAGATTTTCTAATGTAAGTCAATATCAAGTATTCTAAGAAATTTTTTAATTACATAATTTGATTAGAATAACTCTAAAGAATTAAAAAGTTGGTTCACATTTTGAAATTTTTGTTGATTTATACAACTGTTACCAACAGATGAACATACTACATTTTAAAAATTTAATTCTGTTTTATATAATCTTACACTAATTACATACTCTAGGTGAATTTATTAAACTAATATGACTAGATATTTATAAAAATATTTATATATTATAATATTTTTCAAATTTAATATTTTTAATTCCAAATTTTACCATTTATCTCATATTTATTCTATACAATTTTTGTAGATTGTTAATTATTCATATAATATTGAAATTTTTTCAAATAAAATCCCGATTTAAACTATGGTTACGTAAAAGACGTCAGTAATGAGCTCTATATCGAAATAACTCAAAATGATTCTATGAATTCTGACTTGATGTTATACTTCATTATAGTGAATTAGTTATAACTATATATGAAGTTTGTCAATGAGTCGTTACCTGGATTCTATCTATTTAACGATTCAAATTCGGCTTTTATTTCACCTAAATTTTATTCTAAATTATCATTTAAATAGAAACTCTTAAATATTCAGTTTCTCATCTATCTAATTTTGAAACTTTATTGTTTCCAATTCACACATTCAATTTGATCTTTATTTTTATAATATAATATAATATTGCACAAATTATATTATGATAAAATAAAGCTTTATGTGTAAATACAAACTAATTATAATTAACATTTAATGATTTAATATATTCAAGAATATTTTTTTAAGAATTTAATGTTACCAAAATAGCTTATTTACGTTTATTTCTTATTAATTGTATAGGGATCAAGGAAACGACCACGCCTAGAAAAAGGTCAAGAGAATACTGAAGGAGATATCAAGAAAGATGATGAAATCAAATCAGAGGTTAAAGGTATTAAATTTTAGACAATATACAATTTCATTACTAAATAAACAATATAAATAATTTATTTTATTAATAGAAAATGAAAAAGATGAAAAATCTAATTCTACAAATGAAGAAACAAAAAAAGATGGTGGTGCAAATCCCTGATTCAGGTACATCGATAACCCTTTTAAGGAATGGAATTTAGAACACAGAAAATGATTAGCCCTTGACAGACTATTTTATAACCATAAATATCGATGATACTAATTTTTTTGAGTTCATTGTAATTTCTTTGACTAATGTGATAGTCCAGAAAAGTGTAAATGTTTTAAAAAACTTTCTAGGCTCATATTTATTTATCTTCGTCGAAGAGTAACAGTGAGTACAATTTTCCTATTCATTGCTTTGCTTTTACTGTGCACACAAGTAATGTATGTTCTGTATATTGAATGTTATCCTGAACAGCAACAATCGATATATTAGGGAACTATTTTCAGTTTTGTATAGCAAGGCTAAACGTTTTAATTTCCATATTAAATATTCATATTTATGAGTAAATGAGAATATTAATCTATTTAGTTAATATTTTATGAAAATTTCAACAGTAATATTTACCTTCTTAGTCAATTTTCATCAGTAAAGGAAAATCAAAATTTTTCCTTTTCACTGTTTTCTTTTCTTACGTCAATATTTAGTGAAATATAGTAAAATAATTATTGAGTTAAACTATTGTATGATTATTTGAACAACCGTTTTTTACGGTTGAATTGCATTTATCTATATAAGATACTGTGTACATTTTTTGACTGAGCTCAATGAATTAGGCTTACAGAAGGGCGAAATTGCTTAAATCAACTTAAGATCGATAAGACTTGAATACCAGCCCTTGACTGAAATTATATCAATCGCATTTTGATTTTTATTGATTAGAAAACATTCTAAAAAATTCTCGTCAATATTTATTTTATTTTTTTTATTAAATCATGCAATAAACAAATAACAACTTATAATTGTTAGTATAATAAAATTTTTAAGATAATTCAAGATTTTTATAAAACAAAATTATTTGCATACTTTCAGTATTTAATTTATACCTTTAATCATTTATTTTTTATTTCATTGATCCAAACAAAATAACTTTGCTCTTATCAGTCAAAATACGATTTGTTAATATTTCAGTAATGAAAGTTAACCGCATTTTTGCTTCCTATTTTTGTACATAAATGAAAACTGATTGTAAAACGAACTCATTTATGCAATAAATCAAATGCTAATGATGTTCGCTTTAGTGTGTATAATATTTTATTTTTTATGCGAGAATATTTAGTAATAATCACGAGTAAAATAAACAATTAAGTAACACTTAAGAACGTCGATAAAACTAAAGTGTGTTATAGCAGGACAGATTTTGAAAGCAATGATTGTCAGCAACTAGTCCGATTAGGTTTGGAGAATGAATGATGTATTTTTTAATGAATGTATTTTTCTTTTTTAATTTAACTATAACATTTAAATGCGTAAAATGAGCTACTTATGAAACATTTCATTGTATGAAAGAATATGACTATTGTACTAGTATTATTAATTCTGTGAATGTGAATTGTGCTTTCACTAAAAATTAGAGAAAACTTATGAGTGGCTTGCTATTGTAATTTTATGAAATTTTTTATGCTTCTTTTTTAAATATTATATATATATATATATATATATATATATATATATATATATATATATATATATCTTTTATAAAGAATTTTTTCAGTGCATTCTCAAATTTAATTTTTGGTGAAAGTATAATTTATACAATACATTGTTATACATTGCCAAGTCGGATTAGATGACTGTTTAATAAGATACAAAATGTTTCAAATAAAAATAATTAATTAACTATAATTTTCATTTGAAAAATATTGTGTAACGTTGCGTATAATAGTGTCAGTTTTGAAATTTAAGACAAACATCATAATATTTATGTCCAAGTATAATAAGCTCAAATGTTTTTAAATATTTATAATAAAAGAATAAAGATACTTGTATAAGTATGAAATTATTGACTTTTCATTATCATAGCGAATATGTAAGCGTTCTTCTAATTTTATCTGTTATCTTTTATTTATCTTTTATTTATTTATTGATTTATTTATATCTTAATGTATTGCAAAGAATTCGGGGATACTTTGCCTAAACTTAGTTTCATTTTATTACTTTATGAATATGTACATGTACTTATATGTATGCATATTTATGTATATGTTTGCGTATATCATACATATATTGTGTGTGCGCATATAAATTATATATATATATATATATATATATATATATATATAATATATATATATATATATATATATATATAAATATAGATATATATATATAAAATATAGATATATAATTTTAGAAGTAGGTATAAAACGGTAAATGCAGTAAATAAATTAGTTGTTTTTTCTTAGCGTACACCACAGGCCTCATAGATATTTAGACACATTTAATTTAGTAATTATTTGAAAAGAACATTGTGATATGTTATATATTAGGTTGTCAAATATCTTTCTTCCGCTTTTTTGCTCTTCATTCAATGTTTTATAAAGAATGTTACAGTAGTCGGATTTACTTCAAATATGCGCCGTTTTGTTAGATAATCTGTTTCCATCTAGACGGCAACTTCATAATACGCCTTTCGTAGAATCCCCTCTCCTTATTTGCGAAGAACTCGGACAGCCACTTTTCACAAGCCTCTTTTGAGTCCAACTTTACACCACCAAGGGCGTTTGACATGGATAGGAACAGATGGTAATCACTTGGCGTTATGTCCGGGCTATATGGTGGATGCGATAAAACCTCCTGTCCGAACTCCTGTAGCTTCTGACGAGTCATCAACGAAGTGTGCTTCAAGCGGTCCAGTTATTCATAGTAGATGGTAGAATTAAGCGTCTGGCCATATGGGAGTAGCTCATAGTGGATGATTCTCTTCCAATCCCACCAAACACACAGCAAAACCTTCCTGGCCGCCAATCCCGGCTTGGCTACTGTTTGGGACGGTCCACAGGCCTTGCATCACGACCATTTTCGTATGATATTGTCGTGTGATCTATTTTTCGTCACCAGCCAATGTCCGCTTCAAAAATGAGTTGAATTCGTTCCGTTTCAGCAGCACATCGCAGGCGTTGATTCGGTCTAGAAGGTTTTTTTGCGTCAAATCATGCGGCACCCAAACATCAAGCTTTTTTCTGTATCCAGCCGTCTGCAGATGGTTTAAAATGGTTTGGTGACTAACCCTCATCTGGGCGATGTCACGAGATGCCAAATGCCGGTCTAACTCTATAAATTCCATGATTTGATCGGTATTCGTCGTCACAGGTCTTCCGCTGGCTGGCTTATCGTTGGTGTGGTTTTCACCGGCCCTGAATCGTCGAAACCATTCCTCTGCGGTTCGAAGTGATCCTAATATATGACTTTTGGAATTAGAGATATTGTTTAAGAAAATTAAAGTCAACACTAATGATCAACATAAAAGAAAGATAGTGCAATTTTTAATATTTAAATTCATGTTAAAAACTGTATATTATTATTTCAACTGAGGTGGAAAAAAGCCATCTTTATTAGTCATTTTCTTTTTTTAAGATTGTAATTCTCACTCTCTCATGTTTAAATTTTGAACAGATTATTTTGAACTTTATCTTGTTTGTGAACTAAATATAAATCTAAGTTCAAAAAAATTTGTTGAAAATTTAGACATGAGAGGACATGGGGAAGATAAGGGAATTCGCTATTTAAATACTCTTTTTTACCATTTGTCTTTCGAAATTTTAAAAATCATTACAATAAAATACATAATGCAAAAAACATTTAATCAGAAAAATGGATTTAAATACGGCTGTAAATGAAGAATAAATGTAAAAATATTCAAAATTTGCAAAAGTTTAAATGTGTTGAATCTTATAATTAAATGTTTATCGATTTAAGTATTTAAACAGTAATATATTTTGAGAATTTTTTAATCCTCTGTAAGATTTAATAATAATTATTCGCTTAAACATTATACTTCTCTTATAAATTTAGGCCATAGATGATCTGATTTAGTCCTTTGAAATTTTGCAATGATTATTTTTATTAATTTTATTAGTGTTTTTTAACTACGCACCTGCGTGTTATACCTGGTTATATTATATGGTTTTATCAAATGAATTCTGCAGACCTATGATGAGAATTTTCTTTGGAACTTACAAAGTTATCAAAATAACTGAATAGATTTTCAAATTAACTTTTATATTTGATTTAAAAGTTTTTATTTAAAGATCCTGATTGGATGGTCGTCATTAATAATTAATCGAATATTTTTACCATCTTCTGAGTTGGGACTCGTGTTTTCAAACATCTTTTCGTATGAAAAATACGATGTCTTTTAGTAACAAGATATACTAAAATATTAAATTATTAGTTCAAATATTAAAATTCCTATATAAGAAAAATTAAAATAAGAATTGTACTTATGTCAACTGTCTCGATCGAAGCGCCACACTGAACTACCGGAACGTATAAATACAGCTAAAAAATTTTTGTATACGAGGTCAGACAATTAAGTATTGCGATCGATTTTATTTCTCGGCCTGTGGGAACATTACGAACCGGTAACTCCGCCACCGTAATAATAGATCCCTGCTCTCTCGATTGAGATCTTGACGACCCATGTATGATCATTTCTTCGGCAGTTGTTTAGTGTTGTGTAACAACGCATGAATAGTGCATGTCACGAAAATGCGCGATAAAATTTTGTACGAAACTCGGCGAAGCCGCGACAGAGACTTATGAAAAAATGCTTAAAGCGTATGGTAGTGATGTCCTGAGCGATAGTCAGGTGCTTCGGTCGCATGCCGATTTTAAAAAAGGCCGTGAGAGCGTCAAAAACGAGGCGAAGAGCTGAAGGCCAATTCAAGTGTGAACCGACGCGAATGCGCAGCGCGTTCGCAACCTTGTTCGTCAAGACCGACAAATAACCATTCGAATGTTGGCTCACGAGTTGAATATTAACTGGGAAACAGAAAGATTTTAACCGAAGATTTCGCCATGAAAAAGCTGTGCGCGAAGATAGTATCGAAGAACCTTTTCTCGATCGAGTTATTACTGGTAATGAAAGTTGGTCCTTTTAATATGACCAGGAAACTAAACGACAAAGCCAAAAGTGGCTGTTCTCTGGAGCGCCAAGGCGACAAAGAAGGCGAGAATGTGTAAGTCTAAAGTGAAAACTAAGTTCATTTGCTTTTTCGACTGCAAAGGGGTGATTCACAAAGAGTTTGTACCACCTGGACAAACCGTACATCAAGTATTTACCGCAATGTCTTCGTAAAATTACGAAAAAGGGTGCTAAGAGTGCGTCCAGAGATCGCGAAGACTTGAGTTCTGCATCACGACAATGCTCACTGTCACTAAGCGTTCAGTGGCTCAGTTTTTGTCTTGGACATGTCACCCTCCAACTTTTTTCTATTCTCCCATTTGAAAAAATTCGTTAAAGATCGACAATTTGACTCCGTTGAAGATTTCCAAGAATCTGAGACAAGAGTACTCGGAGAGGTCCTACAAGAAGTGTTCCATAATTGTTACGAAAACTGGAAAACTCACTGAAATAAGTATAGATGCGGGAGAGGACTATTTTGAAGTGGTGCTAGTGCTTTTAAAGAAAATAATTATTATACATTTTAGGTGTCGTTTCCATACATAATTCGAGTGCGCAAATTGTAGCACAAAGTCATAAATCAAATAAAATGTGTTTCACCGTTCTACGTATTGTATAAACAAAATGATGTGTATGATGCATTTATATACACACGTATTTTCTTCAAATTTTAAATTCGCTGCGTGGCGATGATCAAAGCTACGAAAAAGTATACCTGGGTATACGCACTTAAAGAATTTCTTCGTCGACACCAGTGAATCCCATTTACTACACTCCGCTGCCAAATTTTTAAGAACACACACACACACACACACACACACACACACATATACGTATTTTCTTAAAATTTTGAGTTTACAACTTGATAATAAGATTGCGTTGAACGTAATAATAAGATTAATTCGATATAAAAAATTATATTTTCTGTAAATTATTTATACAATAACATTCATTAAATTTTTATATAAATTTTATTTCATTACTATTTACATTGGATCATGCATTCATTAAAATTAATTCAATAGTTATTAGAATACAACAAATATTTATTTAAATTTATGTTTAAAACAGAAACATACATATTTAACACGAACGAATATTTTGTAATTTATAGTAAACCATATACTTGAAACAAACAATTACGTTTATTTGAATAGCGAACATATATTTATTACTTTAAACTAAATAAATTATTGAAAAGTAATAAATAACTCTTGAATGTTACTAAACGGAACTACATATACGTAAAAAATAAAGTTAAATATTTAACTACAATTTTAAATATTTACTCAAATTTAACAAATATAATCAATTTTTGGGAAAGCTATTCAATATGAACAATTAAATAGCTTTATTAAAAGGTGCAATATATTTATTTGATTAGACCAAATGAGTTGTCAAAAATTAATAAACATTTTTTCGATTTTATTAAACGAAGGACAAAGATTTAAATATTAAATTTAAACGAATGAATCTTTTAATAAAACTATTTATATGTTATAAGTAAATAATTTTTTCAAAAATAGAAAATATTTTTTTGATTTATATACATATTTTGTAGTTTTTACTATTTATTTATTACTTTTAATATTTAAATCTTTGTGTTTTGTTTAATAAAATTAAATAAATATTTATTAGATTTTACAACTGACAGGGAATAATCAAATATATCTAATCCACCATTTGAGAAAACTAGTTCATTCTTTTGAGTAAATGTTTTTTTTTAAAAATTGAATATATTTCTTGTATATATATACTGAAAAAAATCATTTCTAATATCAAGCTTATTTTTTCTCAACAGCAGAACACAAATATTGGGAATTAAATGAATATTTTTTTATTTTGAAAAAATCTATCCTCAAACCAATAGATTCAAATTTAATATCAGGAAAATAAATTCTTTGATTAATTAAATATCTCCTAGATTTTTCTCAAGATTTTTTAAAAAATGGGTGGCTGAAATTGGAAATTAAATAAATATTTTCTTATCTAAAGAAACTATTTTCTTGAACCAATAACAGAAAATTTGAATAAAAAAATTTAGTCATTTGATTCAAGCCGACAAAATTAAATGAATATATACTTGGATTAAGAATTTCAATACTTCACTCGAGAAATTGAATTTAAAATGAAGAATTCGATTCCTATCTTTAAAACAATAATTACTTGAAACACGTTTTTATTTTTTAGAAACATGAAAATTCAAGTATACCAAATATTTAAAAGAGTGCATAGTTTCTTGATTCAAAGCATTATTTTCTTGACTTTAAAAATCAAAAGTTTAAACTAAGCGAATAATTTCGTGAATTCTCATAATTAATTTCTTTCGCTTAAAAGAACTTCGACCTAACCGGGATTCTATCCACAGACCTTTGGATTCGCAAGCTAACACCTTATTAATTACGCTATCGCAGTATGCTGTGGAAATTTCTAAAAATCTTATATATAAATTTTAGATCTCTTATAGTTATATATTATGAAATTAATTTATGGATTCCATTGAATAGTATATGTATTTAGATATAATTTATACGTATATTATAACACTTTATATAACGTTTTCATTTTAAAACGTGATTTTCCACATCCAGATAATATTTTCTTAAATTGAATCATAATACATATACGAAATCGATAAATAATTAAGTTTTGTATTTATATATTTAAATGGTTCTCATATCAAGTCAATATTTCTGTGTAATTCAAAAAATTAAGTTAAAAAAATTTTTAAAAATATAACATCTATATTTAGAAATTAATTATGCTTTACACATTAAAGCAATTATGCTTACACATACTATATACATGATTAGAAAATATTAAAAGAAATTATAAAAGAAATTCCTTATTGAAGAACTTATTCGCTTCAATTCAAAATTACAGGAGAACCCAGTTCTCATATTACCCATTTGTGTACTATAGTGTACAACTCAAGATTATTATATTGTAGAATTTTCCAACCAATGTCTTGATATAAGGAATTGAGTTCTTGAGAGAAGTTAATTAATAAGCAATCAGTTTCTTGTAATCTAAAAATATTAGATATAATTAGTAAATATTGATTAAATGATAATTAATAAAATTCTCTGCGTCCGAATATTCAATAAATATATTCTTATATTTAGATATAAGTGATATTTTATATTTATATTTGATCTTTTATATTATATTTAATATTTTCCATTATAAAGTGAAGAGTAGTAAATTTGTTCTTTACAGTAATAAAAGCAAGGTTATCATTTTCTTAATTTATGAAATCAAAATCTCAATGTAAGAAATTAAGATCTTGAAAGTAGTTATTTATCCAATTAATCGTTGAACTAAAAAAAATACTACATAAATATTAGTAAATATTGATTAAATGTAGTCAATAAATTTTTGTGACTGGATATTAAATAAATATTTTTTAGATTGTGAAATAAGTTGCTTCAAATAAGAAAACCAGCATTTAAAAAGTTCCTTCATCAAGAACTTGTTCGCTAGAATTCAAATGATGTAAAATTGTTATTTTACTATATGAGCTAAAAAATAGGAAATTTATTTTTTAGGGTGATAAATAATCTGTAGATTTAAGAAAATAATTTTTTGCGTGAAATTCGGCAATAAGAAAAAATATGAGGTATATCTAGGTAAGTAATTTCTTACTTTCTAGCTAATTTCGAGAAATCCATAACTCATTCGGTTTAGTTGAACGAATGTTGTAAAATATCTAGCTTATATCGTTTTAATTCAAGCGAATAAGTTCTTGATGAAGGAATTTTTTAGATTCTGATTTTCCTATTTTAAGCAACTTCTTTCGCAATCTAAGAAAATATTTGCTTTAATTTTAATTTAAGAAATAATTCTTTATGCGCTACAAGGCACATAAATATTTACTTGATATTGGCAGATATTTTTTCAGTGATATATAGTAATACAACAAATAATTATTTTTCAGCTTCATATACCTAAGAAAAATACATTTAAGAAAATATTATCTAGATGTGGGAAATCAAGTATTAAAACCAAAACGATATATAAATTGTTATAATATAAGTATGTATTATATATAAATGTATATACTATACCTTGGAATCCATAAATTAATTTCATAATGTATAACTATAAGAGATCTAAAATTGATATATAAGATTTTTATAATTACCCACAGCGTACTGCGATAGCGTATTAATTAATAAGATGTTAGCTTGTGAATACAAAGGTCTGCGGATAGAAACCCGGTTAGGTCGAAGTTTTGAAATAAATGTAATAAAAGTAAATTAATGTATAAATTGTAAAAGAATTTAAGAAATTATTCGCTTAGTTTAAATTTTTGATCTTTAAAGTTAAGAAAATAATGCTTTGAATCAATGAACTACTTTTAAACATTTAACATACTTGAATTTTCATGTTTTTGAAAATAAAAACGTATTTCAAGTAATTATTGTTTTAAAGATAAGAATCGAGTTCGTCATTTTAAATTAAATTTCTTGAGTGAAGTATTGAAATTTTTAATCCAAGTATATATTCACTTAATTTTGTCGGCTTGAATCAAATATCTAAATTTTTTGATTCCAAAATTTTCAGTTATTGGTTCAAGAAAATATTTTCACCCGTTTTCTAGAAAATCTTGACAAAAATCTAGAAGATATTTAATTAATCCAAGAATTTATTTTCCTGATTTTAAATTTGAAATCATTGGTTCCAGATAATATTTTCTTTAGATAAGAAACTATTCATTTAATTTCCAATATTTGTGTTCTGCTGTTGAGAAAATATAAGCTTTATTTTAGTACCTACTTACTTGGTTAAAGTTTATGCGATTACTTGGTTAAAGAAAATATTTACTTAGTACAGAAAATCGCATAAATTTCTTGAATCAAGTAATATTTATTTTATATTAGAATTTCAGCAGTATATAATTTTAATAAATTATTTCGAAAAATCTATTTCTTAAACTAAGAAAATTTTTATTTAATTAATTCGATAATATTGTTCTTTTGATAGTATCAGAAAAATCTTTGACCACAGATTTGACCAATCTATAATTTAAGTATTTAGATTATTATTACTTTTTTGTTTTAATATAATAACCTTCTGATTCAAAATTTTGTTTTCTTAGATTAAGAACATATTTATTTATATATGTATTGTGTAACTCTGTCTAGATATACTGTATAAAAACAATTAAATACTAATTTCTAGAAAATATTAGTTTGATTCTGTAAAGCCTTTTTTACAGAATCAAAAGTATTGTTTTCAGGTATATGAATACTAAATTTAAGAAATTCAGGTTTTCCATTTTAATTTTGATCAGCGTGTTTGAAAGAAACGTTTTCTAGAAAATGATAATGCTTATTTTTATATTATGATGAGCTAAATTTAAGTAATTAGAACATTATAATTAAATAAATATTTACTTGACTGAATTTTTGTTCTTATCAGAAAATCATGTTTTTCCTGAATGTAAGTTAATATTTCGATCGGCTTCAAATTTTGAATACGTATTCTATACGGTTAGGATTAAATGATAGGATATTTTTTACTGCAAATTTAATAAAAAAAAAAATAAAATAACAAAATGATGGCAACATTTGTTGTATGTATATCGGTAAACTGCCTGTTAGGCCTCGTACAACGTGCGTGCAGATGGATAGGTAATAAACAGTGAGAGAAAACAGGTGAGAGAAAGAAACGAAACAGTATAGAGGACACTCACGGGTACATGCAGTACATGATATGGCAACACCCACCAACATCGAGTAATCCATGTTAATCCTCTTGGATTTTTCTTTTCTCCCCTCCCCCTCTCGCTCTCACATTCCCACTTTCTTCTCTCTCTCTCTCTCTCTCTCTCTCTCTCTCTCTCTCTCTCTCTCTCTCTCTCTCTCTCTCTCTCTCTCTCTCTCTTTCTCTGTCTTCACCATACAAGGTAGTCATGTGTCACATATGATTATATAGGATTCTGATGTGATACTCCAAAAATATAAAAAGCAATCAAATAATTTTTGGAAAATTTTAGTCTATAATTAGCAGCTTTTTCGAGATCTATTGCATTCGTAAACATAAATCAATTGCTGACAATGGCCATGAATATTGTCTCAATGTTAAGTTAATTTTTTTAAAGCGTACATATATTTTTTTGCAACTTAATTATTTTAGTTCAATAGAGAAACATTATAAAATTAAATCAAATATACATTTTTTTAGTTCCAAGTAAAACATATGTCATAGATATAAGTCCATTAATTAACCATTTATTCAGAATAAGTAATTTATACATTTAAAATACTGAATGTTTAGTTAAATACAGTAAATATTTTATGAGAACTGAGAATTTAAACAAAATATAACATCCAACTGTAGTATTTTAATTTATTAGACCGTCATTTTCATAATCTTCAACGATGTAAACGTACACTATATATTATATTGCAATAAATACTAACTATATTTACATATTTTTCCATCATTTTTATTGTAATATATATATATATATATATATATATATATATATATATATATATATATATATTATATGTAATATATTTGTATTATACGAAACGCAATGGTAGTGAATGTTCAACGCACACAATCTGCCGTTCAAGCTTTAGACATCCCGATCAGAATGTTAATTAGGGTTATTATTAGGACTTAACCCTTATTTCAATAGGTTATTAAAATATTGTTTATGGTTTTTGAAATATAATGGTGAAAATTTGAGGAAATTTCATTTTTATAGTGAAAACCATAAGAACACCGTAAAAATCTGGTTTTTCTAAATTATCTTGTAAAACATGAAAAGTTCCAAAAAATATAAATTCCACTAAAAAACATATTTCTTATTCTATACATTTTTCTGTACCAAGAGTTCCCAAAAAAATATATTCAAACTAACGGAGGATTAGAATAGTCAATGAGAATATTACGGTGAAGTGCATTGTTGTTAATAAAAAACGTTTAAAAAAAATATATAGATTAAAAAATATGTATTTTGATGAGATTTTGAACTTTTAGTTACATCATTTAATGGAATTTTTTGTATTTTACGAGATAAGTTAGAAAAACAATATTTTCACTGGGTATTAATGTGATTTATTATAAAATTGAAATTATCATAAATTTTTACTATCATATATATAATCAGAATCATAAAAAACGTATATATAAAAATTTTAATAAAAATCGCGTTAGTCCACTACTTGAAAAATTTGGTAGCTCTTTGCTATAACAGATTTTCTCAGCTTTGATGTTTGCCAGTTTTCCTTAAAGTTGCCGTAGGTTTGAAAACTTCAAGCTGCTTGCTAGCTGCTGCGAGACTATATATATAAATATATATATATATATATATATATATATATATATATATATATATATCTATATATATTTATACATGTAGCAATAAAATTTTTTTTTTGTCAGTATAAGCTACTCATCTTTTACTGCACCCCCGCTGCCAGCCTATTGTCTCGACAAGCTTTTCCTCTGCACGCGCCGAAGACACTCGTCTCCCCCCTCGATCGCACCATCGCACGAGTTCGAAAAACAACATCTGGAATATCACACGAAACAGCCAGTACCTCGCTTTGGCCGCCAGAGGCCCTCGTTTTCAGTCGAAAATTTTTACTGCAGTCTGGCCCATAAGCGTCGGCGATCTCCCCTTATTATCTCTGCTTGGTTTCAGTCCGATCGACACGTTAGTTTAGGTTTGAGAGCACGCTGGACAAGACGTCTCTGTGTTTTTCGTAAAAATGGAAAAGCTGGAAAATCGTTCTGTCATCAAATACTTTTATTTAGAGGGGTTAACGCCGAAGGAAATTAAAGAAGAGATGGACTCAACACTGGGGACATCCTCCCCATAATATTCAACCGTTAAGTAGTGGGTTTCCGAGTTTAAAAAGGGTTGTGTGAGCACCTCTGATAAGCCTCGCTCAGGACGGCCCATTGAAGTCACAACTCCAGATATGATGGAAAAAATCCATCAAATAATGCTGAAAGACCGCAGATTAAAAGTAAAGTGGGTGAGATAGCTGAGACCTGTAAGATGTCATATGAACGTCTACAAAATATTTATCACCAACATTTGTATATGGAAAAGCTCTGTGCAAGATGGGTGTCGCGTTTGCTAACAGTCGACCAAAAATAGATTCGAAAGAATATTTCTACCGCCAATTTGGCGTTGTATAATCCAAGCGAATTTTTGCATCGATTCGTAACCGTTGACGAAACTTGGGTCCACCACTACACTCCTGAAACCAAACAATAGTCTAAACAGTGGATTGGACCAGGGGAACCAACTCCAAAGAAGGCAAAAACAATTTTTTCGGCGAACAAGGTTATGACTATTGTTTTTTGGGATGCAAGAGGTATTATATACATTGATTACCTTGAAAAAGGTAAAACTATCACTGGTCAATACTACGCAGACTTATTGCAACGTTTGAGTCACAAAGTGAAAATTAAACGACCTCATCTGGCGAAGAAAAAAATCTTGTTTCATCACGATAACGCACTAACGAACACGTCGACCGTTGCGATGACTAAAATCAACGATATGAAGTTTGAATTGATGCCGCACCCTCCCTACTCTCCAGACCTAGCCCCGAGTAATTATTACCTATTTCTATTTTCTTAAAAAATGGCTTGGCGGTAAGAGATTTACAGACAATGAAGAAGTAATCGAAGCTGTACATGGGTATTTTGAGGAGCTTGACGAATCAGTCTACAGAGATGGCATTACTAGACTAGAACACTGCTATGAGAAATGTATCAGCCTTGGAGGAGATTATGTTGAGAAATAAAAAAAATTCTTAAAAACGTTGTTTTTCTTGGTCAGGCCGGAAACTTATCAATCCACCCTCTTAAGTTCATGTTTGCACCTAACGGCTCCTTGGTGAACCAAGGTAATGAGATAGGGAAAGTGTGTAATGGGAAGTCAATTGTATTGGAGCCTCTGCATTATGCACGTGTACGCTTCCGGTGTAGTTGTACATGTTGTATCCGTCATTTCAATAAAGTACTTTTATCCTTTTCTTCAATTATTCGGCTATGACAAATTCCAGCCCCTAACACCAATCACACACACACACACACACACACACACACACACACACACACACACACACACACACACACACACACACACACACACACACACACACACACACACACACACACACGAATCCACTTTCATTAGGGGTGATAAACAATCAGTCATTGATGTAACATTCGCCAGTGATGACTTGATTCAGCGGATCCTTAATTGGAGAGTAAGCGACCTTTACACCCACAGTGATCACAGGGCGATCTTGTACGAGATTACAGAGAAGAAAGTAAAGAACAAGTGCAATGAGTGGATGCCCAAACGGAAATGGAACATCAGATCGCTAGACTGTGAAGTGTTCGCTACTATAATATCAGAAAAGCGTTTAGAATATGGTGCACCAGGCCATCTGGCAAATGCACTCATGAACTATGTCTCTGAAGCATGCGATGCATCGATGACTAGGACTAAGAGCGGATTTAAACATCGTCAATCTGTCTACTGGTCGACAAATGAAATTGCAGAATTGCGCAAACAATGTCATCACGCACGTAGACTTGCTCAAAGAGCCCGCACCCATCGTGATACGTTTAATAGTTTATTTAAAGAAGCACAAAGAGCGCTTGTCAAGGCCATTAAGGCAAGCAAGCGTCGATGCTGGCTTGAACTGTGTGCAGAGGCCAACTATGACATATGGAGACGACCATACAAAACAATCATGGCACGATTGAGTAGGGCACCAATACCACCCACTAGCACGGTATTGATTGATAAGATTGTTTCCGCTTTCTTTCCCAATGACACCAATGGGACTGTACTGCGCACGCAACACTCGGACGATATACCTCCTATAACAGAAATGGAGGTACATAATGCTTACGCTAAGACTAGAGACAATGCTGCCCCTGGCCCTGATGGTATCCCTAATGCGGCAGTTAAGTTGGCGATACAGAAGAATCCATCTATATTTCTAAAAGTATATAATGCTTGTCTTCTTGAGGGTATTTTTCCTGATTGCTGGAAAACTCAAAGGTTAGTCCTGTTATCTAAGGGCAATAAGCCACTTGATGATCCTTCACCATACAGGCCATTGTGTATGCTCGATACGGTAGGTAAAATATTTGAAAAAATAATATGTAGCCGAGTGGAAGCATTCACTGACGGATTGCACGGCTTATCCTCACGCCTAATTTGGATTTGGAAATCAAAATCAACAGTCGATGCCATTAAACTGGTAGTGTGTACCGCAAGAAATGCAATCAGTGGTAAGAGATGGAAAGGTGGCACTAAACAGTATTGTGCCATTGTCGCTCTAGATGTCAAGAATGCCTTTAATTCAGCGCGCTGGTCTTCTATTATGAATTCGCTTAAAGAGTTCGGAGTACCTGGTTATCTACAAAATGTCATGGCCAGCTACTTTGAGAATAGGGTAATATTATACCGAACGGATGAAGGCATTGTATCGCATAAGGTTACTGCAGGAGTCCTCCAGGGCTCAGTTATGGGACCTATATTGTGGAATACTATGTATGATGGCGTGTTGAGGATTCCACAACCGCCTGGTTCAATAACAGTAGGGTACGCCGACGTTATCACTCTAGGAGTGACGGCTAAGACCCTTGATGAATTCACTGAAAATGTCAATGAGGCAATCAGCAACATCAGTAGATGGATTAAGTCGGCTGGTCTACAATTAGCGGAGCACAAGACAGAAGTAGTTCTTGTCAGCAGTCGTAAGAAGGTAGATAATATTACTCTTAAAGTTGGTAGCTGCCGCATTAGTTCTGCGCCATCTTTACGATACTTGGGTGTACAGCTTGATGCCAGGTTCAACTTCAAAGAGCATCTAAAGATATCTGGCGAAAAAGCGCAACGAATTTCAGCTGCCTTGTGTCGGCTCATGCCTAACATTGGTGGCCCACGCCCACCCCAGAGGAAGCTATTAGCTTATGTTGTTAATTCTGTCAGCATGTATGCAGCATCAATCTGGCATCATGCATGTGGAACTAAATCGTATTGTGAGTTGGCCATTGCGACCCGTCGTCGCTCCTGTATACGTATTATTAGTGGTTACAGGACGGTATCCACCGACGCAGCTGAGGTACTTGCCGGAATTCTTCCTTTCGATTTAGCTGCAGATGAACTGGCTAGGCTGCATAACATATGTAAGGCCGCAGTGGATTCTCTACAAGGTGCTAAAAACGTGGAACGTCATCGTTCTATAGAAATATGGCAAAAACAATGGACCGATTCTAGCAAAGGCCGATGGACTTATCGTATCCTTCCAGACATACACAGATGGATCAACAGGAAACACGGGGAATTAGATTTCCACCTAACCCAGTTGCTGACTGGACATGGTTGTTTTAGGTCCTATTTCCACCGCTTTCACCTGGATAATAATGATCTCTGCCCCATCTGTCCGACTTTGGTCGAGGATGCTGAGCATATATTGGTGAGCTGCCCTCGTTTTAGAACACAACGTGAGCACTTGATGAACATCATCAATAAGCCAATAAGACCAGAGAGCATCCTATCAATAATGCTGGAATCTTCTGAAAACTGGAAGGCAGTAGCCAGTTTCGCAAAAGAGGTGATGACCAAACTTAGATATGCCGATAGAACTAGGCGAATGGCCCAGGATGAACCAGGCCAACTGATCCTATTTTAAGATACAGAAGACGAACACCGAACCCCTGATCACCTGTGTGGATGGGGGACGTAGGATAGTGTCATAAGAAGAGGAGTCGTATAGGCTAACTAACAGCCCCGCCGAAGTAATATTCCCGGATAGTTCCGGCGGGATGCTGGTTTCGAGAGGCCACTAGTGCAGAGCTTGCTCTGCCTACGCCTAATAAAAAAAAAAAAAAAAAAAAAAAAAAAAAAAAAAAAAAAAAAAAAAAAAAAAAAAAAAAAAAAACACACACACACACACACACCCAACACAATCTTTAATCTTATAATAATTCTTTAATTATTATTAAGTCGAAAAAAATTCTGAAAAAAATCATACGTATATACTTTCGACGCTAATTGTGAATATAATTAAGAAAATTTACGAACTGAAAAATTTAATTGTTAAAGTGTTAAAAAAATTATAAATATCAAGTTTTTTGGAATAATTTTCATTTGAGAGAAAAATTATTCAAACAAAAGTGGTATATTTTATTCAAATAAAATGTTAATGTTCTATCCATTTTTTACGATGGGTAAAAGTGCAGTTGGGTGTCCTGGAACACGATAGATATTTCTCGTGGTATACTGTCATCGAGTTACTTAATACATTTCACAGAATGTTATTGTCATAATTTCAATTATTGTAAAATTTATCTGACATTTTACTATCTGACAGACTCTGATGCGAGTGCTTACAATTGTAAAACTTAAATCATTTTGAAATACTGCGCCGTCTAAGCCAATATAACATAATAGGAAAATGTATATGCAACAAATTTTATTGCTATTGTTTATTGCTTGAATTTGAATATATTAGTGACGAACAAAATAGAAATACAAATATTATAGTCAAAATTCTGCATATTAATATTTTCAGGGTGAAAAGCATAAAATACTCAATATATAACAACATATAAATGATATGTGATACAATTGAGTTACCACATCCAGATTAGGTACCGTAGCGGACGTTCACTTTATACTTCAGACATTCAAATGAATCATTTAAACTAATTTTCGGACGAGGATAAATTGGTATCTAAAATATGTCGCTGGCTCCCGGACTATTAATCTTTGTCGTCCTTTCGTTTGAACAGACATCTTATCTTTCCTCGTTTGAAATAAAGTTCATATTAAAAGATTATTTATGTATCTTTATTTTAATATTCCACTTACTATATTTAATAAGAATTCAATACATTCCAAATAAAAGTTGTAAATCTCATTATAATAGATAATTTTGCGTTTATATATTAGTATTATAATAAACACACACGCGCGCACACGCATGTATATATAATCTAAATATAAATATATAAATAGAAATACATAGATTGCTAACGAATAGGCACTGCTATAGTTAATGAAGTTTTACGCCAAAAACGCTGCTGACTTATGCATTTAAAAAAAAAGATCTACAGCAAAAACATCTAAAATAGAAATATGAGTCAAGGCACACTTTCGTAGATGTAAAACTATAATTAAGGACATGATGTCAAATTCTTAAAAATATTTCACAGCACATAATGTTATGCATTTACATAGTTTTTATGTATTTTGTCATAAAAATAGAAAACGTATCAATAATCATAACGATAGTAATAATCAGTAGACCAAAAACGGTAATATGCCAATTTTGAGCGAAATAAAATATGGGTGCTTTCTGAAGTCTAGCCAGAAATGGTTAAATTTTTCTTTAGGAATATCGGTTGTACCAAAAAAATGAACAAAACAAAAAAAATGCACTTTTATGAAATGTAAATTCTCTCTTTTGAAAGATAATTATAAAACTAGTCTTATTATCCGAGAATACCAAAAACCACCATTTTTATGCTTTTTGTATTGATTTCTCTATTCAAGTTCAATTTCAGCAAAGAAGCACTATAACATCCATCATAAGTAGCGGAAAAAGCATAAGTGCATACATTTTCCGCACAATGAAATGTGGGAGCTCTTCCGAAGACCTCACCCAAACTTATATTTTCCAAAAGGCTTGCATATGGCAGCAAAGACATCGTTTAAATATGTGCTTAGGGTATATTTGTGTATATATATAGCACTTTTACCTAAGGGCCGTGTAACATAAGCACTTTGGTGAGAGCTAGTTCATGCTCCGGCTCAACGCGCCTCGGCCCCGATCGCTCAGCACGCCATCGAGTTCTTTTCACCCCACCAAAGGCTATGTTCTATTCGTTTACACTTGCATAAACGAGTGGCTCCGGCTCAACCCGCCTCGGCCCCTAGTCGCTCAACGCGCCACTAGGTTCGCTTGTGCAAGATAATTTATTTATAATTTTTTACGGTGCGTACTATAGTTTGGCCTACGCTCAACACGCCTAGGCCCTTGGTCGCTCAACCCGCCAGAGTTCGAATTGGATTTTATTTTATTTATTAGGAGTGTGAATAAGTCTTTCCCGTTTTTTGTAAGAGATGGCGCCACCAATACTGTGCGAGTATTCAATGGTTACATATGTCATAATCAAAGCTTATTCATATGTCAACAATTCCATACTAACACATTAGTTAAAATTTTTTCGCATCATAAATTTTTGATATCGTGAAAATGTCGAAATTTGAGCCGAGTCGACGTCATTTGCGGGAAGTTTCACTTTATTGGTTCAATTTGAAGAAATCTGCTGCCGAGACGCATCGATTGCTTCAGGAGGCTTATGGAGAAGGTTGTGTCGATGATTCAAGTGTTCGCGGATGGTTTCGACGCTTCAAAAGCGGTGATTTCGACGTGGAAGACAAGGAGCGTTCCGGGCGGCCGCAATTCTTTGAAGATCGAGAATTGGCGACTTTGCTTGATGAAGATTCTTGTCAAACGCAAGAAGAACTTGCTGAAGCATTGGGAGTTGACCGAACAACCATTTCCAAGCGTTTGAAAGCCATGGGAATGATCCAAAAGCAAGGAAATTGGGTGCCGTACGAACTGAAGCTGAGCGACGTCGAACGGCGTTTTTTCACTTGCGAACAGCTGCTTCAGCGACATAAAAGAAAGGGTTTTCTGCATCGTATCGTGACTGGCGATGAAAAGTGGATACGTTACGATAATCCGAAGCGAAGAAAATCATGGGGACTACCCGGCCATGCATCATCATCGACGGCCAAGCCAAATATTCATGGCGCCAAGCTCATGCTCTGTATATGGTGGGACCAGCTAGGTGTGGTTTACTATGAGCTTCTGAAACCGAATGAAAGGATCACAGGCGAGGTCTATCGACGACAATTGATGCGTTTGAGCCGCCCACTGCGAGAAAAACGGCCACAATACTCCGACAGGCATGACAAAGTTATTTTGCAACATGACAATGCTCGCCCACATGTTGCACCGCCGGTGAAAACATACTTAGAAACGCTCAAATGGGAAGTCCTACCCCACCCGCCGTATAGTCCAGACGTTGCTCCGTCTGATTACCATCTCTTCAGATCGATGACGCATGGCCTGGCTGACCAGCACTTCCATTCCTACGAGGAAGCCAAAAAATGGGTGGATGACTGGATAGAGGCCAAACCAGTCGAATTTTTTCGCAACGGGATTCGTATGTTGCCAGAAAGATGGGAAAAAGTTGTAGCTAGCGATTGCCAATACTTTCAATAATTCATTTGTAACCATTTTTTCACAATAAAGGCTCAAAATTTGAAAAAAACGGGAAAGACTTATTCACATACCTGATAACAAGGTAAAATTATACGTATGATTAAGATGTAGCATTACTTCTATGTATGTATTGTATGACAGAAATGTTATTTTATGCTCTTAAATTAAGCATCTATAATGCAGAATGCGAAACTTGTTTTGAAGCGATACGCGATGTACGATTTGTCTGAAGGCAGACGAAAGGTCACGAACGGCTGAATGTAGGAGAGAAAGAGAGAGAGAGAGAAAGAGAGTGAGCGTGAGTGTTGACGATGCTGACAGCGAAGACGCGCTTGAGAAGTTTGCACAAGGACGCTGGGGATTGTGCGCGCGTTAGACACGTTCGGACAATGTAGTGCAAGAACGTGAATGCACCTAACGGTACCTTGGTGAGCTGAGTTAACGAGATAGGAAAAGCATGTAAGAGAGTTTACATTGTGCACATCTACGCTTCCGTGGTAATTAAATTGTTTGTATTTTCTTCGCGCGTTACTTTTAATTCGTTTCATTCGTTAAGTGAATAAAGAGCTTGTATACTTGTATGTATTCCGTTACTGAGCTATCACACCTATCCACCCACACCACTAATCCCATATATATAGTATAAATTGGTTGGCGAAAAGCAGCTTTTTATAAAGACGCGACGATAGGTAAATCACGATAAATTATTTATAGTAATATAGGTTTTTATATATTTGAACTGTTTCATAACAGAACCTGACAGAAATCGGTTAAATTATTATCTCGGGCGAAGCAGGGACGGTGGATGCTAGTGTATATATATGTATATATATATATATATATATATATATATATATATATATATACTACGCTATGTAGCCCTCGATGTAGCATCTGAAAGTTGGACAATAAATTGCCAGTACGTACATATGGCAATATTGTAATGCACTTTTCTCATTTTAAATAACAAATATTAATATTCAAGGCGATACATATTACTAATATAGTAACGATAATTAACAATTATTCTTTAATATATATATATATTTATATGTGTTATACACAAGCACATTAATTTCTAAAAAATTCTGCAAGAATATATGGAATGTAGAATATCTGTTCTGAGCTTATAAAATTTGAATTTAAACCAGTAAATCTTATCACAGTAAAAAAATCATTTTTCACATTTAACATTAAGCATCGGGAACTACAATTCTCATAAAAAATGTGCAATAAATAAAGTATGTGTAATAGTAGAAGTAGAAAAATTTTACAATTAACGTCAGTCAAATCTACCATATTTATTTGATATATTCTGTTAAAAACAAAAAGTTTTCGTGATTAGGTTCTTCGTACTGCAAGTTTTTTGAGTGGTATTTGTAATGAACGACTGAGTATATATCTGTATTATTTGAAAAATTTTATTCATATAATAATAATCAATAAAATTATTCAAAAATTCATTCGTTTATACATTCATTAAAAAAATACAATTGTATGCCCGAAACGAATTGATATCACGAATATCATTGATTATTGTTTGAATTCGTGATGTAATATTGAATGTCATTTGTTTTATAATACGATATAATATAATGTTAATTATAATATCACATTGTAATAGTGAAAATAGTTTTAAATTTACTTTCAGTACTTTTTACTTATAAAAAAACACGATAAATTACGATATTATTGACAAATTCATTTTTTGAACCTCTATTAATTTTGAATAATATATATAGATATAATTTTATAATTTCATGATTTCCATTTCGTTGAAAAATACGCTGAAAACTATTTTTTACCAAATCGGTTCTCAAAGAGCCAATCCGAAGGTTATCCTCGGATTCACAGTCTAAAACCTGAACCACTAATGTACCTTATATACTTCGTGATATAGCTAAACTTTCTTCTGATTCATTGTTAACAATAATTGTTAATTCTACAAGCTTTACTGTTATGCTGTCTTAACTTTCATTATCAATTCGTTTCGGGCATTACAATTGTATTTTTTTAACAAATGTATAAACGAATGAATTTTTGAATATTTTTTTGATTATTATTATATGAATAAAATTTTTCAAATAATACAGATATATACTCAGTCCTTCATTACAAACACCACACAAAAAATTTGCAGTACGAAGAATTTAACCACAAAAACCATGAAGGATTCGTATCTTTTGTTTTCAATAGAATATATCAAATAAGTATTGTAGATTTTACTAACATTAATTGCAAAATTTTTTTACTTTACTAATACACATACTTTATGTACTGCACATTTTTTTATGCAACTTGTATTTATCGATGCTAAATGATAAATAAGAAAAATTATTTTCCCGCACTCGGGGAACAAAATACGATTTTCTGCAGCTGTCTAGAGGAAGCAAAATACTACTTTTCCTCCCTAGGGAGGAAAAGTGTTTATGGTCCTATCTACACCAATCAGAGACTAGAATTGTACTTTTCCGCACTTGGTAAGAAAAGTAAAAGATCGAAAAAGTATATCTTGTTTGAAACTTGGTCATTTTATCATTTTATCATTTTATCACTTGGAAATTATATTTAATTTTCAGACTGCTTGTGCTATTGGAATTTATGGGGGGTGCAGAATAGATGAATTGACATTTCGAAAAATGGAAAATGTAGATCATATGACCATGTTACATATAAAAATTCCAAACACAAAAACAAAAATCGAGCGATCTTTCGCTGTACATGGCGAATTTTACAACATATGTAAAAAATATTTAAGTTCACGACCGGTAAATGTAAAAACCGACCTGATTTTTCTTAAATTATCAGTGTCGTTCGTGTACGAAACAACCTATTGGAAAAAATAAAATGGACTCTATGGCTAAAGAAATGTCTAAATTTTTAAATTTGGAGAATCCAGATTTATATACATGATATACATTTCGAAGGACATCGGCCACACTTCTTGTTGACGGTGGCGGTAACATAACTGCGTTAAAACGCCATGGGGGTTGGAAATCCAATACTGTAGCTGAAAGTGATATATGTGACTCACTGCAAAATAAAGTTGAAATAAAAAATTCATTACAAATAATTTTCAATTAAAGCCATCTACGTCAGCTATGGCCGCAAATAAAGATACTAATGAACCAAACGTGAAGCGCGTGAAAATTTCAACAGCAACAGATAATAATTCTATACAATCCACTTCCCGCATATTAGCAGCATCCGGAAATAATGTGAAAGGCAACGAAAAACCAGTGCCTGTAACTGTGCCATTAAATAATGAAAATAATTCAATTTTAGGTTTAACATATCAATTTAATCAATGTAATGTCACAATTAATGTTATTAATAAAAAAAAATTAGTAAAATAAATTATGCTGTAAATATAAAATGAAAATGTTTTTATTTCAGTTTTTTTCATTGTATACATGAAGATTCGAAAATGCGACCAATACATTATGTGCCTCAAAAAAATTACTTGCGAAGGTTCGAAAGGTTCGGTCACGTTCTTCCAGCTTTTTGTCTGCATAATACACGTTCGAACTGCGAGTCTCGGTAACATCTGGCAAACTGGCAATACACGTGAAAGTAACCCCCCTTCCCCCTCCATTAAAATTGGAACTTTTTTTTAACCTCTACCTCAAGATAACCTCTATTTCGTATAATCTAGTTATTTATATAGATACACAAACATCTAAATGCATCTTTCCACTGACCGCTGAATAGCTTCCCTCGTGTAGGAAAATAATATGTGACACTCCGGAGCAAAGGCATGTTCGGACTCGGTTAATTTGACGCCCTCGCTAAGCTCGGGCAGCAAACATACCCTCGTTGGAAAACGCTTATTTTGCTTCCTTGTGTCACAATGTACTATTTTTTTACTGCGATAAGATTACTGGTTTACATTAACATTTTATAAGCTCAGAACAGATATTCTACATTCTATATAATCTTACAGAATTTTTTATAAATTAAAGTGCCTGTGTGTAGCATATATATATATATATATATTTATTTATTTATTTATATATATATATTTATTTATTTATATATATATTTATTTATTAAAGAATAATTGTTAATTATCGTTACTATATTAGTAATATGTATCGCCTTGAAAATTAATATTTGTTATTAAAAATGACAAAAATGCATTACAACATTGCCAATAAAGATTCATGTCTTATAAAGTTCTTAGGTACATCTTCTAATAATTAGTAACTATTTTTTAGACACTAGATTGATATTTAAAATAAAAAAATATCGTATTTTCTTACTATTTACTATCAAAGAAAAATGTTAATATTTTTATCCATTTTAGTTGCCCATTTTCTACGGTTTGAACCATTTTTCATTAATCGAAATTTTACCAGGGGTACTACCTTGTCAAAAAATTTTGATACAAAAGTGAATGACAATTACATTGTAATGGCTGCTAACAAAGGGTACACATTCGGGAAACTGTAACACCATAGGTATGTCGCATAGTGCACTCTCGTCGGGTCAGGAGCTGTATTTTTCATTCGAATAATTTGTTAGAAAAGGTTTTATTAATCTATTATTTGACAGAGTCCGATGCGAACTTATGTAATTTTCAAAGCATAAATACTTCGTTGCCCAAAGTACTGTAACATAATAAGAATATCTAAGTATCTTTAGTTTCTCAACTATCAAGCTGTGTTTTTTTATCTAAGAAATTAAATAGAATTTTTTAAAATGTGAATGAAAAAAAGGTTTCTAACATGCCCCACATTCACCTATTGAGTTAGTCCTCTCATCCTATTTTTCAGATAACTTTTATACTTATATACTTTTATACTTATACCACGACTTACGAATATCACAAAAATTGTAGACGCAAATTAAATATTTATTCTCAAATTCATGAAAACCCTATAAAACTCGTGGTTTTCGAATTTATTTTAGAAAATAAAAAAAGTTGTAAAAAAATTAAAAGCAAAATCATGGAACATATCAAAATACATATTTTTTGTTCTATGAATTTTTCCGGTACAAAATATATTTTTGCAGAAAATGTTAAAAGTTCCATCTCGTGAGATGAAGAAGCGTTGACGCCTAACCATTTCTTAATTGGCTCTTCTTCCGGGAATCTTTGTCTGCAAAGATACAACAGCGAATCGTTTTCTCCGCGAAAGCGGTTTGAATTAGCACAGCAATTCGCGGACTCTTTTGGGAAACGATGGCTAAAAGTGTATCTAACGACTTTATTGCCGAGGCATAAATGGCCCGAAACCCATCCGCCTTTAGAGATAGGTGATATTGTAATTATTGCGGACGACCAAGCTTCGATAAATGTTTGGAAAACGGGCAGAGTCATACAATAGTGTCCGGGCTGCAATCGAATCGTTTAAGTAGCAAAAATCACCACAAAAAGCGGGGAATTTACTAGACCAGTTCACAAGCTTATTAAGATTTTTCGGGTAAATGAAGTCGAAAATCTATAGATTTTGTGACTGGGGGAGAATGTTAGGTTCTGCTGTAAATTTTTACGATTAAAAAGAAGTAAACCACTTATATATACAAAAACTATATACAAAAATGTGGTGTGCGTATATTCGCGTATTTACGAGTATAAGAGGATATGGATGTATATTTGTGTATATGCCCATATATGTACGGGACCAGATGGGCCTTCACGCGCACTACGATTTGAAAGAAAAGACGTATACAGTGCCGTGCTGCCATTAAGTATATTGGGCGTTATAAAAGGAAATGCGAGAGTCCGAAAGCTGTGTATTTCCGCGACAATGGGAAGGGTCCATCTGACACGTGTTGGCCGGACAGAGATGGAAAAGTGACGCATTTCCCGACGTGTTTCTCGGGTGGCATTTGCCGATTGGCGACAGTATGGACGTTGTAGTAACAAACTGAAGAGACGAGTTTAATTGATTTTTACAACTCAAATTTCGGATTATTATATCCGGTAGTTTTTTTGTAAAAATGCACTTAGAAAGCAGGAAAATTTTGAAAATTTTGTTGGGCTTGCATCTGTGAACTGGTTGAACCGTGTTTTTCCTTAAAGTGAATGTCACTGTGTGACCAGGATGTAATAAAGGTTTTGTTTATATGGCCCTGTAACGAAGGTTTGCATGAAAAAAAGTACCTTTGTGTTAGTCATAAGAAATGGCTTTGAGTTGAAACGTACCAATTGTAATTCTTTGGCGAATATTTGACAGATTTATTATTACTATTAGTATTATTATTGGTGTTATTATTATTATTACTATTCTTGTTATCGTATTAATTTCTGCCATCGAGTATAAGTGTGTGGCAGCGTTGCGATCAATTATAATCGTATGTATGTATGTGCAAATTGGTATTAATGTATTGTATAGCAAGCGGACTTAAATATAAGACGTTTATGCACCCCTGAGTCTCCTACTCTGCGCCACCGCGACGCTCGTGCTCCATCGGACCGATCGCACAGCCTTCGCTCGAGGAGGGCCTTACTGGTGTCCGAAACTGTAGTATCTCCGAAAGGATGACCAGGGTTCTTTTCGAGGCGTTTCGACCCGCCTAAGTAACGAGGTCATCCTATGGCTGAGGGGAGTGGCACCTCGTCAACTAGGCACGGCAAGGTGTGAGATACGCGAGGGAACGGGCAACCGTGAAGAATATACGATGTGTTGTAGATGACCCCCCCCCCTGAAAAGGGATGAACGGGCAAGACGAGGCGCTTTTAGTTTGAATGTCCGAGTAGATAGAGCGCGCGAGAGAAATTTTTAAATTTTTGCCGAGCCACTAATATTGTATTAGAATTGCTCCACGTGGTGCTAGTGCTTCTAAAAAAATAATTGTTCTAAATTTTAGGTGTCCTTTCCATACACAATTCGAGTGTTGCCATTTGTAGGACAAAGTAATAAATCAAATAAAATTTGTTTCACTGTTCTACGTATTGTAGAAACAAAATGAGTCGTCGAAGTAAATTTATAATGCACGAAATTCCCTGTAATGCGATAATTACTATTTTCGTAGATAGAAAAGAGAGAAATTTAGTCTTGGCACATTCGAAGAGATGTCGCAACAAGCAGTAGTCAGTACCTTACATATATTATCGAAATAAAAAGAACCCTGATGATTATTGTAATTTTTTAAATTCATATTTTACGTAAGTAATTATAAAAGAAAATTAGACGATACAACTAAATATGTGTAGATAATATTTTACATTATGCGTTTTACTGTATTTTTTACATACAAAAAAGATTTTATGTTTCAAAAGAACATCAAACGTGTATGTTCGCAATCATATATATATACGCGGACTATTGTACAGCGATTC
The DNA here is from genome assembly GCA_018907035.1 of Sycobia sp. Sy_11. Taxonomy (NCBI): domain Eukaryota; kingdom Metazoa; phylum Arthropoda; class Insecta; order Hymenoptera; family Epichrysomallidae; genus Sycobia; species Sycobia sp. Sy_11. Next base: position 457,708 of record JACCIC010000097.1, read on the forward strand.
ATGAGTGAATCGAGCGTCTCTGCGTGCGTCTTATTAGCTGTAGTACGTCCAAGTGATACAGAAAACAAAGAGGTTGACTACAACTGGTTTTATAGCTTTTACACTCTGCTCAAACAAACTCTTATATGCACTATATTAACTTATATGCATTATATTTGTGTCGTAAAGGCTGCGACGAGACAATAGTCTCGCGCAAATATTATATATTGTAGATAAGTCGCGAAGTCGCGAGCGGCGCGGCGCGAGGATCAAGCGCCGTCAGCGGTGAAGATGAGCGAGCGCTCTCGGGCCGCAGGCGGCTCGAAAAGCAACGGCGAGCGATAATTCGCGAATCAATTCAAGAGCGAGCGCTCTCTCCCAATTCTCAAATAGAGCCGCATTGACTGCGAAAATTCAGTGTGCCAGCGACCTCGAAACTGGCTATTCGAGGGGGGCCTATCGTCGGCGCGATAGCGGGCGACAAGTCTCAGCACACTCAGGGCGGGACGCGATCACGTAGAATAAAAAATAAATCAAATTTGTAATTACGCTCACGCGGAGCGTTAATTTTAAGCTGAAAATAATTGTTAAATTTCTGCTTCATAAAATAAATATATTTTATGATTTTATTTGTTACAGCGGATAATGGCGCGACTAAACAAGTCGATAGCAGCGGCTAAGTTGTTAAATGCCGAGATAAAATAGTTTATTAGTTTTTTTATATATTTGTTAATTATTTTTGTATTTTGTTAAATAAATTCTCTTACTCTTAAATAAATAGAAATTTATTTAGATCTTACCATCCAGCAAAGAAAAGAAGAAAAAAAAAATATCAGGTATGTGAATAAGTCTTTCCCGTTTTTTTCAAATTTTGAGCCTTTATTGTGAAAAAATGGTTACAAATGAATTATTGAAAGTATTGGCAATCGCTAGCTACAACTTTTTCCCATCTTTCTGGCAACATACGAATCCCGTTGCGAAAAAATTCGACCGGTTTGGCCTCTATCCAGTCATCCACCCATTTTTTGGCTTCCTCGTAGGAATGGAAGTGCTGGTCAGCCAGGCCATGCGTCATCGATCTGAAGAGATGGTAATCAGACGGAGCAACGTCTGGACTATACGGCGGGTGGGGTAGGACTTCCCATTTGAGCGTTTCTAAGTATGTTTTCACCGGCGGTGCAACATGTGGGCGAGCATTGTCATGTTGCAAAATAACTTTGTCATGCCTGTCGGAGTATTGTGGCCGTTTTTCTCGCAGTGGGCGGCTCAAACGCATCAATTGTCGTCGATAGACCTCGCCTGTGATCCTTTCATTCGGTTTCAGAAGCTCATAGTAAACCACACCTAGCTGGTCCCACCATATACAGAGCATGAGCTTGGCGCCATGAATATTTGGCTTGGCCGTCGATGATGATGCATGGCCGGGTAGTCCCCATGATTTTCTTCGCTTCGGATTATCGTAACGTATCCACTTTTCATCGCCAGTCACGATACGATGCAGAAAACCCTTTCTTTTATGTCGCTGAAGCAGCTGTTCGCAAGTGAAAAAACGCCGTTCGACGTCTCTCAGCTTCAGTTCGTACGGCACCCAATTTCCTTGCTTTTGGATCATTCCCATGGCTTTCAAACGCTTGGAAATGGTTGTTCGGTCAACTCCCAATGCTTCAGCAAGTTCTTCTTGCGTTTGACAAGAATCTTCATTAAGCAAAGTCGCCAATTCTCGATCTTCAAAGATTTGCGGCCGCCCGGAACGCTCCTTGTCTTCCACGTCGAAATCACCGCTTTTGAAGCGTCGAAACCATCCGCGAACACTTGAATCATCGACACAACCTTCTCCATAAGCCTCCTGAAGCAATCGATGCGTCTCGGCAGCAGATTTCTTCAAATTGAACCAATAAAGTGAAACTTCCCGCAAATGACGTCGACTCGGCTCAAATTTCGACATTTTCACGATATCAAAAATTTATGATGCGAAAAAATTTTAACTAATGTGTTAGTATGGAATTGTTGACATATGAATAAGCTTTGATTATGACATATGTAAAATAATAAAACACAATACAAATAAAACACGTTACAAAAGACATTTTCTCTATTCCATTTGAAATTGTTAACACCGTTTACTTTTTTAAACACGTCCTTGCACAACACGTTTCTGTTTGTTCCACTATCCAACTGACACTTGATCAACAATTTGCCAATTAATGCTTGCATACAGCTTCTGTTTCTGGTTCCAACTAAGACATTGTTTAATTTCACTGTTTTCGTTTCACGCGAACTTGATTTGATATCCATATGCTTTGCAGGTTCAGAGCAGTTTCGCGAGGTATGCTCAGTTTTCTTACAATTATAGCACTCTATATGTTCCTTATTTTTCCTCTGTCGTTCTTCCACGATCTCGCCGTTTCCAATAGGACAAACTACCCGAAGGTGGTCTGGCTGCCTGCAGTTATAACATGTCCTAACTGTCTTCATCCCTTTGTGTACCTTCACCGCACGATTTTTCGTTTCGCGATCTAGCATTTCTAAAAAATCAATAAAACGTTCTCTCAAAACGGCACTTGCAAGTGACATTTGAGACTGTGTACTGTCGGTTATAGCCTCTATAATGTACTGTCCTACGTCTTCAGGAGGCATTCCTCCCTGAGCACCTATACATTCCATAGTTTACATGTATGATAACATCGATTCGTCCTTCATACTTCCTCTACGACGTAGCGTGTTGTGTATATCTGAAATCTTGATTCACTTAAAATATTCTGACTCTAAGGCACTACGTAGACTTTCCCAGTTGCGCAAGCCTCTTTGCATCGTGAGCCATATTTTTGCCGGCCCGTACAGCGCTCTTTTATCTGCTAAAAACTTTTCTTGTGGTGTCCACTTGTAGATTACGGTTTCGTCGTCCACTTGTTCAAGTCAATTTCCGATTTTTACTGTCACATTGTCCGTATTGTATTTTGGCAATATATCCACTGTCAATGAAAAATTCACGCGATTGGATTGCTTGGTAACATTGGTGCCAGCCTCCGTTTCGATAATAGTTCTATCAACTACGACAACGGTTTCTGGAATCTTCTTTCACTCTTTTTCTTACCCGACTCTTACCGCTCCATTTCTTCTTCCTTAATTGTTCGATTTTTTTGCTGCAACCGGTGAAGTTCGACCTCGTAAGCGGATGTTTACTCTATTCGACGTCGCTCAGCTTTTTGTCGGTCGACTTCAATTGCACGAGTAGCCTCTTCCGTAACACGGCGATTTTTCTGAAGCGTTACAATTGCTTGCCGTTGCTCCTCTTTCCATTAGCTGTTCCGCTGCTGGAATGCACCTTGCATTTCAGCCATTTGACGACGCATTTCCTCTATTACTCTTTGCATTTCGAGCACTTGATGCTCCGCCGCTTCACGTCGTAGGGGATTTCTTGTTCCATGTGCATTTTGAAAATCGAAGGTGAGATCTTAGCCTGCCGTAAAGGTTGCAACCGTGAAGGTTGAACCAAGGCGCGGTTCTCCGCAATTCTTTCAACAGTAGTTTGTAAAACTACAAGCCTCTTCACTAACTATTACGCACTCGAAAGCTTAACTTATTGCACACAAAGCAATATAAGTCAAAAACGCACAAAGCCAATCAAACGCACGAAGCCGGACTAAGCCGCACAAAGCAAATCGTTAAACATTATTAACGCTTATTGGATGGATTTCTATTCGTTCCAAACTTTATAACCGATATCGACTTACCTATATCACGTAATGACGAGCCCCCATATGTGGGATTGGTGGTGTGGGTGGATAGGTGTGGTAGTTAAACAACGGAATATAAGTATACAAGCTCTTTATTCACTTAACGAATGAATTACAAGTAATGCGCGGAGACAATAAAAACAATTAACACGGACGCGTACATGTATACAATGTAGAGGACTCGAAACAACTACTCTCCCTCACACATATTCCCTATCTCGTTATCTCGGTTCACCAAGGTACTGTTAGGTGCATGCACGTTCTTGCACTATATTGTCCAAACGTGTTGAACGCGGGCACAAACTCGAGTGTCCTTGTGCAAACTTCTCAAACGCGTTATCGGTGTCAGCATCGTCAACATTCACGCTCACACACGCTCACACATACACACACACACACACATGCGCACATTCGTGCACTGCGTCACAGACAGTTCCAGCTACGTCGCTCTCGATTTTAGTTGTAAAATAGAATATCTTTAGTATAAAAGCAGCTATTTTGATGATTTTTTTTAAATTTAACATTATTTTTTCTAAACTTCATAGTGCTCTTGATTCTAATACGATAATTCTATTATGTCCAATGTATAATAACTTTAATTAATACTTTTCAATTTTATATTGGTTTATTTAATACTTTAAAATTACTTTTACTTCATTGTTTGTCTTTATGTTATAATATTAACGTAATTCAATATTAGTTTTCCTCTTTTCTGATAACCAATTTTTATTATTGATGTATATTTACGCTGTTTCTTGTCTGTGATGCACTCAGCGCTGAAAATTATTATTTTTAATAGCTTAAACTAGCTTTGTATTTATAAATCATTTACACGATCGATATAAATGTATAGTGCATAATATCTACATATTTGTTAACCAGTGCGCGATAAATTACAATAAAATTGTCAAAATAACAACAATAAATTATTCGTATTTATAACAACGTAAATATGCATCGATAATAAAAATTGGTTATCAGAAAAGAGGAAAACTAATATTGCATTACGTTAATATTATAACATAAAGACAAACAATGAAGTAAAAGTAATTTTGATTGCATTTTACTGCATTAAAAAATTCCCAGCCGTTGGCGAACTTCGCAATGGTTAAGTTGCAATATAAATAATTTTGCAACTGGTCGCCATTTTGAAAGTACACGTTGTAATTTGAAAAGTAATATAAGTAGATGAAAAAACATCTATTTGCGCCATTATTATTGAATTTCAATTGTTTAAACAAATTGTATAGCTCTTTGAATATCGAAATTTTTTCCATTCTCATTGTTTATTTAATAATAGAAAAATCGACTTTTTAAGTTTTTAATGTACGGACTTTTGTTCAGAATTATCTCCTGCACAACTTTTATACGAAACATTATTCGATTAGAGGAATATTATTTAAACTATTGAAGAAAAAGTAAAAAAGAGCTTTTTTTTGCTATTTTGCAATAAATAAATACGTCGCCGATGGGGTACGATCCCGACAATTTAGGGTCTTATTCTACACATCCTCATCTATCATTTAATGCAAAAAAATAGGCGTTGGAGAAATTGTTGAATCAAAACCCTAATTCGCTTGGACTATAAGATTCTCTCCTCTCCCCGTTATGACACTACAGCTTGCTGCAGCTGCAGCTACCACACCAACTACTACATTACACTTGCCCGCCCCTTCCCCCCTTACCAGCCAGATTACTCATCGCCGCTTGCACTGCCGGGACACGTATTAAATTTTTCTATTCGGACATGGTCTCACAGAATCCTATCATTATCGATCCTAAACGGACCTTGTTCGGGGTTCTGCCACAGCAAACAACAGCGCCATTGTTAGAACCTTTCGTTTACGTGAGCTCTAGCAATTTCTATTCATTTCTGGTAGAGAGAAAGAGTGGAAACTCCGCTCACTTTATATGGGAAAAGCTTGTAAAAAATAAGCCGGAGATGGTAGTTCAGATTCGTCTGGTAGATGTCGCTGTCTTGGAAATCACTCGATGGTTCTGTGTGCAACAGAGAGAGAAAGCAAAAGTCAAAGCGAGTAAGGGAGAAAAGCAGAAGTAGAGGAGCAGAGATTTCACTTTCCTCTCTCTAGACGCCCATTGCATACCTCCCACTCTCTTTTCTTCAAATGCATGCATTTGAACGATCAACCTCACAAAGTGTCGCCGCCTTGCGGCCAATTCTATCCCGAAATCCTACCGTATAGTTTGACACGATTTTAGCGGAGTTTCCACTACTTTTCTCTTTCATTAATAACGGAAAATATTATTTACTTCTTATAAACATTTGGTATAGTCCAGGCGAATTAGCGTTTTGATTAACATTTTTTGCAAGGGCTATTTTTTGCATTAAATGATAGCTGAGAATATGTAGAATAAGACCTTAAATTGCCAGGATCGTAATCCATCGACAACCTGTTAATTTTTTCCAAAATAGCCAAAAAACATGCTCTTTTTTTACTTTTTCTTCAATAGATAAAAAAATCCTCTGATCAGAGGTTATTATTATATTAACGCCTCTTACTATATAATATATGTTATAGCGTTTTACTATATCAAATGGCGCGGTAGCGCACAAACTTACTATATGAAGCGTCTTACTCTAAACTTTTGTTACAGTTTGTAGCGTCTTAATCTGAGCTGCTTTGCTATGTATTTCTATTACTGTATATATATATATATATATATATATATATATATATATATATATATATATATAACTTTCTGATCATTTTCTATAGTCACACATGGAGTTTTATATTAAAAACAGCTTTTTAACCAAAAATACCGGCGGGAAACGATTTTATAGATCATAAATAGTAGATAAGCTTTGGAAAATTATCGATAAAGAAGTGATAAATAATTTTTTTCTTAGATTAAAAATTCGAAATCTCAATTTAGAAGTAAATAGTGTAGCGGCCGCGGTATGTCGACGGTTCTAAAACTCGCCTTCGTGGCGATATCACGCCACTTAATTAGTTCTGCTTTTTTTGTCATATACAATTTTGAATATTGATGCACATTTTCGCCTTTTCTCGTTTGTAAAGTGTATCCTGAATAAGAGTAAAACAAAATTAATTACTCTAAATCGGAGAATATGTAAAAATATTATATATTTTATAAAAGTTTAATACTTTATAAATTATATGTGTATATATAGAATGTAGAGTGGATTACAGAGGAGAAAAAGCGAAAATGTGCATCAATATTCGAAATTGGTTACGACAAAAAAGCAGAACTAATATTCTGTAACGTAAATATGAGATGAAACATTAGATGAAGTAATAGTAATTTGTAATTGTAAAATAAACCAATTTATTAATGGTAAGTAATTAACAAAACTTTAAACAAAAATGTTTTCAACTTCTATTGGTCGTATAACAATGTGCAAAGACTCAACATTTTTGTTTTTTAAAACTTACTTAATTGCATTTTGATTCAATATTTTAGCGCTAAACACTTCTGAGATATCGTCCCTAGCAACGGTGTTTTCACTTTAAACAATATAAATATTTTGTTTAAAAATCTGGTCTTTTCAAATTTAATTACTATTAATATTCCCTAATGATTGCATTTTACTGAATTAAAAAATTCCCAGCCGTTCACGAACTTTGCAATGGTAAATTTCAATATAAATAATTTTGCAACAGATCGCCATGTTGAAATTACACTTTGTAATTTACAAAGGAATTTCAAATAAAGTAAATTTTTAAAATAGTATTATTGTGGAATTTCAATTATTTAAACAAATTTTATAGCTTTTTGAATATCGAAAATTTTTCTATTTTTATTGTTTATTTAACAATAGAGAGATTGACTTTTTAAGTTTTTAATGTACGTACTTTTGTTTAGAATTATGTCCTGCATAACTTTTATACGAAACATTTTTTGATTAAAGCAATATTTTTTAAGCTATTAAAGAAAAAGTAAAAAAAAGAGCATGTTTTTAGCTATTTTGCAATAAATAAACAGGTTTCCGATGGATTACGATCCCGAAAATTTAGGGTCTTATTTTATACATCCTCAGCTATCATTCAATGCAAAAAATAGCCCTTGGAAAAAATGTTGGTAAGTCGACCATTTTGGACCTAATTCGCCTGGACTATTATAGTTTCAAACAAGGAGGTAAAATCGAATAAAACAGAGTGGCTTGTCATTGATGGCCGGAAAGGGCCAGATATGCATCATGTAAAGATATGTACGAGGGCGATTTGATAAGTCCGTGACTTAAATGAAAAAACAATTTATTCAAACAATTTTTTTTATTTTTCAATATAGTCCCCTCCCAATTCGATAAATTTATTTCAGCGGTATTCAATCTTTTTTAAGCCTTCCCCAATAAGTAACTTTGTAGCATTGTAAACAATGCGTGACTGTTTATTGTCGACTGTGAGCAAACGCGGCACCAATCTTGCAGATAGTTTTCTCATATTCAAAATTTCATGCAAAATATGAAATACGCGTTCAGTCGAAAATCCTACAGTGTTACTCGCGTATCTTTAATGGACGATCTTCGAGTATCATATTATGGATTTTATTGGCCATATTTTGATTAGTCACCTTTTTTGAGCGGCCAGAACGCTCAGCACACTTATATTCATTTTACCACAATGAAATGCAGTAAACCACTTGTGAACCATTCCATGTGATGGAGCAGAGTCCTTATAATATTTTTTAAGTTTTTCTTCAGATTCCTTAATTGTTTTTCCACGCAGAAAGTAATGTTTAATAACCACTCGAAAATCGTTTTTTGCATGCTTTTGTAAAAACAACGAAACACTAAATTCAAAAGACTATCAAAAATGTTCTAACCAACATATTGACTTGAAACTTTGTATACCTACTTGTATGAGATGATAGTCTCTTAGAGTGTAAAATATTTTCGATAACAGCGCCACCTTTCGAGAACTCACGGATTTATCAAACCACCCTCGTATTTTATGTGATTTATAATTTAATTATTAAGAGTGCTCCATACCTCTGGCGGAAGTTAAAATCGATTGAAGCGCCTGATTTTTAATATACTGTGGAAGTTTGCGGAACTTGAAGTGTACAAAAAATGCTGTTCTGTTTTATCGATTGTTCTAGTATTAATCAGGGCCGTAGTAGCCCAAGTTAAATATGTAAATTATAAATGATCCATACAAAATTTATATTTTATAATATTCTTATGAAATAAGTAGCGGAGTAGTTGATCATTTGTCACAAGAAGTTTATTATATATATATATATATATATATATATATATATATATATATATATATATATAAATTTACACACCTACAAACGCACAGAAAGAGAGAGAGAGAGAGAGAGAGAGAGAGAGAGATATGCATATATATGTGTATTAATTTTGATATGTATATGTATTGATATTATTATGTATTAATTTTAATTTATATTGGACTGTAACACTGATGGAAATATTTATTAATTTATGCATGCATATATATATAGTATATTTAAGTGTAGAAGATAAGGATACTAGGAGACGAGCAGTAATAAAGAAACATCAGCTCGACATCCAGCGTTTGATTGAAATACGCATATATGTATGCGTATCTACACACACATTAACATATATAATCTCCATACTCCTAATTTCTAACCAAATTACTTACTCAAAAATGTCAAGGGCCGTGGTGGTCGCAAACGATTAATATATATATATATATAGTAACTTCATATTGAGTTTATATCAAAACTTGTTTGCCAATGATTTACACAATTTTATACGAAACTTTGGTTTATGGAATGTTACAAAAAAATGATAAAATTAAATGATATTAATTATTTCATTAATGAATAGAATGGGGTCTCTTAATTATGAATATTGAAATAAGTATAAAGATAACAGCGAATAATATTTTCAAATTAATTTTTTTTTTCGAAAATTTAGATATACAAAATTGTCTGTTTAAGGTCAACAATTGTAAAATTAATTATTATACTTAATTTTTGGGATGACAAAATCCAATACACAATAGACTTTATTATTTTATAATTCTTTCAAACTGTTAGTTTATGTATTCTATTAAATTATTTTTTATTAAACAAATAACATAATAAATTATTATTCTATAAATATTAATTTCTTGCAGTATAGTAATTAAAACTTGCATTTGAAATAAAATTATTATTTACTAGACAGAAATAAAAGGACCTAGCTTATACCTTTTTCTTAATTTTACTATAACAATGTTGAAATTTTTCATTCTAAGATTTGTTTATTTTATAACCATAATAGTTCAATTATTTTTAGTTCGTAGTGACTAGATTTCAGCCTACTCAAAATTATTAGATGCCTACGAGGTGATGTATAACGCTAATTTTCGATTCTGTTCTGAAAGTTTTGAAAGTATTTTTTCAGCTTTTGTTGGTCATTCTTTGATTTGTTTCTAATTTTTTAGTATTCCTCTGAAATTCTACTTTTAATCTATTCTTGCGTAATAAATCAGCCTTTATAACTTCTTTTTTCTACACTTAAATTTGGAATTATTTTTTAGTACCAGGAATGTAATCTAAGGAATTTTTCTTCGTCATTTTATAGAAAACCAAGTTGACATTCTTTACACGTATAATTTTTAGATATAAAGAAATTCAATATTTTCATTTTATTGGCTTTATGTATAAAATATTAGTTTTGTTATTGCAATGCTATAATATGAAAGTAGTAAATAAAAATATTAAATTTTTATAGTTTTGCGTATTATCTAAATAAATTTGAATTTGTCAGGATTGCCGTGCACTTTTTTCTTTACAATTACATTTTTATTGTATTATTTTTTTTTTAAATTTTATCTTATAAATCTGTATTTTTAATCTAAAATTGGTATGGTAATCTATAATTTGACAGAACCGTACTTGATTCTATCGGGTAAAGAATATAAAAATACTAATTATATGGAACATAATGGTACTCTAGACTATTCTTAATATAAAATTACGTAATTTAAAAAAATAATTAAATCATTATTTGATATTTATCTAAAATAGATTATTTTATTTATTGTATTAAATTATTTTTAAATTACTTATTGTAAATAAGCTTATTTTAGAAAATAATAAATTAATAAAAATTATATAATATTTGAAAACAAATTTCAATTGTTTTTATCGATTTATATTATAAAATTTAAAAAACAAATTCGAATAAAGATTGTGTCATTTGTCTGATGCAGTGTTCCAAATATAGATATATATATAGGTCTTATATAAAATTCCTTCTGAATTTTGCAACATAATATGATATAATGTTACCTGAAATTGAATCGATCCTTTTAGCGGGGATACCTCCAGATTACCTAAACTTAGTCGGATGTTTTTGCTCATTGGAGTATAATTTGTTTATATTTTATATTTTAATATTTTTCATATTTAATATTTTCTGGGCATAGTTTTATGTTTTAACTTTTAGTTAAATTTTTCTCTGTTATTTCTTTTTTACCGTTTAATTAAACTTGTTAACCATTTTTTTAAAAATAGGTTTTTAACATTTTTTTTATTTATTTATGCTTAATTATTGTTATTTTTTTTAATTATAGGTTAAATAAGATCTTTGTATTAATATTTTAAGAGTCGTAGTTGATTTTTTATTATCATTTTTTCTTACTTAGTTTTTACAATAAATATTGCAATTAAAATTTCAACCTAAATAATAATTCAACCTAAATTAATCATTATTTTTAATTAATACAATAGCTTGTGTTGATGAATTACTTTGTCATACTAAAACTGTAATGATCAGATAAAGGAATCATGTATTTGAGTATATGGTCAATAACTGTATTACGGGCATCACGATCCACGTTCGCGCAAATCGTATCATTGCGCTGGCAGCTGGTGTATTCTATCAATTCGTTCAATACTGTTTCCAAAATCGTGTAAAAATTAGTGGCAACATCGCATTGTATACGATTTGATAGACAGCATGCGAGTGTTTACGATTTTCTAAACGAATGAACCACAAATCCGAATAGTGTCGACCCAACCTCTCGACAACTGTCGTACAGTTGATCCGATAATATATATATATATATATATATATATATATTGTTGGGATAGAGCACCAACCATGCTATGCTTATATAGTGTGTGCGTGTACCATCTGTACGGGCGGTACAGATGCTGTGTGTGAGAGCGGCGCTGCGAGAGCGCCCTTTATAGAGAGTGCAGTTAGTAGACTGCTAAACGTTGTGCGAGTTGGTTGATTGTGAATAAAGCTCTGAGTAATCGAAATACTTTGTCTTTGTCTTATTCCTTTATATCCACTCTGCTTGTATTTTATATATTAGATCTAGATTCCAACAGGTTATGGGACCCGCCCACGTCCACTGAGCGGTTTTAGAATATTTTAAATTTTTAAATTTTCGTGTAAAGTGTGAAACTGTTTCGAAAGTGCGTGCTCGTGGAGAAAGTGCTTTGTTCGAGAGAGAGAGAGGTCGAGCACGTGTTGCTCCCTGAAACAAAGCGAAGGAAAAACCGTTGCCAATCTTGAAGGATATTCATTGTATTGCAGCTGAAAATTTTCCAAAAGAGAGAAAATTTTTCTTTAAAATGGATTTCAATAAAGGTTCGAGTTCGAGTGCAAACGCTGGAAAGCGTAAGTTGAACTTTGGTTTTTGTTCAAAATCAAAAGGAGAAGGTTGAGTAGAATTTAATTTATTATTAATTAAATCTATTGCAATAATGCAAAAGTATTGAGTTAGTTTAAAAATGAATTTAGATTTGTACATATGAATTATAGTGTAATTATCGCTATGGTTCGAATGGAAAATCTAAAAGAGTGATTTCGAGATTTTAATTATTGAAAATTTATCTAAACTAAAGTTATTTAATACTTTATTGTTAGATAATAGAGTGAACTAATTGTTGAAATTAAAATTTTCAAGAGAGTGAAAAGCTAAAACAAATTTCATAATCTATTGAAATTTGGTTTTAAGAAAGAGAAGTCTTAATGTTGCAATTTGTTTACTTAATAGTTTAAACAAATAGAAATTATGCATTAAAATTGTTTCAGATTATTAAAACTTATCTTAATAATTATTGAATTCTTAAAAACTAAAGTAGCTTACGTAGAGATTAGCTAGTGTAGAAATCGCGCGGGAAAAATTTTAACATTTTACCGCGAATCGAATATAACGAATTTGTTGCAATAACAATTCGAGATAAATCTTCAGATTTCTTAGAATTCGATTTCGAAGTTCGAACAGGAATTTTTAACCGAAAAAGAGTAAGTGCGTATGCACCGGTATACACGAGCGCGCGGTGCGGCGTAGAGGGGGGGCGCGCGGGCGACCCCCAGGCGCGCGCGGTATAGTGGGCGCGCGGGCGCGCGGCGCGTGGAGGGGCTAGCGCGGCAGCGGCGGTCTCTCTCCCGGGCGCGCGGCCTAGTCCGGACGGAGTCCGAGCGTCAAAACGCACAAGGAGGCCTCCTACGAGGCTGGGGACGCGTTTTCCGTAACCGCCGTACAATTTACATGCATGTCCATAAGAAAAATCGCCGCAATGTATTTCTTATGGGAGGTATATCCGTATATACTGACTATACGGGTATACATATACGGTATATGTAAGTATCGGTATACGTGAGGTAGTATACGTGCGCGTCCATCATATAGTCGTACATATATACTGTACGGGTATATATATATAGTGGTAGGCTACGCGCTTAATGTAGGTGTGAGGGTATATGTGTGTGTGTCTGCTATATGGTCGTGCATACATACTGCACGGGTATATATATAGACACATTGTAGCATTTAATATACGTGAGACTATCCCGCGGCATATAGAGCCCAGGCCCGTGCCCTCACGTGAGGGGGCCCCGGGTTCTTGCCAGGACCGTATCCTTATACCAGGGGGGCCCGATGCCTAATACGGGATAGGTATATACAGTGTGTAGGCGCGATATATGCACGCGCGAGTGAGCCTCTTGCGGTATATATATATAAATCCGCCGGTTATTATTACATATAACCAAAGGTAAGAGGGAGTGAGTAGTGCACCGTACTTGTACGGGGCAGCAGTGCTGCGACCGCAAACCCCCTGCGTATGCTGGACAGTATACGATTTGGCTGGTTTGTCAAGCGCAGTTGCTGCTGTGTTCGCACTAGTTTGAAGGGCCTGCCTGCCGATCCATACCGCCTAGACAGAGGGGGTGCATACATTTCTGTATTCTCTCGACGTGAAAGTGACTTTATAGAGCGAGACGTCGCTCTCCGGGGCTCTTAATACATACTTAAGGGTTTCGATGACTTAGTGCGAAACACTGTTCTTTTCCAAGAAGAAAAATCGATATCGTACTTACGGGAACTGAACGCGTGTAGTGAGGAAAGAGATCTCTACTTAAGGTGGTTTAGTCACGCCACAAAACGTAAAATCTAGCTAGTACTTACGTTACATAAAAATCCTATAGGTAACGACGCCGCAGTGAGTGATACCTTGGGAAGGAAGGTATGGAAGGCGATTGAGAAGGTATGGAGGAGGCACGGCCACGAGAGATATTTTCATGGGCAAAGAGTGTACCTTTATCGCTCGCAAGAGCGAACATTGTCCGCTGCGATCGTGTTTTCGGACACAAAGGTGGTGAGGATTGGGCACCTGTTGCGCCCAGAGGAGCTCGAGGAGCTAGATCGAGCTTGGCCTACCGGCAATGTTCTGGTAGAATTCTTTCCGGAGCAGACCATCGCTCCGAGGAAAGAACGAGAAAGTGATAGCAAGCTCGAGGGAGTGCTTCGTGACATACACACTGTCGCGAGGCAGGCCTCCGAGCGTATGGACAAGTGGGAAGAGACCATGAAAAGCATGGTGGAGCAAAACTCCATTTTGCAGGAGCGCCAGCTAAACAATCTGGCGAGATGGCTGTCGTCGGAAAGGATAGAGTCTGCAGTAATGACACTGGCGGAGAAGCTGGTTCCAGCAATCCTGGAAGTAGCTGCTGCTCGACCTGCCTTGCCATCATCTAGTCGGCAGGAGCCGAGATCAAACATTCCGCCACTGGAACCAGATGTGGAGATCCTGGACAGCTCTCGTGGATCCCGTCAAGAGGATGAACAGCCGGCTCATGGGAAACTGCCTCGGTCCGTCAACGACAAAGATTTCAACCCTTACGAGGATGTGACGGACGAAATGATAAAGGTTCTGGTGAACCATATGGATGCTAGCTCAACACCGCCATCCAAGGAGAAGGGAGCGCAGCCGTCTCTGGATCACCGAGACTACGAATACAACCCAGGCGCAGCTTCAGAGGGAGATTCGAGATATAATGTAAGGCTATCAGACTCTGATAATATTAACAATAATTTTATTATTTCTGATTTAAATTTAAATGTAAATAAGTCTCACGATAACCTGCATTGCTCGAGAACAGAGTCGAGCAATCTTCCAGCAAGCGCTCTGCCTGATAATCTCAGTGCGAGCGTGGCTGATGATCGCATCGTTTCTGAAGGCGATAAGTGCAGCGAAGTGAACGATAAATTAACAGAAAAGGTAGAGAGTAGTAATTCTGTATTGAATGATTCAGATAGTCATTTGCTTGAAAGGGTTTTGAACCAAATCACTAACAGTTCAAATAAAGAGAATAGTTCATTCAGAAAATACAGACTTACAAATGATATGCGTTTCGATATATTTGAGGATTATCTTAACTCGGAATTACGTGTGAAAAGGTTGAGCCACGTTCTGACGATAGGGGAGAACGATGTCGTTGATGAGAAAGCTCGTGACGACATGTTCAGAGCCCGTGATATAATCATCAATCATATTGATATCACATATTATCAAAAGATAGTAAACCTTAAATCTCCTAGGGAGATACTCGAAAAGTTAAAAGAACACAAACGACTTGAGAGTAAGACTACACGTATTTCGGCTCGGAGAGCGTTATACACCATAAAGTACAATCCTTCTAAGGAGCGTGCTGTAGAATTCTGGGATAAATTCGAGGACAGAGTCCGAATTTATGAGAGTGTGCCTAATGCAGACAAACTGTCTGATAAAGAAAAGAGAGATATGTTTGTGCAAGCAATCACAGGCGCAGTACCTGAAGTGACTCTCGCAGAGGTTATAAGCCTCGAATCAACAGGTAAAGAAATGTCGTACGAGGCACTTAAACATTTTATTTTACAGAAGGAAGCAACGAAGCCCACAGCCGAGCGGAGGGGAGATCAGCTGATTGCTGAGAGCGGTCACAGGAGGACCTTCCGCAACCCCTACAGCAACAACCGGAGGAGCGGCGACAGCGCGGGTCGTAGGGACGACCGCGCTCTCAAATGCAGAGCATGTGGCAAGCTTGGGCACATGTTGAAAGAGTGCCCAACTCCAACGCTCATACAGTGCTATAACTGTAATGAGCTGGGCAATCATATCGCCCGAGACTGCCCCAATAAACATGCCAAGCCGACCAAACGGCCACACGATCAGAACCGCCACGAAGGGGGCAAAGACAATCCCTTCAGTAGTAGGAAGAAGGGGCGTACGGCCTACGCCGTAGAAAAAGAGGTCGGTAGCGACGAAAATCGCGGAGCTGAGAGTGAGTTGACCAAATATTCAAAGTATAATGACTTATTACTGTGTGATTTCATAGCCGACTCTGGTGCTACCGAGCACATAGCCGGATCTAAGTTGATATTAACAAACGTTAAACCGATCAATTGCCAAATGCGTTGCGCGAATAAAAATAAGTATCTAAGCATTAACACTGAAGGAACGGTTGAAGCGCGTGCGGTAAACGGCAAAATTATTAGGCTATCTGATACACTCTATTCAAATGAAGTTGCCAGAAACTTATTGTCACTTAGGAAGTTCGTAGAAAACGGAATGGAGATTTATCTTAACAACGAACGAATCGACGTAATTGATAAGAATACAAAGGAGAAAATACTTACCGGTAATTATAAATCTCCCTTCTGGACGATTTCATTAGAAATTCTGAAACTTAAAATAGGTAGCGGTTTAACAGCAGAGAACTCGAGCGTATCAATGAACACGCGTAGTAGGTCGTACGTAGCGAATTCAAACTTACCTGACACACCTGTCACTTCCGAAACAGGTTTAGAAGATCAACTAGTCACGGTTATTCCGAAAGAGGGAGAAAGTGAGGTTAGGAGTTCGGAAGAACCGGAAGTTATCTGTAGAAATCGCAACGTATCAAACTCCAAGACACTATCAGCAGCTATGCTATGGCATACGAGACTAGGTCATGCGTCGGTCAAGTATCTTAAACAGTTCGCGAAGAAAAATAACAATTTAATCAACGAAAAGGATTTATTAGATACAACCGAAATAGATAATTGCGAAGTTTGCCATCTAACTAAAATAGTAAAGCTACCGTTCAATAAAACGCGAACGCGGGCAGACAAACCATTGCAAATACTGCACGGTGACACCATGGGGCCTATTAAACCAGCCTCATATCCAGGAGGGCATAAATTCGTAATCGTTCTAGTAGATGATTATTCTAGGGTAGCTTGTGCATACCCAGTTAAAAGCAAGACCGAAGCAGGGAAATGCATAGACTCGTGCGTTAGAAAATTAAGAAACGCGATAGGGTCGGATGAAAAATTCTGTTATCTGCGTACCGACCAAGGCACGGAATTCACTAGCAGGGAAACTATAGATAGGCTAGCGGAACTAGGTGCAGAATTGCAACTTGCGTGTCCAGATACTCCAGAACATAATGGAGTCGCAGAAAGGTTTAATAGAACGCTTGAAATGAAAGTACGTGCGATGATGTGCGATTCAGGTCTACCCCTCAGTAACTGGGATCTCGCGGTAGACGCGGCAGTCTACACCTATAATAGAAGCCCGCACAAAGCGTTAGACATGAACATACCGCTGTTCAAATTGCGAAACAGCTTCAGCTTAGACTTAGGACAGCTTAGAAGATTCGGCAGCTTAGGCTTCTTTAAGAAACCGCGAAACTTAGATCATAAATTCGGATTACAGGGTATTCGAGGTGTAGTTGTAGGATACACTCAAACTGGTTATAAATTGCTTGTACCTGAGGAAAGAAAAATGTATGAAACAAGACACCTCAAATCACTTGAACACATTGTCTACGGAGATGTATTCGACAAAGAAAAGAACAAATTATCATTTGCGAAAAATCAGGTAGAATCACTAGACTCAGAGGGAGAGGAAAATAACAACTCTCCTACTAAACATAGTCCGACGGTCAAACGCGGAAGACCAAAGAAAGTTAGATCAGCGATAGACATCATGTATATTAACAATGATAATAGAATAGAACTGCGTGACGAAGCTAGGGATATACTGATAGCATCAATAAATAAAGATCCCGTTAATTATCGTGAAGCAATCAGCTCACCGAACAGCAAAAATTGGATAGAAGCGATAGAGAATGAAATTAAGTCACTAGTGGATAAAAATGTGTTCGAAACTGTGAATAAGAGGGAGTTAATGTCAAGTGTTAGCAATCCGAATGTCTTAGATTCAAGGTGGGTCTTTAAAACAAAGCTTAACGATAAAAACGAGGTTAGATACAAAGCTCGTCTCGTAATCAGAGGGTTTAAAGACAAAAACGAATACTCGATTAGCGAAATTTACGCGCCAGTCTCTAGGTTGCCATTAGTTCGAGCGTGCTTAGCGATAACAAATTATTACGACTGGGAAATTCGCCAACTCGATGTAGAAACCGCCTTCTTGTACGGAGAAGTCGAAGAGGATATATACATGCATATACCAGAGGGAGTCAAATCGGATGAAAAAGACAAACAACTGTGGAAACTAAAACGATCGCTATATGGCTTAAAAATCAGCCCTAAAAGATGGAATGTTAAATTTACTGAAACTATCAACAAATTTGGATATACATCCGATTCAGTAGATCCGTGTTTATTCGTAAAAAGAATAGAAGACACCATTTGCTATGTACTCTTGTATGTGGATGATATCCTCGTCTCTAGTAACAATAGAAAAGAAATCGACGATATAACCGCGAAATTAGGCGCGGAGTTCAAAGTTAAAGACTTCGGTGAACCCCGCGAATTCCTGGGAATTAGGTTAGATCGCGATCGAGCGAAGAAAACGCTTAGACTGTCTCAGGGAAAATTTGCGCGAAGTCTACTGATTAAATTCGGATACGAGAGAACGCACTCAGTGGATACACCACTGCCAATTGCGTACGCGAACGATCGATCGCGCAAAAGCAGAGAAAATGAAGATTGCGCAGTAGAAGCGTCTACCGATAGGATGTTTCGCGAATTGGTAGGATCGCTACTGTATCTGGCCAATTCTACTAGACCGGATATAACCTATGCGGTAAATATTCTATGCAGACATCAGATAAGTCCTACACAGGAAGACTGGAAAATGGCTTCCCGTGTTTGCAAGTATCTGTCGGGATCGATCGACAAAGGTCTTGTCTATAAAGGCTTGTCTGACAGAATGACAGCCTTCTCGGACGCCAGTCTATCAGACTGTAAAAATGCGCTTACAACGAGCGGTCTAATAGTGAGATTGTTTGGCGACTCGATCGTATGGAAAACAAAAAGACAACAGAGTGTTGCTCTATCAACATGCCAATCGGAGTATGTAGCAATGAGCGATGCGTGTCAGGAAATCCTCGCAGTACACGACTCGATTAAATTCGTAATATCAGAAAGTCTAATGCCAGTTACACTGTACTGCGACAACTTGGCTGCCAAGTCTTGCGCGGAAACCGACGGTAGCAATAGATTAAGACATATGATAGAAAGAAAAGAGCACTTTATTAAAGAGTGCGTGAAACGTAACTACGTTCGAATAGAATGGATCTGCTCGAAAAATCAATTAGCAGATATATTCACCAAAGCGTTGTGCGCTCAGCTGCATGATAAGCTGAGCACGAGAATAATGCTGGGAGATTAACTGATTTCTCTATTTGCAGGTTCGGAACCAGAAAACTGGGACTGAAGCCTGCCCGTAGCGTAAGTTTACGCTGGCCGTAACTGAGGCCAGAATGGTCGACAGCGGAAGCAGAGAAAAGTCCCGCTGAGACCAGAGTCAACATCGAAGAGCGTGAAGAACCACAGAGAGAAATCAGCCAAAGCAAGCAGCATGGTGGTGAGAGGGAGTGTTGGGATAGAGCACCAACCATGCTATGCTTATATAGTGTGTGCGTGTACCATCTGTACGGGCGGTACAGATGCTGTGTGTGAGAGCGGCGCTGCGAGAGCGCCCTTTATAGAGAGTGCAGTTAGTAGACTGCTAAACGTTGTGCGAGTTGGTTGATTGTGAATAAAGCTCTGAGTAATCGAAATACTTTGTCTTTGTCTTATTCCTTTATATCCACTCTGCTTGTATTTTATATATTAGATCTAGATTCCAATATATATATATATATATATATATATATATATATATATATATATATATATTCAGGTATCAACATAACGATTACCTGATGAATGGAGATGGGTCTTGATACAATTCTTGGTCATGTATTCTAATGGATTATTCTTTTCTCTCCTAAAATGTTAATTATCTCCATATTTAACTTTTTATGAATTAAAAATAATATCTAATTAAAATTTTATTTCAATAATAATTGTAATTTAATGATTAATTAAATAAACATGTAAACAATAATTCAATAGAAATTATTAATTATTAATGGCAAATTAATATATATATATAATTTATATCAGTATATATTTCATTAAAAAAGTAGAGACAAACGGTTATATACAGACGAGACATGACGGGCACCCAAAATTCAAATAAGTTCAGTTATTTTAAATTTCAATGTGCAAGTGATAGACAAAAACCTATAATTTAAGGTGCTATTTTTAAAGAAAAAAATTATTAAATAAATTCATCAAAAATGTAAAGCTTCCCAAAAGACAATTTGCTTCATCTCCCCTTTCCCAGAGTGGGACACGAGGGTATGAAGTATTTATATTTATATAATAAGATTCTTATATGTAAAGAAAATAAATATAAGGTAATAGTACAAACATATTAATTTATTACGTATTAATAATTAAACAAATCGTATAATACGTATGGCCTTCTTTATTTTTAATTTTAAAGGGCCATGTAAAGTATAAATAATTATAAAAATAATGATAAATTAAGAGTTTTGAAGGGGGTGGTTTGATTGTTCGTAAGTGATAATATTAATATTATAGATATAATCTGATGTTAATGCAACAAAGATAACTATTATTTTAGTTGCAAGGTGTCCAATATGCAAAATAGTGAAAAATTAGAGTGGAAAGAATATATAATTTTTACTTTAAATGAAAAATATAAAATCACCATCTTCTGGGAAAGTAAGCAGAACATTATGATTGTATATTTAATAGGATTGGTTTGTACATAGAGAGCAAGTACAGCTTCTAAATATAATGGCATATTATATTCTACATTATAATTATTGAAAAACAATATATATATATATATGTTTTTACAAAAAATATTTCTATATTATATGTCGTGATATTTTTGGCGGGAATATATGTATAATTTTTGTATTTTGACGTATTGACTTTATTTAATCTGACATATTTATTCCAAAAAATTACAATGTATGAAATACTAAAGAAAACTTTAGCTGTACAAGAATATATTTTAAAATAAAATTTTTATAATTACCTATTGAATAGATAGTAATGAAACTATTGAAAAGATACTTATTGAAAAAGATAGTAATTTCTAATATATAAGTGCTATTATCAAATAGTGTTACTTCATGAAAAATTATTTTAATATTTGAATCTGTAACAGTTTTCTTACAAAAAGTTTCTATAAAAGCTGTTTATTATATAAATTGTATAAATTATACAAAGTGCCAATCACTGTATAATAATGTGTAATATAAGAATAAATTTAAAAATTGCTTTATATAGATAACTATATATTTAAATATTTATAATATAATATATTAATTTAGGAGTTGTACTTACTCCTTACACAAAATTCAGTACTATAAATACACAATCATACTCTTCTACATTCCAAAATGATGATGGTTTTATGATATTTTACATTTGAATTAAAAATTATATATTCTTTTCACATTACTTTTTCTTATCCGTTTTATATAATAGGAGTGCATATCGAAGTAATAACTCAAATGCATCAATTACACGTTGTGAATACTCAAGACTCTCATTCCCTCCTAAAATTATGAGTTTTAATCGTAGCTAAAAGACTATCCTGCAAAAAAAATAAAAATGTTTGAAATTTTGGGAATTAAAGTGCTTTAGTTGTCATAAAAAACGATTATAAAAAATGTTTAGGATGTATATAAATATTAAATCTGCGTAGGCAATAATAACATTTTTGCCTACATAAATATTATATATACTTTAGGTAAGAAAAATAACAATTACTTTCCTATTATATTTTTATATATATATTTATTGGCTCAAGCTCGTACATGTCGCACCTCCCTGTAATTTCAAATTTCCGTATTACGTTACTATGTTTGCAATGTATTTGCATGCATGCATATATGCATGTGTGTATTTATGTGCATATAATATATATATATATATATATATATATATATATATATATATATATATATTCTGCACCAGGCTTCATAATTCTTTATTTGATTTGTACGGCATTGAATATTTTCTTCAGCGCCACCTATTCAAAAAATCAGAAATTAAAGTTCTCACTTTTTTATCTACAGAATTGACAACTTGCATTATAACCATAATAAAATCTTATATTTCGTTTTACTCCCTCAATTCTATGAATAGAAAGATGAAACAAAGTTCATTCGATTCATTATTCAATTCTACATCCGGGGCTATCCAAGTTTGATCGGGACTATACGTATAAAATTTATAATATTTGTTGTTATTTAATGTTACTGCAAAGCGGCGATGTCTATAGTGCAGACGACAGTTAGATAAACATTTTCTTATTTTTTTAAAGTAATTTTGAAACATATTATGAAAGCAGTAAGGGATACCCCCAATTGTAGAATTTTTCAAAGATTCGTATAAAATTTGTTTCAACATTGTAAAACGTAAAATGAGGACGCAAAACGAAATCTACGATTTACACATTTTCATTTCCGTTTTAATAGTTCATCGTGGCGCTGGGATCGCGGTATGGAGCACTCTTAAGTGACAAAATGACAATTGACACCATACGGGATATATATGTAGTATATAGATAGTATTAAAATTATACATTTTTGTACATTTATAATATACATTTATATTCAAGCGCCACCAAGCGGCATTTCTCGTTAATTTAATTATATATATTTATGCACATCGCATCAGATATCAAAATAGTATATATTATATATAGATGAGTTTAAGCAGAGTTTCATCAGGTTTCAGCTGGTTAAGTATATATTATCCGGTATTTTGGTATTATATTATTTGATTTTATTTCCATTGCTAATAAAATCCAAATAAAAATTGGTATTCTTAGTAGTTTACTAAATATGTCAAATCAAACGTTAAAGGAGAAAAACCAAAAAATTCGAGAGCGTATGCTCAATATTAGTAATATTAAATTTGTTACATTTCCTGTTGATTCACCATGGCTTCGACCAATTCGAATGAATTTCATACAAGATGGTAAAGTGAACAATTATGATATTATGAGAGTACATAACAGTGTCACTATAGTGATATTTAATGTAAGTCGCAAGAAACTTGTACTAGTTAAACAGTTTCGGCCCGCTACATATTCTGTTCATTTACCGGAAAAAATAGAAGAAATAGATGTTAAAAAGTATCCTCCAACACTTGGTCTTGCATTAGAACTTTGTTCTGGTATTGTAGATAAAGATAAGCCTTTAGTGGAAATCGCTCAAGATGAACTTCTAGAAGAATGTGGTTACGAAGCACCTATTTCTGCTTTTGAAAAAATCATAACGTATAGGTTAATAAGATTTATTGTAGAGGCTTTCTAAGGTGAAGACAAAGTGTATGCAAGATAAGCAAAAGCACATCTTAGAAGCTTGTTTAATTTTACTGAATTCATTCAGAATAATGTTATTTTCATTTTCATGGTTATTTTTCGCTTTTTTATTTGGAGAATTTGATTAACAAAATGTAAAAATAATGAAATTTCTTGAAAACAGTTATATAGTATTTTAAATGATAAATTGTAGTAGCATTCATTCTGTAGCTTTTCCTTATATAGCCTCTTAAAATTTTAATATGTTACCATGCTTTAGTTTATTATACTAAAAAACTTTTTGTTAAGTTTGGTTTAGTATTAGTTTATAATTTTATAAATCAAGTTATAGAAGGCTTGTATGATTTTGTGTAATCAACACTAAAGAACTTGTATAATTATTTGATATAAAAAAATTGAAAAAAATCATATTAATTTAATTTATTTTATTATTTTTGTAAATTATTAATTTTAATATATATTTAACAGTCGTGTAGATTCTTCATCTGGTAAAGAGACATTATTCTATGTTGAAGTTACAGATGAAATGAATACTCATGCTGGTAAGATGTTATTTTAATTGATTATATTAGTTATTGTATTAATATAATTATAATAAGCTTACTTGATATATTTTATTTCATGTAATTCTAGTTTGTTTTATTTTAGGCGGTGGATTAGATTCAGAAGGTGAATTGATTGAAATTATTGAAATGAGTGTAGATGAAGTAAAAAATTATATTAAATGTGAAGACGTTCAAAGTCCTGCTGGTTTTCTTCATGGTATTACGTGGTTCTTGATAAATAAGAAAGATCGATATGCATAGTTTTGATAAAAAGAATTTGTAAATAAGAAGGTATACATTCCTAATAATAAATAGGAAATTTTGAAAAAATTCGTTATATGATTTATTTGAAGTGGAAATTTATATGCAATCTTTCTTGAATACAGAACTTTCTTTTTAGCTTTGGCTACAGAATAACATTAATCAGCGAAATTAAATCGATAAGACGCTCTTATAAACAAAAAAGTGGTCGAAACTTTCAACCGAACCTATAGTAAGATTTTTATATTTTGACATATTCAATATGAATCAACAATAACATTAACGGAATTTATTGTTCCCTTTTTGAGAAATAAGACCGATTGGTTGATACTATTTAGAAAATCTTTAATGATTATGTATTTCTGGCTTAATTTTGTTAAATAGAAATCCCAATTTTTGTGATCAAATTTGTAGAGGCGATAATTTCAAATAAATAACTTTTTATAAATCTACATACAGATATGCATGTGTTTTTTAGCAATTGTGAATTTAAAATTGGCTGAATTTTTTAGTTTTAATATCGAAGGCAGACCAAGGAAACAGAGTAAAATATATATAAACCCAGATAACAGTAGTTCAGGCGAATGAAGTTCAAAATGGCCAACTTACCAACATTTTTTCCAACACACATTTTTTTGCACTAAATGATAACTGAGGATAAGTAGAATAAGACCCTAAATTTTTGGGATCGTAACCCATCGGGGACGTGTTTATTTATTGCAAAATAGCCAAAAATGCTTTATTTTTTACTTTTTCTTCAATAGTTTAAAAAATATTGCTCTAATCGAAAAATGTTTCGTATAAAAGTTGTGCAAGACATAATTGTGAACAAAAGTGCATTAAAAACTTAAAAAATCAATTTTTATATTGCTAAATAAACAATGAAAATAAAAAAATATTCGATATTCAAAGAGCTATAAAATTTGTTTAAACAATTGAAATTCCATAATAATGGCATAAATAGATGTTTTTTTATCTACTCATAATGTGTTTCAAATTATAAAGTGTAATTTTAATATGGCGACCAGTTGCAAAATTATTTATATTAAAAATCAAAGCTGAAACGACCAGATTTTTAAACTAAATATTTATATTTAGTGAAAAACACCGTTCCTAGAGACACTATCTCGGAAGTTTATAGCGCCAAAATATTTAACCAAAATGCATTTTATTAAGTTTAAATAAAGAAAAATGTTGAGTCTTTGCACATTGTTATATGACGAATAGAAGTTGATAAAAATTTTGTTTATTACTTGCCATTTAATTAAAATTTTAACTTAAAATTAGGTAAGGCGCAAGTAAAACAATTAACCTATTTTTACATTTATTAATGTATTCTAAGTGATTAGTAATTATGATAAAATGAAACATTCAGAAAAAGTTTTTACATGTGTGTCCACACGCTTGGAAAAAATGTTTTTTCAAGAAAATGATATAAATAATAGATTATATAGACGACTATCATAGGCATAAGAAAGTAAAACACAATTTTGTTGTAGAGTTTAATATTCAATATGCATATTAAAACAAATTTTATATTTGAAAATCCTTTTTTTTTATTGTCAACTTTTATTATTTGTGAAATTTTAATTAATTCATATTTTTATAAAATTTTATATCCTTTTCGAACTTTCGGTACTCATCGAAAATTCGTTTATACATAAAATGAACGAATGAAATGAAATGAAAATGAACGAGCCTTAGAACAGATGACTGTTTTTTGAAACTTTAACAAGTTTTACAATAAATTCTTATTTCTTTATAAAAAATGATAGAAACTTATTTGTACACCTAATATTTCTAAATTGAGATTTCGATTTTTCAATCAATGAAAAAAATTATTTATCACTTTTTATCGATAATTTTCCAAAACATATCTACTATTTATACCTAAGGAATTGTTTCCCGCCGGTATTTTTGGCTAAAAAGTAGTTTTTAATATAAAACTCCGTGTATGACTACAGAAACTAGTCAGAAACACTTAGTGTTTCTAAACAGAAACATATAGTATAGTAAGACGCTTTAATATAATAATAGCTATAGAATACTTATATAAATACATAGCAGATAAAATCATGCCTGATGATGCAGCAGACGAAATTAAAACCAGTATTTCATCAAATTAAAGTTAGCTTTTAGTTTACATTCTCCAGTTTTAAATGAAGTAATTAACTTTTTAAGTTAAGTTACATTTGTATATTTTGCTTTAAGTTAAAAAATTTGAAAAAGGAGATTTAGATTATTATCACTGATGTGCAAATGTCATTTACATAAAATGCGGCGGCTGATAGTTGGGAAAACTTCACAGAGAGGTGGACAGGTCTGTGTAGTACTGCACATCATCATATGCGCGAGAAGCATACAAGAAGCCCAGGCGTGGAAGGCCGGGATAAAGCCAAGAAAAATAATGGACCGTAACACGGCCGCACTCACACAACGCTCGTTGCAGTGAAAGTATTTGCGTTTAGCGTTTAGAATCGTATTAAAGCTTAACCTCTCTCGATGGCAAACACGATACTGATTCACGCATGCTGTGAATGTTCGTGATCCTCATGACACACCCACATCTTGATTATAGCGCCTCCGATTGGCGAGGTAATGTTTACTTGTAGA
The DNA here is from genome assembly GCA_018907035.1 of Sycobia sp. Sy_11. Classification (NCBI taxonomy): domain Eukaryota; kingdom Metazoa; phylum Arthropoda; class Insecta; order Hymenoptera; family Epichrysomallidae; genus Sycobia; species Sycobia sp. Sy_11. The sequence goes on from JACCIC010000097.1 coordinate 484,739, forward strand.
ATCAGTTAAAATGTAGACATTTGTGTCGAGTTTTGCAACGATGTTAAAAGGCGCATCGAATTTTGGGCCAAGATTGACGCTGGCGCTTTGTGTGGCAGATGAGAGTATGCGGTTGGTTGCGCTGCTATACGCTATCGCCAATCGTGTAATGAACTTTGCGACGTTTCGCATTATAATAATGATCTTGTCTTTCTTGGGCTTTTAGCAACCTATCCGCTGCTTTCGTGTGGAGATCAGGTTGCTTATCCATGCGCCCTTTCCAGTTCTGCAAAGCAGCCTCTTCTAGCACTAAATGTGTGCGCTGCTCATCCTGGAAACCATGTGTGCCAGCAACTGAGGGATGACGACTCATGTTGAGGAATGCCGCATTTACACGTTGACCCTCTTCGAATCGAAATTCAGTACCGTTAGCCGATAGGGAAACTTAGGGCGTACCAAAGCGTACAAATATGCGATCTTTTAACTCGCAGCGAATCGTTTCCGTATTCGCCTTCAGCTTGGGGATACATTCTATCTAACGAGTGCACAGATCCATGATACTCGTATCCTCATGGTAGATTGTGGAAACCTGCCCATTACTATTACTACCCAAGAGCGAGTGACCGTTCGATAGTCCATTAAGATAGCTGGTGTAACCTGCTGTACCTTATAACACGTCGTTCAATAAATCCCAAGACTAACCCAGGGATGGTGCTAGTAGTACCAATCTGGCTACGTTTCCCTAAAGTACGAACCTTTACATGAAACGTGTAAAAATTTCACGTCGATCGGACGACCAACAGCAGAGTTATCGTGGTTATAGTAAAGTCAATTTGTAATTTGTTTGAAAAATGGAAAAAGCGAGTTTTACGTGTTGATAAAAGAATATTTTTAATGGGTAAAAACACCATAGAAGCCCAGCCATTGTTTGAAAAACATTATTCAGACTCTTCTCCATTCGAACTAACGATATGTCGGTTGTATATGTATCGTATGCTGAGTTTAAACGTGGTCGTACGGACACAAGCGATGCAGAATGTTCGGGTAGGCCATTGGAAGCCATTAATGGAAAATATGAGTGAAGTGTTAAAAATCGTAATGAAATATCGCAAAGTGAAGGTTCGTAAGATTGTAGTAATGATACAGATATCATCTGGAAACGTATTTACAATCCTTCATGAAAAATTAACCATGAAAAAGTTTTCTTTCAAGTGTGTTTCGCGATTGCTTTCAGCGGAACAAAAACAGCAACGAGTCGACGATTCAGAGAACTGTAATAAAAAGGATCTCCTGCATCGATACTTTACCATGGATGAAACATGGATACATGATTTTACTCCGGAGACGAATTGACAATCATATGAGTGGTATATGACTGGTGAAAGCCGTCCAAAACGTCCAAACACGCAGCAGTCTGTTGATAAAGTCATGGTGTCTGTTTTTTGGGATATATGACGTGATTTTTATTGACTACCAGGAAAAAGGTAAATTGATCAACAGTAATTATCATATTGATTTGTTGATACGTTTAAAGAAGGGGATTGCAGCAAAACGACCGCATTTGAAGAAGAAAAAAATCCTTTTTCACCAAGACAATGCACTATGCGAGAAGTCCATGAAAGCAATGGCAAAATTGAACGAGTTGCGCTTTGATTTGCTTTCCCACCCCCTGTATTCACCAGGTTTAGCCCCCAGTGACTACTGGCTCTTTTCTGATGTCAAAAACATGCTCCAGGGAAGAAAATTTGACTCGAATGAGGAGGTTATTGCCAAAACTGAAACCGATTTTAAAGTAAAGGATAAATCTTTTTATAAACATGGTATAGCAAAGTTGGAAGGGCGTTGGAACGATTGTTCATATATCTTGTGGCATCCGAAATGGTCGGTTATCGGCCGTTCAATGAGATTCATGAAGGACGGTACGACAATTTTCTTTAGGCACGACTTGTTTCCGCCCTTCTTTGTCATCTACTAGATCTTCAATGACAGGATCGGAACGATAATAGTATAGTCGTTTCTCTATGACCTTATACCATGGGTGGTTGGTTAGATCGCTCACCAGTTTCTTACGAAGGCGCAAATACCAACGATTTTGTATATCAGTAACGCTGAGAGAGGCGGACTGGCAGGGCGGTTCGTCTTCGTACAAACGAGATAGGGCGTCTAGTACACAATTCAACGTACCTTTCAGATGGATACTTTCATAGTCATATTCGTATAATTCCAAGGCTCAACGGGCGAATTTTCCCATAGCGTTGCGCAATGAGTACAGTTAACGAAGGCAACTGTGATCAGTTATCACTTGAAAGTGATAGCCCTCGACGTACGGATGAAACGTACGCACAGTCAACAATACGGCGAGGCAATCATGTTCAATGACGATTGGCGTAGGATAGCACGCGCTCCTCGTTATCAACTGTTTGCGTGAGCACAGCGCCTAGTCCCGATTCGCTACGATGATGAATTCGGCATAACTTCTACCGGGAGTTGGACTTTGGGCGGGAAAATACGATGCCCGGGTGCCTCTGGACGACATCCGCCGAGAGTTTATCTTCGGACTGTAGAATACGATAATGAGGTATTTCGATACAACTTCTACGGGGAGTTTGTCTATGGACGGTAGAATACGATGACAAGGTGTCTCGGGATCACTTCTGCGGGGAGTTTGACTCCGGACGGTAGAACAAGATGTCGAATTTGTTGAGACGACTTCTGCGGGCAATTCTGTATTCGAGCAGTAGAATCTGATGTTCTGGTGTTTCTGAATGACTTCCAAGGGGAGTTTGTCTCCAGTCAATGAAGGACGACGTTAAGGTGTGCCGTAATATTTCTGCGGGGTGGTTCGTATTTAGACGGCAGAATGAGGTATCTCTAAACGATTTTTAAGGTGTGTTTGTCTCCGGACGGTAGAATACGAAGATAAGGTGAATCAAGACCTCTTCTACGGGGATTTTGTCCTGACTTGGAGAGATCTGTTCACTTTTCTAAAACTGCCAGTTAAACATTAGGACATGATATTTATAAAATTAATTGAAAATAAATTGTCATCTTTGGCACGACTAGAGTGGACACACTTAGTTAAAAGAAATTGCGATAATAAATTCCCAACATTTGTAAACTTTAACAAATTCTTAGAGTCTAGGAATCAAAGTCTAGATGCCGTCGAGGTTTTGGATGAGTTTTTCAGAACTGAACATAGCTACATTGAGAAATTTCGCATTAAAAATAATACTAGAGTTGCTAAAAAATCTAGTTCATTTAATAAAAATACGTTGACACACGTCACCACATTAAATTCGAAAAGAAATAATGCTATACCTTGTTCCCTTTGTCAACGGCCGCATTTTGTGAACTATTGCAAGAAGTTCGCAGATCTTATACCAGCCAAGAGGAAAGCATTTGCAGCATAATCTAAGCTCTGTTTCCATTGTCTAAGTTCTAAGTTTAGAGTTGAAGATTCTTCCTGAAAAGATAGCTGTTACATTTGCGGTTACAAACATTATACGAAGCTTCATTCTGAGGAATTCGGAAGTAAGACAACTGTTTGTCTTCGTAAAATGAAAGCCGGTCCCTCAACTTCGATTCACTTTACTGCTTCAGATAATCGGATTTCTTAACCGTTGCTAGCTACTGCAGTAGTGGTCATTGAATCCTCAGAAGGTGCCCATACTACGGCTCGAGTCTTATTAGATTCGTGCGCCGAGAACTTCATATGCGAAACTATGGCTAAAATATTATCTTTAAACTTTAAACCAGTAAACATTACCATATCAGGTTTGAACGGCACGACTAATGCTATCGCTCGTGCTGAAGTACAGCTTACCTTGAAATCTCTAATAAATCCAGAGTTTTCTCTTAATTTCACAGGTCTAGTAGTGAAGCGTATCTCCAATTTTCTGCCAAGAGACAAAATCGTTTCTGGACATTTGGACCACATCCATGCGCTGCACATAGCTGACCCACACTTTGGGCAACCAAATACGGTGGATTGCATTCTAAGCTCGTCTGTTTATGGCGCCGTGCTTTTGCCAGAAATACGTCGAGCTCAATTTCCAAATACTGGTCTGGTGGCACTATTGTCTGTTTTTGGTTGGGTTTTAATTGGGAACGCAGACACCGATAATAGCACGGAAACAACGGCACATCATTTAGCAGTAGATCATCAGCTTTCTGAGGCAATCAGGCGCTTCTGGGAGTCAGAAGAAAGTCCTCAGGAAAAGCACATGTATCCTGTAGAACAAATATGTTGCGATCATTTCAAAACTTTGTATTGTAGAAATTCTGATGGTCGCTTCATAGTTAAACTGCCCTTTTGCAATGAGCCTAAGCTCATAGATTCAGACAAAATTGCCAAAATTTGTATGAATTGACTGGAATGTCGTTTTCGTAAACAACCTAAACTTTGCATCGCTTACCATGCTTTTATGCAAGAATATGTTGAGCTTGGGTATATGGAACTTCTTCCATCAGATGAATGGGAGGTTGACGACGGATTCTTTTGGCCTCATCATTCAGTATTCAAACAGAAGGTTAGCAAAAAAATAAGGGTTATTTTTACTTTCTTTTTACATTCGCTTTCTAAAGAGTAGAAAAGAAAAGCTTGTTTGTCGACTGAGGACATCTCAATAGCAAATACTACTTTAATTAGATTGATCCAAAAATCTTTTATTTTCAATGAGTTGCGAATTTTGCCTTCAGGACAGAAACTTCCGTCAACAAATCTATTACGCAAATGAATACCTTTTATTGGTATTGATAATTTGCTTCGTGTAGGTGGTATTTTGTACAATTCTTTCTTATCTCAATCAGAGAAGCACCCAGTGATTCTATCAAAAATGCATTATGGTACCCCTTTATTTATCAAAATAGCTCACCTTTGTACTTACAAAGCTGAGCTACAATTTCGCAAAGCTATTTACAGAGAAGTTATTGGATAATGTATGCTGATAGTATTATTCAAAAAGTATTTCGTCAATGTATCATCTGTGTTCGATATAATGTTCACACTCAGGAGCAGTTGATGGGACCACTTCCTGCAACTAGAGCAAGACCTGCTCGACCCTTTCAACACATTGGAGTCGATTTTGCAGGCCCCTTTTGAATTAAGGCGGAATTAAGGCGTCTTCTGGAAGGGGACAAAAATCCTTTAATGGGTATGTGTCAGTTTTTGTATGTTTGGTCGTTAAAGCAGTTCATTTGGAATTAGTATCTGATCTGACCGCACAAGCATTTTTAGCTGCGTTTCGGAGGTTTACTGATCATCGAGGTCTCTGTAAAGTAATTGACAGTGATAATGGGCAGAATCGTTCTGGGTAGTGAAGCTGATATTCAGCGTCTCTTTACTAAAGCTTCTGATTCAGGACAAATAACTGCATCTACTCTGGCCCAAGACCAGATGGAATGGCGTTTCATTCGTCTCAGAGACCCTAATTTTGGTGGCATTTGAGAAGCCAACGTGAAATCTTTCAAAAGACATTTGTATAGACCTTGGCTGGTATTAAGGCGTATTTCAATTCTAGATCACTCAGCGCACTTAATTCGGATCCTGCAAATGTGAGTGCAATAACTCCGGGTCATTTTCTCATTGGTGGTCCACTTGTAACACTCCCTGATCCATTTGTTGAAATTGACGATACTCAAACTCTCAGCTCCAAATGGAAGTTCACGCAGCTGATAAGAAATCATTTGTGGCAGAGATGGTAAAAGGGACATCTTGGTCAGTTACAACAGAGAACCAAGTGACTTAAGCCTAATTATTGCTTTGAAATTGGTGATTTGGTTCTATTCAAAGATAACTTGCTTCCTCCATCAAAATGGCCATTAGGACTTATTACCGCCTTAGATTAATTACTTCTGAATACAAGTGATCAGTCAATAGATTAATTTTGCTTCCAGTTCATGGCAATACATCGGCCAATCTATTGGCATTATAGTCAAACTAATAGATGTTCATGAATTACAACGTTTTTCGCTTATTTTTGCATATCACACGAAATTATTCGTTCGAGGTAGCCGGTATATTCATGCTACTTAGATTATAATCGTAAGTTTCAAGTCTGGGAACTGATATTCAGTTTTGCCTTACTGAAGCAGACAACGCAATGTCAATATAAATTCCAATACTACGAATACGGCCTGGCCCTTTATGCCTTAGTTGTCTATCCGCAATCGAGATTGGACACTGACAATTATAAGTAAGGCATGCCTCCGCGCTGGATTCGATTTTTCAGAGTGCTTCTAGACTGATCTTAAATTCACTTATTTTACTTGCTTGTGAGAATATCGACAATATAGAGTTGGAGAAGTCGACTTAGCTTACCGATATTGCTCTTGGAAGGTGTTGACGTCCTACTTGACTTATATACTTCCAAACAACGAAGTGGCGCAGCCAGACTGTATAATTTGATGACGAGGTTTTTCAAAACAACTTCTATGGGGTTTTCGTGTTCCTGTGTATCATTCGAACACCAAACTGCCCGTAGAAACCGTATTTAATTATATATTTATATTATATTTTAAATTAAATACCGTGAATATTTAGTTCACGATACCAACTGAAATCGATGGAAAATAAATGGTCTCCGAAATAGTAAGTTTTTAAAGTGAAATCTGAGTTATTAACTTTTTAAAGTAGACGTTGAGATTGTATTTTCTTGTACGCGAGGATCGACACATATAGATTTATCCATAGAGTATTAAATATACAGTTTAAATTAAATTTAGTTAAATTTAATTAAATATAAAGTTTAAATATAGATTTAAATATAGAGCATTTTAAAATATTATCTCGAGCGAAGCCGAGACGGGGGATTTTAGTATATATGTATATTAAAGTAACTGACTTATCAAATAGTTAAGTACTGTCTATGTAAAAAATTCTCTATGTATAAATCTATTAGCTATAGATAATTTTACCTGTGATAATGTTTCTGCAGAAATAGATCAAGAATGCCGCCTCAGGGCCCGCCGAAACCTTGTCAGTGGCGTGGCTATATTCAGTTAGGCTTGGCATATTTCCCTCATCCAATTTTTCTTGAATCTGTATGATTTTTATGAAACTAATTTCGTCTATTGTAAGAACTTTAGACGTAAATTGAATATTTATTCTTAAATGCAAGAAAACTTCATAGATCATGGTTTGCTGAATTTATTTTTAATTTATCTTCATTCTATGTCACGAAATGTGACGTGGACAATAAATATATATAGATATAGTTGTATGATTCTGTCCAATGCGATGTTGCTGTTTTTGTTTGAATCATACAGAGGCTAAGTCAAAAAATATCTAAAATGCGCACGAGCATCAGAAAGCAATTCAAATAGAATACCAGCTTCATAATGCAGATGAAGTTTTCATTCTGCAAAAAATCAAGACTTTCCTTTCTTCCATTGTAGACATTTCAAATTGAGTCTTATGATTTTGTGCTAAATTGGATATTCCATAATTAGTTTAAAAAATTTATTTTTCATATTTAATGCTTATATAATATTGTAGGAACAGAAAGAGAAAATCTACTAATTATTTCAAATATTAAAAATATAAATAATAAAATAAATAAAAAATTAAAAAGTTAAACAGTCACACGTTTTCTAAATTATAACCACAAGATATATAAAATTTGTAAATAAATAAGATTTACATTCTACAATGTTTTGCAATAGGATAGAATTTGAAGTTTATATTTTCTACAATATGTATTATCAATAAAAAATGTATAAGTATTTTAAATAATTCTAAGTTATGATACGAGCTTAAACATATTTTCAAAAAATACGAGTATGACGTAAAGTTAAATGTTAACGTAGTTGATCAACCCATGTCTCTGATACTACATATTAAATATAATTCAAAAATCACATACATTATTTAGTTTCCTTCACGTTCAAACAGCATACTTTTGATGTATATTTATTTTAATCTACTCTGTATTATTACTTACTGATATTTTAAAAAATTCATGAAATTTAAACATAAATTATCTGAATTACTTATGTATAATAGAGTAATTAGAATAATTTATTTTATTCTGAAAATTATAGTATAACATTTTATATTTATATATTGATTGAAAAAGACATTGTAGAAAAAAAATTTGGTGAAAAAAAAAGTATGAGATAAAACAATTTGTATAAAAATCATTCCAGTTTAAAAAAATAAGAAAAAAATCTAGAAAAAATTAGTTAAAAAATGACTGACATACATGTTGCCTCCCAACTATACACGACACTCCCCGTGCAAGTCGTTCCCAATCATCTGGAAATCGCATTCTATCATCCGAACACGAAACTCCCTGTAGAAATTGTCCCGACATAACTAAACATCGTTTCATACCAACTAAACACTCCAGTAGAAGTCGTCCCGAGAAAGCTAGACATCGATTCTTAAAATTAAACACAATACTCCCTGTAGAAATCGTTCGAAAAGACCTAAATATCGTATTTTACCGTCCCAACACGAATCTTCCCATAGAAGTTGATTTTCTCACACCTGGACGTCGTTTTCTATTAACTAAATACAATATTCCCCGTAGAAATCGCCCAGAGACACCTGGACATCGTATTCTATCATCCGAACACACAACTGCCTATAGAATTCGTCTTGAAGCAACGAGGTATCCACGGAAACCGTATTTAAAATGTGTATATATAATATGTACAATATAATATACATACAATAATATATATATATATATATATATATATATATATATATATCGTATATTTTCGTTTTTTCAATTGAATACGTGAATACGTGAATTTTTTTTCGTAGTGATGCCAACAGAAATTTAAGCAAAGTATTAGTATCCGAATAGCATATTTTGAAGCAGACAATGGATATTGCTCTTTTATGCAGAAGCGATGATATATTCATAGTTTCAAGGTTATTGGTAAAGAATCCTATTTTACCATCATTGATTTTGTTCAAAAACAAAAAAACATAGTCTCTTGTCACAATTCTGAAGGTAATAGAAGGTATAAAAATAAAAATATAATTTGTCATCACAAACTATATTCAGTATGATTTAGCATACAGAACCATTTTATAAGAGAAGGAGAAAAAAAGACAGATAAATAGAGATCGATAGAGAGAGAGAGAGAGAGAGAGAGAGAGAGAGAGAGAGAGAGAGAGAGAGAGAGAGAGAGAGAGAGAGAGAGAGAGAGAGAGAGATTTCCACGTAAGAGAAAATAAAATTTACAAAAATCAAAAGATATCCATAAGGTGTGAGTGCAGTGTCAGATTAACCTGAAGAACAAAAAAGGTTATAACAATTAACGCCACACATTCTTTAGGATACGAATCCCAAAGTTGGATATGAACATTCGTCTGAGCTGACCTGGATTAATACTTTAAGCGGACTACTTTGAGTTGATGTTCGTGATTCAAGACGCCACGTAGTGGACGCTGGTGAAACTGATTGTTAAGACCATTAACTTAATTTATTGATGAAAGTCAAATCATATTTAATAAAAAAACATAGCTTATGTCTTTCCCAAAATAATATAGAATCTATATGTGAAATTTCAGAAAAATCAGTTCAGTAGTTTTTTCGATTATCGTGTACAAACAAAAACACGCTTTGTCTTTATAAATTAGTATGAATTATGATATGATATGATATGATATGATATGATATGATATGATATGATATGATATGATATGATAGGGGAGGGCAGGGCTTGTAGACACCGTTTTTTGATTCACATTAAAAAAAATTCTATATAATTTTTTAGAGCAAAAACTACACCGATTGAAAGTTGAGTATCTAAAGATTTATTTGAAAAAATTTTAATTTTTAATAACAATTATTTGTTTCAAAACAAAAAAAATATGAAACGAACAAATCGGAGCATGGCGGACCACAGATGGTTTTTCAGCGGGGCACGATAGGCACGAGTGATTTAATGAAAAGAAACCAAATTTTTAATTGTATATTTATATTAATTTCTAAATGCGAATATTAACAAGTGAGAAAAATAACAAAATATAATTATAAATGGTAATAAGAATGTTAATGATAAGAATCTCGGAATCTTCTGGAGTTATAAATAATTAACATTAAAATTTTGAACTTGAAGCCTACGATGGCTCGATCGCTAGAGCGAAGGACTAGTAACTTGGTGACCCGAGTTCAATCCCGGTCTCGGCCGATTGATACAGGCACCGCTGTAATAATTTTCATGTGCTTTGTTTACAAACACATCGTAGACCTCCGTCGCTGATTAGCACCGATATTTGGAAGCATAAATAGAACGACGTTAAATAACATAAAAAAAAAAAAAAAAAAAAAAAAAATTTTGAACTGCAATAGGTGGATTCATTAGTTCATATTCTGTATTATTGGGTATAGTCAAATCAGAAAAATATTAAAAATAAAAAAGAAAAAACACAATATATATTATTTTATACGAGAAAGAACATCTATGCACGAGAAAAATTATCTTAAGAATGAAGCCTTTTCAAAAACAAGAAATTTTAGGCATTTTGTCGTATTCGCATGTCGTGGATGCAGGTTATATTATAAAAATGACTGCCAAACATGCCCCGCCTTTGGGTGCCGATCATGCCCCGCTCAACAACTTTTTCTAATTTGTCAATAATTGCATATTTTGCAACAATGTTAGAAAATTAAAAATATATGAATCGATTGAAAAAATCCTCAGCTTTCTAACGGTATTCATTTCATATATTAAAAATGTAATTTTCTTGTTCAATTTGGTGTTTGTAAGGATAGCTAACAAAAAATTTCTGAGCACTTTTTAAAAATTTATTAATAACTTAATTAAAATAATATATTTCATTAAAATTTTTTGGTATATAAAAAATTTACATTATTCTTAACAATTTCACACATTTTAGTAATAAAAATTTATTTTAAATAAGAACAATTATATAACCAACTGACCCGCCAACCCACGCATGTCCCCTTTACCCTACATACATATATATATATATATATATATATATATATATAAAATTTCCTGCATATATATATATATATATATATATAGAGAGAGAGAGAGAGAGGCAGAAAACTGTTTCTTTCTCTCTGCTCCAGGCTTGAAAAATGATATTTATATTAATTAATAAATAAGTTATATAAATTTAAAAAAATTAATTGATAGATAAGCGTTCAAAGCATAAAATTAGCCAAAACAAGTATTTGTCTATCTGGGATCCGCCACACCATTCAGATAATCAAACAAGAATTTTTTTATATTGTTGATTATAACAATTAATGTTTAATTACTATATTTTGTTATAAAGTCTTATTGAACATATAACTTTTTTTAATCTACTGTTATTCTTTTTGCTAGACTAAATCATCTCTTTATCTGTATAAATTCCTTGATAATGTTTTATAACGTTAAATTTCAAAATATATATAATATTATATTAGTTTATATTTTAAGCTAATAAAATTATTTATTATTCATAATATGTTTATTTTATATATTTATGAGAAATATAAGAGAACGTAATAATCTCCTGAAAGGTTTTAAAAATAAAATATTTCCTTAAAATTCAATAAAAAAATGTAATAATAATAATTAATATTTAAGATTTTTAACATTTAAATTACATTATGTTTAAAATATATACGAATGTTTAGGTATGTTTGGAAAGTAAAACAGTGAGATGAGATCACATACATTTGGTGACCATATTTGTTCAGTATAAATAATAAAGAAAACAGATGATTGCATCCATAATAAATATAAACATTAAGTATTTTCCTTAGTGTTTTGTCATTTTCTAAAATGTCCAAAATTTGTATAGGAAGAATATATATATTCATTACATACACATTTTTACATGTGTAAAGAACATATATATAAATATTATTAATGTTATATTAATGTAAATGAGATTCGGTCGATTTTTACTACAAATTAGATGTAAAAATCAGGCTGCTGCAAAAAACGAAAAATAATATAATCTTATAGCAAATACTATTGGGGCATTTTCGACGATATTATCCGACTAAGCCCTTTTTAATCAACTCTATAAATTAAAAAAGTCAACACGCGTGAAAAGGAGTTCATTGATATAGTTAAATTGTGATGTGTGGCACTGGCTCTGAAAATTCAAATTGATTCATCAGGTGAGATGTGCTGGATATTTTCACTGAAGACACTTGAATGTGATAATATCAAAGATATATTATTTCACGAAAAATTAATTTAATTGTACTTATGTCGACTGCCCATATACAAATTAATAAATATTTTTTTATTGATCTTACAGTCCAATGAATTCAATCTAAAAATAAAATAAAAATTAAAAATAAAAATTAAATTAAAATTACAATGACAGTCAGACTGTTCTTGTTTACATTCATCCCCGCAGACTAATCTGAAAATAAAATATTAGCTGAAAAAATTCTTTGTTAGTAAAGTGCAGTCTGACTGTCCCCAACACCCTTACCTAATTGAAGACTTGCCCAACGTTTCGAGCACGCTACGGCTCCTCATCAGAGACTGGGGAGTCAGTCATCAGTTAATCATCATACGTTAAACTCGAATGTACTGCCGAGTCGGGAAATAAAGTAAACAAACACGCCCTTGCTCACTGTTCAAAACGTTAATACTGAGTTAATTGACTGAGAAATAATTTAATCAGTATGAGACCAACCGGGAACATGGAATCAATTCTCCAAATATCGCCACAGAAGTTGTACGAGGAGTTTGAGCGTTGGTTGGATGCTCAAGACACCTCGTATTTCGGCGAGGTGGCTGAAGATGAGAGATATTTCCCTCAGCCCACCCCACAGACAACAACGGCAGCGGTAGAGTACCAGTCGACTAATAAAGCGGTACTCGAGGCTATGGCCAGGAGGCCAATGGTGCGGCTGGAGCGACTACAGATGTGTCCACGACCATTGAGATTTCCACCGCCGCTGATCACACTCCAGCCAATTCATCGGCAGCAGTGGGACACGTCTTTCACGGTGCCTCCGAATCCGGCCGAAGGATTCCGTCGGATTCCGATCTCGGAGCCCCCGCGGCTCAGGACGGTAAAAATTCCGAATGGCCGAAGGTCGTGATCCCGCCGGGAGTGCGAGAATATAAGGCCCGAGGCGATATTCTCAGATAGCGGGCAACAAGTCTCAGCACACTCCGGGCTGGACGCGGTCACGTAGAATAAAATCGGAAATAAAATTATAATATGCTCACGCGGAGCGCTAATTTTAAGTTAGAAATATAAATGTAAATATTTTATAAATCATATAATAAATGTATTTTATGATTTGCTGTTTCAGCGGAAAATGGCGCGACTAAACAAGTTGAAAAAGCGGCTAGCGCGGCAGTTGTTAATAAATATTATATTATTGTTTTTTCTCGCTAATACATTCGAAGAGTTTATTTAAGTCTCAATATCCAGCACAGTCGGGAAAAATAAATAAAAATAATAAAACAAATCCAATTTGAATTCTGGCGAGTTGAGCGAGAGTGAGAATTGAATTTCGTGGTACGGTGCGTAGTCGAACAAACTTGGTGGCGTGTTGAGCGACCAAAGGCCTAGGCGTGTTAAGCGTAGGCCAAAGTACAGTACCTACCGTAAATAATTAAAATTAATAATAAATAAATTGAGCTTGCACAGGCGAACCTAGTGGCGTGTTGAGCGACTAGGGGCCGAGGCGGGTTGAGCCGGAGCCACTCGCTTATGCAAATAAAACAAATAGAACATTGCCTTTGGCGGGGTGAAAAGAACCCGATGGCGTGCTGAGCGATCGGGGCCGAGGCGCGTTGAACCGGACCACGAATTAGCTCTCACCAAAGCACTATGTTACAAGATATTTTTCGACGAGGGTATGTTTGCCGCCAGAGCGAAGTGAGGGCGTCAAATTACCCGAGTCGGAAAACGCATATTTTGCTCCCGTGTGAACATACTATTTTCCCATATGAGGGCGCTTTATCTTTCTCAAAGAAATGCACACAAAATTGAATAGCAAACTTACAGAATTAAATAATGTCAAATCCGCGCTCCCATGTGTTAGTCATGCTTAGATAGAGCGATCATATATAATATCTAAAGATCCTGATGTTGCCCTAACATAAAATGTAATTCGTTGGATTTGAAAAAATATAATATTATCGGTTTTCTCTTAAGGTTATTCCTGCAATTTACTTGAATTTAATAGCATTAAAATAAATGATTTCCTCTTATTTAGAAATTGATATAGTATGTGAAGAAGAGATGTATGATTGGGTGGTGGGGGTGCAGGACGTGAAACCCTTGTCGAGGATTGGGGGGCGGAACCCCCTTTTTCTAAAAATAAATAAAAGTAATCAATTGAAGACTATAAGTTTGTTAATAATCTACTCTTAAATTTTAATTTAAAAAAATTTAATAGTATTGTTAAAGTTCTTACGAACATAATATGTATAAGTGCTGCATCAATGCACGGTACAGTGATAGAAGTGCAGCAGGAACCTAAGACCTTTTTCATATACCTGCATTTGATGACATTCCGCGCACGTTTGCCTGCAAGAAGGAGCGGCAGTTTTTCCAGAGGATTTGACAGTATGAATAAAGCCGTCGAGAAAGCAATATCGCTGCAGCGTTTTATTTACTAATAAAGATTGTTAATTTGTCTAAAAATATACTAATTATTATCTTATATTAAACACTAATCTGCATGCATACAATAAATAAAGAATAAAATCGTACAATCCTAATAAGTAGAATTTAAAATGTGCATCATTGTCTGGCGCGGGATCCTATAAACGGACATCTTCCCGGATATAAAGATGTGTGCGCCACGCTTCCCGAGGAGTTCTTTCATAAGGATAACCGGGTCGCAAAAGTGAAACACGGAGCGGCATTCTGGTGCTGGGCGGGGGCGGTATGCGCGCGGACCCTCGTTGGGGACATCCTCCACTGCTAACCACACATATGCAATCATAACCCAATTCACCCACTTTACAGTTTTTGTCACCCATGTCTCTGCTACCTAAATTAGGGTGAAACGGAAGGGGACGGGCTCCTTTCTGATCTGTAAGGGGGCCTATGACGCTTGCGTCGTTTATTTATTTATGCAGATCAAATCTTGTCGTCTGATAGTTCCCCCTCACCTTTTTTCAGGGAGGTGGAAGGGGCTCCAAACGGAGCTCAAGACGGTCCACCGTGCTTGCCGAGCGGCGCATGCCTGGGAACTACTAAAGGAAGATCCTGGGTGAGGAGGTGAGTCTTCAGGTTGCGTGCCTGGGTGACCCGAACCATCTTTCGCTCTCGCTCACGGCAGGTCGGGCGGCTGGGTGCCTAGCCAGTACCAGTAATTCGGCATGAACGAGGCATGCTTTATCCCCCAGCTATGTAAAAGAGCCTTACATGAAGGTTCAAGCCAAAATGACTCCTTCAGGCAAGTGTTGGGGAGTCATTCTGGTGAGCTCGCCGTTGAAGGGTCCATGGAGGTTGGCCACGTGGAGGAAAGAAAACATGATAAAGAAGAATGGATTTAGTATACAACAATAAAGAAGAGTTAAGGAGCACGGAGGAATAGGAGACGACTCACGGCGGAGATTCTGGCCGCACGCGTGCGGGACTGGCGGGTGGTCGCAGACTATACGGCCAGCGATCACCAATATATCACCTTCCGCGTTGATGATGCCACGCCATTCAGGGTGACGTTTAAACGTTGCCCAGCCAGATGGATGGTCGTGAGGATGGATCACGAGAAGTTTTCCCAGGCGTTAGAACGCGGACAGCACCTCCTAGTTTCATTATCAAGGAGCGGAACGTTTTTAGAGCGTGTGAAAGCGGTGACGGTAGCTACAATGCATCTGATCCGCTAAGTCTGCAAGCAAGCGATGCTGAGGAAATTCGCGGGTCGTTCTCGCCGACCGACTTATTAGAGAACGGATTAAATCGCGGAGCTGCGGCGGCAATTCCTACGGCTGCGCTGCGTAGCGCAAAGGGCTCAAAGGCGCGACCGTGATGTAGCTCTTAGGATCGCCCAACATCTAACGGCGAAAAAGACTCTAAAGCGAGCCATCAAATCTTGTAAACACGGATGCTAGAAAAAGCTGGGAGAAGATCTGAAGAACGACCCATGGTGTTTGGGGTACAAAATTATAATCCGAAAATTAGGCATGTTCCGTAAAAACATTCCTATGAGCGAGGAAGTGATGGACGATATCGTCCATACCCTATTCTCCACTCATCCCAAACGAAGAGATGAGCTCCTGGCTTCCGTGGGCCCTGAGGCACCGCCCTTCACAAGGGCGGAGCGAGAGAGCAGTACGATATCTGAAGAACAACAAGGTACCAGGATCTGCCGGACTTCCGGTGCAAGTGTTGAAAGCGGTGGTACAGAACCATCCTGAACTTTTGCTTGGCATGTACAACTCGTGCCTTCGCGCGGGAAAATTTATTCCCGCTGGAAGGAGACGAGGCTTGTGCTAAGAGCGGTTCACCATAGATGCTATTCCGGAGGTAGTGGAGGCGGCCTGGACGACGGAGCGGGGGAAATTGAAAAAAAAGGAAACCACTTCTTCCGACCTGTGTCTTCTGGTGACACTTGATGTCAAAAACGCCTTCAACTCGGTTAGGTGGACAGACGTGCTGGGGACATTGGAGAAGGACTTCAATGTACCTAGGTACCTACTCCATATCATCGGAGATACTTTGAAGGACAGATCCATTCTGTACGAAACGGCAGAGGGCTCTAAGCGAAAAGAGCTTACGTGTGGCGCGGCCCAAGGCTTGATCCTGGGTCCCGATCTATCGAATATTTCCTATGACGGGATCCTTCGGTTGGACATGCCGGAAGGCTGCTCGCTGATCGGGTATGCGGATGACGTGACAGCTGTTATTACTGCACGCGATATGACGCTGGTACAGACACGCCTTGATCAAACCATGCGCAGAATTCGCCATTGGATGGGTGATCATGGACTAGAACTAGCGGATGCCAAAACTGAGATTGTGCTCCTTACGAAGAAGTGCGTCCCCAAAAGGCAGCCGCTAATTATTGGGAAGATGTCGATCCTGACCAAGGCATCTGTCAAGTACCTGGAGGTGAGGTTAGATACGAAGCTTACCTTCTGGGAACATATTCGGAGCTTAGCGGACAAAGCGTCGGCAGTGACGGCGTCCCCTTGCAGGGTCATGGTCAACGTAGGAGGACGACGCCCTTACATCAGGCGGCTGCTACTACGAGCTGTTGAATCCGTAATGCTTTATGATGCTGAAGTGTGGGCCGATGCGCTGCAGTACGAAATGTTTCGCGGGCGCATTACGGCTGTACAGAGGTGATGCGCTCTTCGTGTAGCGTGTTCGTATGGCACAGTCTCGGAGGCGGCCTTCCTAGTGGTTGCCGGGTTATCTCGGTAGACCTCCTAGCCCAGGAACGCAAGTTCGTCCATCAGATGAAAAGGACACTTCGCTAAGCCGAAGCGAAGCAGCAAGCCAGAGAGCGTTCGCTGACTTGCTGGCAGAATAGGTGGGAGCAAGATACGCGCGGAAGGTGGACCGGCAGACTTATAAGCCAGGTGGCCCCGTGGATCGGTCGGCAGCACGGGGAGGTAAATTACTAGCTCACCCAGATACTGACCGGCCATGGGTAATTCCGCGTGTACATGCACAAGATGGGCAAAGTCGCGGATCCAGGTTGTATATACTGTGGATCCACAAAAGATGAGATCCATCATACATTTTTCGTGTGCGAGCAGTGGGAGCAGCAGAGGGCGCTACTAGAAGAAGATGCTGGAAGGGTTACTGCGCGCGGGAGTGCGCGGCGGGGGCGGCCCGCTCGGCTGCTATTGGTAGAGCGCCGTGCGGCTCCCTCTCTCTCTCTCTCTCTCTCTCTCTCTCTCTCTGTCTCTGCCGCGATTGGTGCGACGGCGCGCTACGGTCCCCGGAAGGCATCGTCTTTCTGATGCTCTCCAACCAGGAGACATGGGGAAGGGCTGCCTATTTCGTCAAGGATATCCTCAGATGGAAGAAGGCGGACCTTCCCTAGATTCTTTTATTTTACTGGTATGTGGTGGCGCCCAAAGGTGAACATTACTCCTCGAAGTAATGCCTAACGGCGGCTTCCGGGGTGGGGAGTTGAGCCAGGGAGAGGAGGTCTCGTCGGTGCACGCATGTCAACTCCAGCTTGAAGCTCTTTTCAGGCTCGGAGGAATGGACCGAGGAGGTAGTTTTTTAGTGGGCATGCCTTTGTGTTGGTAATTCCCACATACCCGGGGACCGGTCCCCGAAATCCATAAAAGAGTTTTCTCCTCCTCTATATATATATATATATATATTTATTTATTTATATGTATATATATATATATGTATATATTTATATTGTCACACAGTATTTAGCGTACCAAATACGAACGCCAATCCCGCACTGTATAATCAAATCCTTTTTTTTTATTTATTCACCAATACCATCCAACTGTGCTATTTAACTTAATAAAGGGGAATTCTTCCCGAGTCTGGAGTCGCAGGATTAACTCCAAAATTGAGTGGAAATCTACTACAGTCATATATATACTTTAATAAAATTTTACTTTAAATAAATAAAAAAAACTTACCATTCGGTCATTAAATATAATTAATATTATAATGGCTATTAACAATTTCATTCCCTCAATAAATATATATCTAGTGATACTTATCACATTAAATTTATTCAATTTCTATCATCTTCATCATCATTATATATCTCAACTGTTAATTGGATCTCGTTCAATCTATTATCTTCACTATAATTCCTCAATTCTGAATCTCTCTCTCTCTCTCTCTCTCTCTCTCTCTCTCTCTCTCTCATTTTCTCACTTTCTCTTTCCATACTTCTTTTATCATTTAACAAATTTATTTTATTCACAATAATTTCAAATCCATCCTCACTCACCACCGATACTTGAATGGATATACCACAATCTCAAATTCTCAAAAAGAAGAAAACAAAACAAGAGAGAATATCACAAACGAAAAGTAATTTAAATTTATTTCACTCTTGACAAGAGTCAGAAATCAACTGCTCTTTCCACAAAAATTAACATCCCCTCTTACTTCAAATACCGCCAATTTATTATTTCTTGGCGGGCACCAATTACCTTGATGATGACCACCATGACCCCGATCCCTGAAACCGGATTCGACCGCCGGCCCGTAGGGAGGAGGCATGAGGAAAGGCCCCGAGCACGAACCACTCTTATTCGGAGCTACTGGGTATCCAACCCGTAACTCCTTTCGGAGAGGTGCCCTGCCCGGAGTCCGCACTGCGGGGCGTGTCGGTCTGACCCGGATCGGACGTGGATACGGTCCTGTCCCGTAACGCCGGTTAGTCCCCGGAAGCCTTGGGCACGACTCCTAATAGGAGCTACTAGGCGCAATGCCCGTAACTCCTTTCGGAGGGGTGCCCTACCAGGAGTCCACACCGCGAACACCGTCCGTCTGATCCGGGTTTCCGGATGGTCTTTTGAGGAGCGCCTCGCAACCAGAATCATGTTTACTCAGGGAAAGGTAAAATTATTAGCCGTCTGTCTTTTGAGCAGCGCCTCGCAATCATGATCCCGTTTACTTCAGGACAGATAAAGCTATTAGTCGTCTGTCTTTTGAGGAGCGCCTCGCAACAGAGATCAAACTAATAGTTTCGGATAGGATTTTTAAGCAGGAATTTATTGAACTCTGGAAAGATTTCTAGCTCCGGGAGGAGTTCGTGTGAATCAACTTCGGGGCACTTGGTTCACCGGGCGAACTCTCGATTTTGCCTTTTGCAGGCCCTTTTAAAGCGAAATATTCGTATAATTCCGTCGCCGCTCGTGTAATTTCGGACGGGGCGCCGAATTATAATAGTTATATTAATAACAATAATAATTAATAATAACAATATTTAATAATAATTATAATAATTATTATTTATAGTTTGATGCTTGTTTATGCAGCCGGTGTGCTGCGTACAGTGGTAGTATAATGTATACAAGCTTATACATATATATATATATATATATATATACATATTTATATATTTTAAGTACATTTAGTAATTTAATTAAATTAATTTAATTAAATACAGCGGGTGCATTTGTTTTCGGACACCCGTTGTATATATTGGAATGCGCCAACCACAATATTCGTAGCTGGCTTGCGCAGTTCGGTGAGAGCGTATAATAGTGTGTGTGTGTGTGTGTGTGTGTGTGTGTGTGTGTGTGTGTGTGTGTGTGTGTGTGTGTGTGTGTGTGTGTGTGTGTGTGTGTGTGTGTGTGTATCGCGTATTAGAGGGGATAGCGGCCGCCAGTCTAATACACTTAACGCGCTCTCTCTTGCCGTGCGCAGTGTATCCCCTCTACGGTATACTTCGGACTTAAGCTTAGTAGTAGAAAGAGAGGCTAGATATTGCGTTCTCTCTCTACTTGTTCGGTTTTCGGCAGCTGCGTCGACTACCTTCTTCAGTATTCGTCGCGACCTTTGCCCGTTTTCGGTATGTTTACAGCGTGATATTTAATATAATACATTAGTTTTAATTTAATTTTATATTTGTAGCTTAAATATAAAATATTTAATCTACTATTAACGTGTTATACATCTAATTTCGTAGATGTATATAGAGTACATCCACGAAAATAGATGTAATAGTAGTTTGAAATAATAACTTTTATTTCTTTTGCGTGTGCGCGGTATATTTCTGTCATGGATTTCTGTGTTGTTCGGAACAAATTTGCGCGGCCATGTTTTTGGCCGTCGCAAAATAAATATTTGTTTGATTCAAATAATATCTGTTGTATGAAATGGATTTATTTGAATTTATACAAATTTATTTCTCAGTGAGATAGTAAAAGAATGTAAATTATATTCTTTATTAAATTGCATGATATAATGTAAATAGCAATGAAATAAAATTTATTATATAAAAATGTAATGAAAGTTATTATATAAATACTTTACAGAAAGTATAATTTTTTTATATCAAATTAGTCTTATTAACGTCAACGCAGTCTTATTAACAAGTTTTCAAATCAAATTTTTAAGAAAATACGTATATATATAAATAAATAAATAAATTATATAAATTATAAAAGTTAGTATCTAAATAAATAAATATATATATATATATATATACCTATTTTCTTAAAAATTTTGTAGCGGGGTGTAATAAATGGGATTCACTGGTGTCGACGAAGAAATTCTTTAAGTGCGTATATCTTTTCGTAGTCTCGATCATCGCCACGTAGCGAATTTAAAATTTTAAGAATATACGAATATATATAAATACACATGTACACATGCACATACACACTTACACACATAGAAAAGAAAATCTCTGCACACTGCAAGAATTTCGACACCAGTTAATCCCTTTTATTGCATCTATTGTTTCGGCCCCCCCTGATGAACGTCGTCACCCCCTCGATCGCACGAATTCGAAAACCAACATCTGGAATATCGCACGAACGAAGTACCGACGTTCACCGCCATAGCGCTGATTGTCAAAATTTTACTGCAATGTCTAAGATGGGCATCGGCGATCTCCCCTTATTAACTCTGACGCAGGCAAATGCACACACTAATTTATTTTGACGTAGCTGTGATGTCGTTTTGGCGCGTTAGGGTAGCAGTTGGACTTATGGAGGGCGCACGTTCCTGGCGCTCGAAAATCGTCGAACCTTTCGTATTTGACATCGACAATCCCTGCTTATTATCTCTGCTCTAACTAGCTTTAACACATGGACTTATATATTAGACCACTCGTTCTGGAAAAAGTGATGAAGCCTAAACCAGAGTCAGAGAGCAATGCAGGAAGTCTTGTTGTTTCTCTCTTGCAAACGAGGAAGTGGCAGGGCAGGAAGTAGGGGAAGAGTAGCAGTAGAGATATATGCAGCATAATTTGCGTTTTTTCTATACTCTATACCGTTGTTATGGTTAGGCTACCTTCCTGCTCTTTTCCCGGAGCAATAGAGAAAGCACGACTCCAGGACTATCTGTGTCCTTCAATATGGACTTCAGAGCGTCCCTTTAAGCGCGCGGTCTAATATACAAGTCTATGTGGACACTCCGCTAAAATTGTGTCAAATTATACGGTAGATGTTGCTCTCTTGGAAATGCATTGATCGTTCTGCGTGCAACAAAAAGAGAAAGCAGAAGCCAAAGCGACTGAGGGGTAGAAAACAAGCAAGAATGGGGAATAGAGATTTGACTTTCCCCTCTTTTCAAGCTCACTACATAACCCCACTCGCTTTTCTTCAAATGCACGCTATTGGACGACTTTCTTTAAAATCGGCATATCACCAAAGCACCTGACTTCAACTCAGTACATCACTACCATAGACTTTAAGCACTTTTACGTACGTTTCTGTCGCGGTTTCGCCGAGTTTCGCACAAATTTTTATCGCATACCGTTGCTCTAAATTTCTCTGTTCCATTTTCGTGACATGCACTATTCGCGCGTTGCTACAAAACACTAAACAGCTGGTGAAAAAATGATCGTATAAGGGTCGTCAATGTCTCAATCGAGAGAGTAGGGATCTACTATTACGAGGGCGAAATTACAGGTTCGCAGTGTTACCACAGGTCGAGAAATAAAATCAGTCGCATTACTTAATTGTCTCGTCTCTGTTCTAACCAAATTCTTAGTATGGAGAAAAAGAATGTTAAAATTAAAAGTCTCACCTCTGCTCGCTATACATGGCAAAGCTTATCAAAAATTAGCCGGAGATGGTAGTTCAGATTTGTCCAGTAGTCGTCGCTGTCTTAGAAATCCCTCGATGGTTCTGCGTGCAACAGAGAGAGAAAACAATAGCCAAAGCGAGTAAGGGGAAAAAAGCAAAGGTAGGGAAGCAGAGAGCCCTCTCTCCATACTTACTGCATACTTCCACTCTCTTTTCTTCAAATATATGCGTTTGAACGTGCGACATCACAACGTGTCGCCGCCTTGCGGCCAATTATATCTCGAAGTGCTGCCGTGTAATTTTTATACGATTTTAGCGGAGCTTCCACTCCTGTTCTCTACCCTTCATACTTCTGAGAGCAAAACCAACTTTATAATTAAACGATAATTTAATTAAAAACATCTACATTTGTATTATATCATTTTTGAAAACTGATATTTTTAGTAATTCAAAAATGAATAAAGATATTTATGATGTAAGTGCCACTGAAAAGGAAATTAGCGAATGGCGATACAAACGACGAATGCAATTGCGAAATGAATATTTGAAGGAGGCTTATAGCCCTAAACCTAATTTTGAGGGCTATATTGTAAGTTATTATCACTAATCTTATAAACGTTTCCACCCATCATTTATAGATTTTGATAAGTCATTGTTATTACTTGAGATAGTAATTTTGATTTAGTTTTCTTTAACAAATCCCTTAATATATATACAATACAACTTATCAAAAATTAATTTTGTATACTCTGTAAAAGTAGAGAATAATAAAATGGTTCATTTAAGAAAAGTAAAATATTAATTTGTCAATTTTTTGAAAAATTTTGTATTAATAAAATTTACGACATTATGTAAAAATTAATTTAGATTACATAATAATGGTGGAAACCATTAAACAAGGGATGCTGTGTTATCAAAAAACTTGAAAATAATTAATTGTAAAAATAACTAGACACAAATCAACTGTTTGCAATAAGAAAATAGAGAGATAGAGGGAACGAGTAATTACTAATTTAAATTTTTCATATTTTATGTAACAAAACTGGATCATTTAAACCAATGTAATGGAAGAATATAAAAGAAAAACAATTGTTTACAAATGATGGTCTTTGCTATTTGCTGTTTATTAAGAAGTATCAAAATAAAACAGTATTAGATGAAATTAAAGCAACTTTTACAACCTATTGTAATAGTGTTAAAAATTAGAATCCAATAATAATATAAAAAGTTATACTTCTGATTTCAACAAGATATTTCTTGTGCTCTAGAAGTGTACTTGAAAAAATTGATATAATTATAATTAGAAATTCTTAATACAAGCTATAGCAATATAAAATTTTATCTTTAGTTTATAAATAAAAATGTATGTGCTTAACTTACAAATGTTTTTTTTTTTTTTTATGTTATTTAATGTCGCTCTATTTATGCTTCCAAATATCGGTGCTAATCAGCGACTGAGCTTTACGATGTGTTTGTAAACAAAGCACATGCAAATTATTACAGCGGTGCCTGTATCAACTGGCCGAGACCGGGATTTGAACTCGGATCACCAAGTTACTAGTCCTTCGCTTTAGCGATCGAGCCATCATAGGCCTCGATCTTACAAATGTATATTTTTAAAATGAATTTTACAATTAAATAATTATTGATATTTAATGAATAGACCATAATGATAGTCTACTGAAATAATTATTTTTGATACTAAAGTTATTGTGATATCACTTGATTATTTGTTTAAATTCATTAATATTTGTGTATTATGAAAATATTTTTTTAAATGAAAAGAAAATATATAACGTAAATAATGGAAATGGTCGTTCCAATAACATTTTTTTTAACCCTTCTTACCATTTAATCATTAATAAATATTTTTTTTTTATTGATCTTACAGTCCAATCAATTCAATCCAAAAATAAAATCAAAATAAAAATAAAATAAAAAATAATAAAAAATAAAAAAAATAAAATAAAAATTAAAAATAAAAATTAAATTAAAAATTAAATTAAAATTATAATGACAGTCTGACTGTTTATTTTAATTTAATTTTTAATTTAATTTTTATTTTTAATTTTTATTTTATTTTTATTTTTTTTATTTTTTATTATTTTTTATTTTATTTTTATTTTTTATTTTTATTTTGATTTTATTTTTGGATTGAATTGATTGGACTGTAAGACCAATAAAAAAATATTTATTAATTTGTATATGGGCAGTCGACAAAAGTACAATTCAATCATTTAATCATTAATAGAAAATGAATATAGTCAATAAAATTTATGATCTCCACTAATAATGCATATTAAAAATCTGATTTTAAGATCACTAGTATTTTCTTGATACTAGGTCAAGATATGTTTTGATTTGTATTTGATTGATTTTTATTATTATATATTACATCTGTTTAAATGTATCAATAGGTATTTCATGAATCTTATATTAACAATTCCAAAACTTATAGTACTTTATTAATACTACCTGTATTTGAAATAAGTTTATGTATAGTATAAATTTTAAGGTCAAAAATTCTAAATTTTAGTTTTATAATTATAGGGTTGTTACACGTTTATATATTATAAACTTTTAATATTCTCAATCAATACATGGTACACAATTGTATTAAAAAGTATTTTAATTATTATATTTATATTTAATTGTAAAACAAGCAACAAAATCCTTAACTTCTTAAAATCTGCAAAATCATTTCATTAATTCTTGTACGCTCAAAGCCTATGTATTTCTTTGTTCATATATGTTTATTATTTTGATCAAGAATTTTCTTTTATTCCAAGTCCTTTTTAGAATTCTCTCTATAAAAAAGCCATATAGATTTCATACATAAACATATCCTACAATACTTGTTAAATTGTATCTGAGCATTGTAAAAAATATATTTTCATATGAAAAATTAGTATAAGACTGCTTTAATGAAACTTACAAATGATGTTTCCTTCTTACAGTAACAATCATTCACCAGATAAGCTTTTTTAATTCCTTCTAAACAGTATCCAAAAACCAGACAAATATTAAAATATGAAAAATTATAAACTTTAATATACTAATCGTGGCTTAGCATCTCAACACAACATATTTTGTACTTCAACTTATATTCGGTTATTACACACCTACATTTTTTGAATTGTAAAGTTATTTTTAAAGCATAATTATTAATGAAAATAAAAAATTCTTTTACAGAAAGTTTTTCAATAAATTTATGTAATTTAACAAAATAAAAAGCATAATATATTTGATACAACAACCCTTTTATTGGGTAAAGTCTATAGATTTTTAAAGAACAGTATCAAGTCAACATAACTCTGCAAAGTATTTATCTAGATATGTATATAATTAAATTTTAGCTTATAGATGTAATCAAATATTTTATTTGAAATATAATTCTCTTTGTACAGCCTTTGTAGACTTATATTAATGAAATCTGGTATTATAAAAGCTATAATTAGATTTTAAAAATTAATCTACTTTTATAGCTGTTTTAATTTTGGTTTTAGTTTGATCCTCAAATACAGCGGAACTATACACTAATGTATTCTATGGAAGAAATATTTAAACCAAGAACAAAAAGTTTCCTAATTTTTTGTGCGAAAATGGGATTTCTTGGAACAATGATATATATTGGGAAACAGATAAGGGTAAATTTAATTATTGATAATCTGTATAATTCTTACCATATTACAGTATTGAATTCTATATTAAAAATACAAATGATATTGATATATTTTTCTAAGCTAAACAATAAATAGTGATATTCTTTTTTAGGATGTTATTACTGTATTAAAAATTTACTTTATTATTTTAATCCACTTGTTATCACAAATTTAATTCTAATACTATTTTTAGGATGCTAATGAATATAAATTGAGAACAGGTCAAGTAAGTTACATAGATAGACCAGGGAAATTTTGCTGAAGTTTCAGTTATTGTATATAAAATTATAGAAAAAATAAAAAAAATATGCAGTAATTATTAATAAATATGATTAAAAATTAATTTACCTTGATTGTTTTCAATAGTATCTTAGAATAAAAATTATAGAAAAAAATATTAATTTATTTAAAGTTGATTGAGGTCTTGGAAAAACACTTGGTGAAATGTAATTAAATATTGAAAAATAAAATAGGGAACAAATTAAATAACACAAAATATAATATAATATTATATTATTATGTAAGTTCTTATTTATGTAAAGTAAGGTAAAGCTTATACAAAAGTACGACCTATTTAATAAATTATAAATTTAAATTAATAGAATATTTCTTATATCAATATTTATATGCATTAGTAATATAATATAATTATATAAAGATGTATCTTAATATAATAGAAAAAATATTCTTTTTATTCTATATTTGAATCAAATATTACAATTTTAGTAATTTAATTATGTAATGTGAACTTAATATATTTTAAAAAAAGAAAAAAGTAATTAACATTATATATAAACAAATGTATTTTAGAAAATTAAATACTTTAACGATCTTCAAGCTGTTTATCACGAGCAATAACTGCATCATCAAATTTGACCATATATGTTGTTCCTTTATGCCAATGTGCTGTTACTTTTGCAGGCTATAGGTAAAAAAATTTAGAAAAATTTAGAAAAAAATATTTAGAACAATTTTTACTTACAAATCCACAATCACACAATACTGATTCAACAATTCCAGCAACAAACGATGCACAGTTTAAGCTTCCTTTGTCTTTAGGAACTGAAACAAATTTGTTAACTAATGATTCTTTTTCGATAATGTAATATGTTCTTTCGTCATCATTGGCATGCTCTAATTTATCTGCCTCTCGACCAAATAATGATTTCCATAAAGTACTTTTGACAAATAGTAAAATATTTAATAATTTTATTTCTCTTTTGCCACTTTTTTCTCGAACTATTAATAAATCTGTTACTCTATGTCCAACTTCAGCACCCATTTCCGATAACCTAAAAAAATTCTTTTTAATTTTGTTTTTATGAACTTTAATAAATTAAATCTTCATTTTTTAAAACTGACATAGGACTAAGTAAGACTAATTAATTTTTTTTTAAAAATTAATCCGTGCAAATAATTTTCATTCAAAAATATTGTACTACCAAAATATATAAATTACTTGTTTTGTAATTCGGGAACAGTGTAAACTCGATTTTGACAATATTGAACTACTTCTGAAAAAAGAAGAGCATAACAACTTAAGCTAACCTCTCCTTTGCCTTTACTTAAAGATTTATCAAGAATACTGGTTCGAGGTCGAACAGCTGATATCGTTATGCTTGACATATTTACTACTGTAGTTACATGAAAACATAAATCAAATTTTATTTTTATTCATAATAATTATTAGTTCCTTAACGAAGTAAGAAACTATGAACAACTATGGAGGGTAGACAAGTATGGTGGGTAGAGAGTTGTGACTAGAGAGGAGTGGAATTGTGGAAACTCCCAGTTGGCACAGATATCATCAAGATATCTAATTCATGCTTTTTGGAAGTCCCATAAAAGACTCACGAAAGGTATCTAAATGGTATCTTTTATAGACAAACATTTGGTGGTTATCTCTGAGTTCCCATATTGTAGATAGCTTTAAGTTTACTGTAAGAAGGTACCATTACGCTACCTTCTTCAGATAACTATTAGTTACTGTATAAAAGCTGCCATTAATGTACCTTCTGGAGATTAACATTAGTTATCCTAAAAAAAGTATCATTACTTTGCCTTTTTCAGATAAATTATAGTTACCTTTAAAAAATGTCATTACTTTACCATCATCAAGACGAATTATAGTTATTGACAAATATATCATTGCGCGGTATATATTCAAAAAACAAAACAAGATCGTATGACCGTTATAATTTAAAGTGCACTATTTGCGAAATTTACGTAAATAATCAGCTTCCATATTAATAAAAAAATATAAGGTAAATTTCTTTTTATACAGTGAATCATTTACAAGATTTTTGTATATCTTATTTATAATAATATCATCTCTTGTCGTTTTCATGAATTATTTAAATATTTATTCAATATATAATATATTTTTAAATCAATAGGTTTTTTTAAATATAACGCCTAGAAGTGAAAAAAAGTAAAACTTGTTTTTTTTGGTTATTTATCCATATATTTGTTATTATCCATATCCATTTAGACAATTTGAAATTCGGAAGGTGTACTTTTATTCTGTTGTGAGAAGTATCCAAGAAATCAACTTCTAATATTTACATTGAACATTCTTCATTTTCTATGCAGTTTAGTTTATTTTTATTTAATGTACTTTTTTTATTTATTAACTTTCCATGCACTATTGAAATATTTATTCGATAGTTATTTTTAATATCAATGGGGTTTTTAAATGTAAATAAAATACATAAAATTTCTCTTTAAAAATATTTGAATAAATTTAACTTAATAATAAATAATTAAATACATAAAAGAAATAAGTAAATTATCATTGATCGAAGAAAAAAATTTGCAGACTTTGAAATCAATTGTCTGTTTTAATAGCTCCACGAAATTTTACAATATTGCATATTTATTAATTTATCTTCAATTTTAGATGTTTTTCACTAATTTTAAACATTATTCAAAGTGTTCAAAGTTTGAAGCCTTCGAATTTAAGAGAGTTTAGATTCCATTTTTGTACCTCAAAAAATAAATGTCTCAAACTATTGTGGGTGTTTGGATTATTAATATTGCATATAATTATATTGTTAATTTATATTTCAATTAAATATTTCAGGAAAGATTATTATTTAAAACGGGAGGAGCAACAATTGAGAAAACTGTCAGGTTTTTTTTTAAATTCTGCTTTAAAGAAATTTACACTTGGATGGGAATAAGAAAGGGGTCCAAAAAAATAATGGAATGCTTTTGCGTCTATTGTTGTTTGTCAGAATGAAGAATTTTTTCTTTAAAACGTCTTGCTACATTATTATGATATTATTATGCTATAATTAATTATGTTGATTTTTTATTCGATATTTTTTATTTAATATCGATATCGGGTATTTTGGATCTATGTATATCCATCTTATAGGAAAAATATTAAAATTTGAAGAATTAGCTTTATAATTTTAAACTTTATTCTGTCGTTTTACTTAGAAAGCGCAATTGCGGCCTGACTATGGAGAATGAGTAATCGAATTCACAATATATTAAAATGTAAAAATGCCCTATCATCATCGAACAATTAAATGTATCATAGTAAAAATTATAGTTTATTTTGAACATTTCTATTTTTTCTTATAAATATATTTTTTATATATCAAGGATCTTATTAAAGTTTTTATATTTTTTATAAATAAATATTATGCACTGATCAATGCTATAACACAGTTTTAAAATCTATTTTTTGAAACGTGTTAATAGAAAATGTTAATAAATATGATTTGTAATGTAATTTTTAATTTTTAATTTTTGAATAAAAATATTAACAAATATGATTATTAATGTAATTTTGTTCGTGTATATGCGTTTATATTTGTCTTAAATATAAAGAATGTATCTTCTGTACAAAAAATAATTACCTTAATGAAGTGGTGAAATTAATTATAAAAATATTTATATGAAAACATTTTAATCAGATAGTTCATATGATATATATAACAGTTTCGGTGATGCCGAAATATAGTATGTATAGAATAACATAATTAATATTAATCGAATATGATAAACTAATTTTCAACGAATTGTAAAAACAATAAGCTTTAACAGATTTTTTGTTTTTATTATAGAACCAAGTCACTTTCTAAAAGTCTAAAAACAGTTTTACAAAAGAAGCTATATGTATATATATATATATATATATATATATATATATATATATATATATATCGTCACTGTATATATAAATATAATACAGTGACGCGATTCTATCGGTAAGATCGGTAAATTATTTCTGGTAAAATAAATATGTCCCATGAATTTTTCGAGTATGTATTCTCCTATCCGTCCCAGCGCTCAATATAATTATTCCGATCACCGTTATATAATCTATTCCGATAGATCATAAAAAATATAAATAACAGTTTTTTGATCAACTATCTGATTAAGATGTTTTCATATGAATATTTTTATAATTTATATAACCACTTGATTAAGGTAATTCTTTTTCTTATATAGCAATGGTAAATTCTATGCATTCAATATAATAAAATCATTTAGTTACCTATCAGATACCATATGTATATCATGTTCAGAGACTTCTACGGTATCTTAACAATATCTAAAATGCATATTTATGGCGATCATTAAGATATCTATGGCACATTGATAAGTTGTCTTTTAAGACATCGTTTAGGTAACGTCAAGGCAAATTATATGTATCGAGACGGAATAGATTAGTAATCTGTAAGATGCTATTTTTGCAACTTATTGATTAATCGTGAAGTAAACTTTCAGATGTCTATAAGATGTCTTTACGATATACTGTAATGTACATTTAAGGTAGAAATAAGACGTCTGTCGTATATCTCTAAGGCGTCTTTTAAGATATCGTTTAAGTGCCCTTTATGTGTTGGAAGTTAACTATAAATAATCTTATAGTTATCTACGCTCTAATTGGAGGCCGCTATATCATGTAAAATTACACGGCAGGATTTTGGGTTGCTTCAGGATAGAATTAGTCGTAAGGCAGCGACACGCTGCGAGGTTGTTTGTTCAACTGCATGTATTTGAAGACAAGAGAGTGGGGGTATGCAGTGAGCATGGAAAGCTGAAAGTTAAATCTCTGCTTTCTACTTTTGTTTCTTTTCTTTCCCATTGGCCTTTTAATTTCTCTCCCTGTTGCACGTAGAACTATCGAGGGATTTTCAAGACAGCGACGTCTACCGGATAAATCTGAACTTCCATTTCCGGCTAATTTTTGATAAGCTTTTCCCAAAGAGCAGCACGTACTGATCATGATTTGGCTTCAGTGTATATACGCGTGTGAGCCCAGTCTGTCTATATTGCATTCACGTTTTGGAGAAGCAATTTGTACTTCCAGAACAGTGATGAGAGGGGAGATGAATACCTCCCGTTTTACTTTGGTGTGGACGCCTTTGAAGCGCTCCCCAAATAACACGGTGGAGCCACGTTACGGTCACCTTGATGCCAACTGTTGGGGAAATCCTCTAACATTCCGATTCCAGTTGTCGTCCAGCTGTCGTTAAATTTATTGCCAATCGCAACTGGTGGAATAGCAAAAGTTGACGCTAGGTTGGATCATTATTGGAGATCTATTGGACCCATATTGTTGCAAATTTTGTATGCTCATATGCACGCGCGCGCGCGCGTGTGTGTGTGTGTGTGTGTGTGTGTGTGTGTGTGCGTGCTCGTGTGCGTGTGTGTTTTAATAGGCGTAGGCAGAGCAAGCACTGCACTAGTGGCCTCTGGAAACCAGCATCCTGTCGAAACTCTCCGGGAATATTACTTCGGCGGGGCTGTTAGTTAGCCTATATGGCTTCTCATCTTATGACATTATCCTCCGTCCCCTATTTACACAAGTGATCAGAATTCGGTGTTCCTCCTCTGCAACTTAAAATAGAATCAGCTAGCCTAATTCATCCTGGGCCATTCGCCTAATTCTATCGGCATATCTAAGTTTGGTCATCACCTCTTTTGCGAAACTGGCTACTGCCTTCCAGTTTTCAGAAGATTCCAGCATTATTGATAGGATGATCTCTGGTCTCATTGGCTTATTGATGGTGTTCATCAAGTGCTCACGTTGTGTTCTAAAACGAGGGCAGCGCACTAATATGTGCTCGGCATCCTCAACCAATGTCGGACAGATGGGAAGAAATCATTATTATCCAGGTGAAAACGGTGAAAATAGTACCTAAAACAACCATGTCTAGTCAGCAACTGGGTTAGGTGGAAATCTAGTTCCCCATGTTTCCGGTTGATCCATCTTTGTATGTCTGGAAGGATACGATAAGTCCATCGGCCTTTGTCAGAATCGTTCCATCGTTTTTGCCATATTTCTATAGAACGATGACGTTCCACGTTTTTAGCACCTTGTAGAGAATCCACTGCGGCCTTACATATGTTGTGCAGCCTAGCCAGTTCATTTGCAGCTAAATCGAAAGGAAGAATTGCGGCAAGTACCTCAGCAGCGTCGGTGGATACTGTCCTGTAACCACTAATAATACGTATGCAGGAGCGCCGACGGGTCGCAATGGCCAGCTCACAATACGATTTAATTCCACATGCATGATGCCAAATTGGCGCTGCATACATGCTGACAGAATTAACAACATAAGCTGATAGCTTCCTCTGGGGTGGGCGCGGGCCACCAATGTTAGGCATGAGCCGACACAAGGCAGCTGCAACTCGTTGCGCTTTTTCACCAGATATCTTTAGATGCTCTTTGAAGTTTAACCTGGCATCAAGCTGTACACCCAAGTATCGTAAATATGGCACAGAACTAATGCGGCAGCTACCAACTTTAAGAGTAATACTATCTATCTTTGTTCGCGCATCATACTCGAACAGGAGAAGAAAAAAAAATAACGAAAATTGTGTGTGTATCTGTGTGTATATGTATGAATGTATGCGCGTACAGAGAGAGAAAAGCTACTAGGACGAATGTGCAATAACCCTGCCGTAATGCGGGGAAAGCCCAAATTGTAAATCAGGGCATTGCACTTTTCGTCGGTACGGTACCTGCGATCGGGCTCCTCGGACGCCCGACAGTTAGCTCGACTGAAGCAGTCTGGCAGTCTGCAGCTAGCAACCTGACGGTGAATTAGGTATTGTGCGTAGGGCTGAAAAATCTTAATTTTCACTTGCCGGTTGATAGGTGTTTGCAGTCGTGTTGCGCTGATTCCTGTCAATCCTTGCGCAGTCAGAGTGTGTGCCGCCGTGTGTTTTCGCTGTACGCTTAGTTGTGTAATTGTGGTATAAATAAATTTTCTGTGGCTTCCGTGTGTTTATAATATACTCGTGTGTAATAACTTTTTGTGTTTTCACGTGGTTTTTGTGCGTTCTGTGCACTTACGTGTAACTTGTGTATACGTGTAACTTGTGAGTACGTGTGCTTGTGTATGCGTGTAATCTACGCACGGGTGTGTATGCGTGCTTGCGAAACCGTGATATATATATATATATAATATATATTATATCTTGTCCGGGATTGTATTAAAATTAGTATCTTGTCGCATTCCTGTGTATATACTGGTGATATTACGCACGGTGTGTAGCGTGCTTGTGACAATATATATATATATATTATATAAATATATATATCTGTGTCAGCGAATTTTTTTGTGATTATATATAAAATACGTGGTCGTGTCTGCGTATTCCTTGTGTATACGTGTACTTGCGAGTACGTGTACTTGTGTATACGTATTTGTGATACGTGTACTTGTGTACGTATACTTGTGTGTACGTGTGTTTGTGTACGTGTATATACGTACGTGTATGTACGCGTATTTTGTTTGTGTATACGTATATTTGTGTGCCTGTAGATAGGCGAAGTTTAGCATTCGTGTATAGGTATTGTGCAGAAACGTGTGCTCCTGTTAGGTTGCACAGGTGACAAGCGGTCCAGATACGGAAGGCGCTATCTGGGTGAGCGCACGAGTGCTCTAAGCGGGCGCCACTGCGATAACTCGATAAGGAAGGAGTTATCTGGACACACACGGGGCGAGGGCTGTACCCGTATCCGAGACGTCGGAGCACTGTGTCGTATCGATTTTGGTGTCCCGCTTCCCTCAAAACCACCTCGCCCGACTTCCAGCGGCAGGTGGGGTCACCGTCGATACAGAGGTCGGCTGTCGCGGTGTGATCCGCGCTCACGCATTAAAAACAGTATATTTTAAGTGTGTATTTTATAGGCGTGCGTATATGCTGCAGCATCAAAGGTATGTTTTTAAGAGCGTTTCGTAGTATCCTTAGGAGAACTGTCAAATTACTATAGTCTTTTGATTATATACTTATTAACTGGCCGAGACCGGGATTTGAACTCGGATCACCAAGTTACTAGTCCTTCGCTTTAGCGTTCGAGCCATCATAGGCCTCGATCTTACAAATGTATATTTTTAAAATGAATTTTACAATTAAATAATTATTGATATTTAATGAATAGACCATAATGATAGTCTACTGAAATAATTATTTTTGATACTAAAGTTATTGTGATATCACTTGATTATTTGTTTAAATTCATTAATATTTGTG
This sequence comes from Sycobia sp. Sy_11, assembly GCA_018907035.1. NCBI lineage: Eukaryota > Metazoa > Arthropoda > Insecta > Hymenoptera > Epichrysomallidae > Sycobia > Sycobia sp. Sy_11. Next base: position 519,493 of record JACCIC010000097.1, read on the forward strand.
TATTATGAAAATATTTTTTTAAATGAAAAGAAAATATATAACGTAAATAATGGAAATGGTCGTTCCAATAACATTTTTTTTAACCCTTCTTACCATTTAATCATTAATAAATATTTTTTTTTTATTGATCTTACAGTCCAATCAATTCAATCCAAAAATAAAATCAAAATAAAAATAAAATAAAAAATAATAAAAAATAAAAAAAATAAAATAAAAATTAAAAATAAAAATTAAATTAAAAATTAAATTAAAATTATAATGACAGTCTGACTGTTTATTTTAATTTAATTTTTAATTTAATTTTTATTTTTAATTTTTATTTTATTTTTATTTTTTTTATTTTTTATTATTTTTTATTTTATTTTTATTTTTTATTTTTATTTTGATTTTATTTTTGGATTGAATTGATTGGACTGTAAGACCAATAAAAAAATATTTATTAATTTGTATATGGGCAGTCGACAAAAGTACAATTCAATCATTTAATCATTAATAGAAAATGAATATAGTCAATAAAATTTATGATCTCCACTAATAATGCATATTAAAAATCTGATTTTAAGATCACTAGTATTTTCTTGATATGTTTTGATTTGTATCTGATTGATTTTTATTATTATATATGACATCTGTTTAAATGTATCAATAGGTATTTCATGAATCTTATATTAACAATTCCAAAACTTATAGTACTTTATTAATACTACCTGTATTTGAAATAAGTTTATGTATAGTATAAATTTTAAGGTCAAAAATTCTAAATTTTAGTTTTATAATTATAGGGTTGTTACACGCTTTTATATTATAAACTTTTAATATTCTCAATCAATACATGGTACACAATTGTATTAAAAAGTATTTTAATTATTATATTTATATTTAATTGTAAAACAAGCAACAATATCCTTAACTTCTTAAAATCTGCAAAATCATTTCATTAATTCTTGTACGCTCAAAGCCTATGTATTTCTTTGTTCATATATGTTTATTATTTTGATCAAGAATTTTCTTTTATTCCAAGTCCTTTTTAGAATTCTCTCTATAAAAAAGCCATATAGATTTCATACATAAACATATCCTACAATACTTGTTAAATTGTATCTTAGCATTGTAAAAAATATATTTTCATATGAAAAATTAGTATAAGACTGCTTTAATGAAACTTACAAATGATGTTTCCTTCTTACAGTAACAATCATTCACCAGATAAGCTTTTTTAATTCCTTCTAAACAGTATCCAAAAACCAGACAAATATTAAAATATGAAAAATTATAAACTTTAATATACTAATCGTAGCTTAGCATCTCAACACAACATATTTTGTACTTCAACTTATATTCGGTTATTACACACCTACATTTTTTGAATTGTAAAGTTATTTTTAAAGCATAATTATTAATGAAAATAAAAAATTCTTTTACAGAAAGTTTTTCAATAAATTTATGTAATTTAACAAAATAAAAAGCATAATATATTTGATACAACAACCCTTTTATTGGGTAAAGTCTATAGATTTTTAAAGAACAGTATCAAGTCAACATAACTCTGCAAAGTATTTATCTAGATATGTATAAAACTTAAATTTTAGCTTATAGATGTAATCAGTTATTGTATATAAAATTATAGAAAAAATAAAAATAATATGCAGTAATTATTAATAAATATGATTAAAAATTAATTTACCTTGATTGTTTTCAATAGTATCTTAGAATAAAAATTATAGAAAAAAATATTAATTTATTTAAAGTTGATTGAGGTCTTGGAAAAACACTTGGTGAAATGTAATTAAATATTGAAAAATAAAATAGGGAACAAATTAAATAACACAAAATATAATATAATATTATATTATTATGTAAGTTCTTATTTATGTAAAGTAAGGTAAAGCTTATACAATATATATTATCGTACTTATATATTATATAAGTACGACCTATTTAATAAATTATAAATTTAAATTAATAGAATATTTCTTATATCAATATTTATATGCATTAGTAATATAATATAATTATATAAAGATGTATCTTAATATAATAGAAAAAATATTCTTTTTATTCTATATTTGAATCAAATATTACAATTTTAGTAATTTAATTATGTAATGTGAACTTAATATATTTTAAAAAAAGAAAAAAGTAATTAACATTATATATAAACAAATGTATTTTAGAAAATTAAATACTTTAACGATCTTCAAGCTGTTTATCACGAGCAATAACTGCATCATCAAATTTGACCATATATGTTGTTCCTTTATGCCAATGTGCTGTTACTTTTGCAGGCTATAGGTAAAAAAATTTAGAAAAATTTAGAAAAAAATATTTAGAACAATTTTTACTTACAAATCCACAATCACACAATACTGATTCAACAATTCCAGCAACAAACGATGCACAGTTTAAGCTTCCTTTGTCTTTAGGAACTGAAACAAATTTGTTAACTAATGATTCTTTTTCGATAATGTAATATGTTCTTTCGTCATCATTGGCATGCTCTAATTTATCTGCCTCTCGACCAAATAATGATTTCCATAAAGTACTTTTGACAAATAGTAAAATATTTAATAATTTTATTTCTCTTTTGCCACTTTTTTCTCGAACTATTAATAAATCTGTTACTCTATGTCCAACTTCAGCACCCATTTCCGATAACCTAAAAAAATTCTTTTTAATTTTGTTTTTATGAACTTTAATAAATTAAATCTTCATTTTTTAAAACTGACATAGGACTAAGTAAGACTAATTAATTTTTTTTTAAAAATTAATCCGTGCAAATAATTTTCATTCAAAAATATTGTACTACCAAAATATATAAATTACTTGTTTTGTAATTCGGGAACAGTGTAAACTCGATTTTGACAATATTGAACTACTTCTGAAAAAAGAAGAGCATAACAACTTAAGCTAACCTCTCCTTTGCCTTTACTTAAAGATTTATCAAGAATACTGGTTCGAGGTCGAACAGCTGATATCGTTATGCTTGACATATTTACTACTGTAGTTACATGAAAACATAAATCAAATTTTATTTTTATTCATAATAATTATTAGTTCCTTAACGAAGTAAGAAACTATGAACAACTATGGAGGGTAGACAAGTATGGTGGGTAGAGAGTTGTGACTAGAGAGGAGTGGAATTGTGGAAACTCCCAGTTGGCACAGATATCATCAAGATATCTAATTCATGCTTTTTGGAAGTCCCATAAAAGACTCACGAAAGGTATCTAAATGGTATCTTTTATAGACAAACATTTGGTGGTTATCTCTGAGTTCCCATATTGTAGATAGCTTTAAGTTTACTGTAAGAAGGTACCATTACGCTACCTTCTTCAGATAACTATTAGTTACTGTATAAAAGCTGCCATTAATGTACCTTCTGGAGATTAACATTAGTTATCCTAAAAAAAGTATCATTACTTTGCCTTTTTCAGATAAATTATAGTTACCTTTAAAAAATGTCATTACTTTACCATCATCAAGACGAATTATAGTTATTGACAAATATATCATTGCGCGGTATATATTCAAAAAACAAAACAAGATCGTATGACCGTTATAATTTAAAGTGCACTATTTGCGAAATTTACGTAAATAATCAGCTTCCATATTAATAAAAAAATATAAGGTAAATTTCTTTTTATACAGTGAATCATTTACAAGATTTTTGTATATCTTATTTATAATAATATCATCTCTTGTCGTTTTCATGAATTATTTAAATATTTATTCAATATATAATATATTTTTAAATCAATAGGTTTTTTTAAATATAACGCCTAGAAGTGAAAAAAAGTAAAACTTATTTTTTTTGGTTATTTATCCATATATTTGTTATTATCCATATCCATTTAGACAATTTGAAATTCGGAAGGTGTACTTTTATTCTGTTGTGAGAAGTATCCAAGAAATCAACTTCTAATATTTACATTGAACATTCTTCATTTTCTATGCAGTTTAGTTTATTTTTATTTAATGTACTTTTTTTATTTATTAACTTTCCATGCACTATTGAAATATTTATTCGATAGTTATTTTTAATATCAATGGGGTTTTTAAATGTAAATAAAATACATAAAATTTCTCTTTAAAAATATTTGAATAAATTTAACTTAATAATAAATAATTAAATACATAAAAGAAATAAGTAAATTATCATTGATCGAAGAAAAAAATTTGCAGACTTTGAAATCAATTGTCTGTTTTAATAGCTCCACGAAATTTTACAATATTGCATATTTATTAATTTATCTTCAATTTTAGATGTTTTTCACTAATTTTAAACATTATTCAAAGTGTTCAAAGTTTGAAGCCTTCGAATTTAAGAGAGTTTAGATTCCATTTTTGTACCTCAAAAAATAAATGTCTCAAACTATTGTGGGTGTTTGGATTATTAATATTGCATATAATTATATTGTTAATTTATATTTCAATTAAATATTTCAGGAAAGATTATTATTTAAAACGGGAGGAGCAACAATTGAGAAAACTGTCAGGTTTTTTTTTAAATTCTGCTTTAAAGAAATTTACACTTGGATGGGAATAAGAAAGGGGTCCAAAAAAATAATGGAATGCTTTTGCGTCTATTGTTGTTTGTCAGAATGAAGAATTTTTTCTTTAAAACGTCTTGCTACATTATTATGATATTATTATGCTATAATTAATTATGTTGATTTTTTATTCGATATTTTTTATTTAATATTGATATCGGGTATTTTGGATCTATGTATATCCATCTTATAGGAAAAATATTAAAATTTGAAGAATTAGCTTTATAATTTTAAACTTTATTCTGTCGTTTTACTTAGAAAGCGCAATTGCGGCCTGACTATGGAGAATGAGTAATCGAATTCACAATATATTAAAATGTAAAAATGCCCTATCATCATCGAACAATTAAATGTATCATAGTAAAAATTATAGTTTATTTTGAACATTTATATTTTTTCTTATAAATATATTTTTTATATATCAAGGATCTTATTAAAGTTTTTATATTTTTTATAAATAAATATTATGCACTGATCAATGCTATAACACAGTTTTAAAATCTATTTTTTGAAACGTGTTAATAGAAAATGTTAATAAATATGATTTGTAATGTAATTTTTAATTTTTAATTTTTGAATAAAAATATTAACAAATATGATTATTAATGTAATTTTGTTCGTGTATATGCGTTTATATTTGTCTTAAATATAAAGAATGTATCTTCTGTACAAAAAATAATTACCTTAATGAAGTGGTGAAATTAATTATAAAAATATTTATATGAAAACATTTTAATCAGATAGTTCATATGATATATATAACAGTTTCGGTGATGCCGAAATATAGTATGTATAGAATAACATAATTAATATTAATCGAATATGATAAACTAATTTTCAACGAATTGTAAAAACAATAAGCTTTAACAGATTTTTTGTTTTTATTATAGAACCAAGTCACTTTCTAAAAGTCTAAAAACAGTTTTACAAAAGAAGCTATATGTATATATATATATATATATATATATATATATATATATATATATATCGTCACTGTATATATAAATATAATACAGTGACGCGATTCTATCGGTAAGATCGGTAAATTATTTCTGGTAAAATAAATATGTCCCATGAATTTTTCGAGTATGTATTCTCCTATCCGTCCCAGCGCTCAATATAATTATTCCGATCACCGTTATATAATCTATTCCGATAGATCATAAAAAATATAAATAACAGTTTTTTGATCAACTATCTGATTAAGATGTTTTCATATGAATATTTTTATAATTTATATAACCACTTGATTAAGGTAATTCTTTTTCTTATATAGCAATGGTAAATTCTATGCATTCAATATAATAAAATCATTTAGTTACCTATCAGATACCATATGTATATCATGTTCAGAGACTTCTACGGTATCTTAACAATATCTAAAATGCATATTTATGGCGATCATTAAGATATCTATGGCACATTGATAAGTTGTCTTTTAAGACATCGTTTAGGTAACGTCAAGGCAAATTATATGTATCGAGACGGAATAGATTAGTAATCTGTAAGATGCTATTTTTGCAACTTATTGATTAATCGTGAAGTAAACTTTCAGATGTCTATAAGATGTCTTTACGATATACTGTAATGTACATTTAAGGTAGAAATAAGACGTCTGTCGTATATCTCTAAGGCGTCTTTTAAGATATCGTTTAAGTGCCCTTTATGTGTTGGAAGTTAACTATAAATAATCTTATAGTTATCTACGCTCTAATTGGAGGCCGCTATATCATGTAAAATTACACGGCAGGATTTTGGGTTGCTTCAGGATAGAATTAGTCGTAAGGCAGCGACACGCTGCGAGGTTGTTTGTTCAACTGCATGTATTTGAAGACAAGAGAGTGGGGGTATGCAGTGAGCATGGAAAGCTGAAAGTTAAATCTCTGCTTTCTACTTTTGTTTCTTTTCTTTCCCATTGGCCTTTTAATTTCTCTCCCTGTTGCACGTAGAACTATCGAGGGATTTTCAAGACAGCGACGTCTACCGGATAAATCTGAACTTCCATTTCCGGCTAATTTTTGATAAGCTTTTCCCAAAGAGCAGCACGTACTGATCATGATTTGGCTTCAGTGTATATACGCGTGTGAGCCCAGTCTGTCTATATTGCATTCACGTTTTGGAGAAGCAATTTGTACTTCCAGAACAGTGATGAGAGGGGAGATGAATACCTCCCGTTTTACTTTGGTGTGGACGCCTTTGAAGCGCTCCCCAAATAACACGGTGGAGCCACGTTACGGTCACCTTGATGCCAACTGTTGGGGAAATCCTCTAACATTCCGATTCCAGTTGTCGTCCAGCTGTCGTTAAATTTATTGCCAATCGCAACTGGTGGAATAGCAAAAGTTGACGCTAGGTTGGATCATTATTGGAGATCTATTGGACCCATATTGTTGCAAATTTTGTATGCTCATATGCACGCGCGCGCGCGCGTGTGTGTGTGTGTGTGTGTGTGTGTGTGTGTGTGTGCGTGCTCGTGTGCGTGTGTGTTTTAATAGGCGTAGGCAGAGCAAGCACTGCACTAGTGGCCTCTGGAAACCAGCATCCTGTCGAAACTCTCCGGGAATATTACTTCGGCGGGGCTGTTAGTTAGCCTATATGGCTTCTCATCTTATGACATTATCCTCCGTCCCCTATTTACACAAGTGATCAGAATTCGGTGTTCCTCCTCTGCAACTTAAAATAGAATCAGCTAGCCTAATTCATCCTGGGCCATTCGCCTAATTCTATCGGCATATCTAAGTTTGGTCATCACCTCTTTTGCGAAACTGGCTACTGCCTTCCAGTTTTCAGAAGATTCCAGCATTATTGATAGGATGATCTCTGGTCTCATTGGCTTATTGATGGTGTTCATCAAGTGCTCACGTTGTGTTCTAAAACGAGGGCAGCGCACTAATATGTGCTCGGCATCCTCAACCAATGTCGGACAGATGGGAAGAAATCATTATTATCCAGGTGAAAACGGTGAAAATAGTACCTAAAACAACCATGTCTAGTCAGCAACTGGGTTAGGTGGAAATCTAGTTCCCCATGTTTCCGGTTGATCCATCTTTGTATGTCTGGAAGGATACGATAAGTCCATCGGCCTTTGTCAGAATCGTTCCATCGTTTTTGCCATATTTCTATAGAACGATGACGTTCCACGTTTTTAGCACCTTGTAGAGAATCCACTGCGGCCTTACATATGTTGTGCAGCCTAGCCAGTTCATTTGCAGCTAAATCGAAAGGAAGAATTGCGGCAAGTACCTCAGCAGCGTCGGTGGATACTGTCCTGTAACCACTAATAATACGTATGCAGGAGCGCCGACGGGTCGCAATGGCCAGCTCACAATACGATTTAATTCCACATGCATGATGCCAAATTGGCGCTGCATACATGCTGACAGAATTAACAACATAAGCTGATAGCTTCCTCTGGGGTGGGCGCGGGCCACCAATGTTAGGCATGAGCCGACACAAGGCAGCTGCAACTCGTTGCGCTTTTTCACCAGATATCTTTAGATGCTCTTTGAAGTTTAACCTGGCATCAAGCTGTACACCCAAGTATCGTAAATATGGCACAGAACTAATGCGGCAGCTACCAACTTTAAGAGTAATACTATCTATCTTTGTTCGCGCATCATACTCGAACAGGAGAAGAAAAAAAAATAACGAAAATTGTGTGTGTATCTGTGTGTATATGTATGAATGTATGCGCGTACAGAGAGAGAAAAGCTACTAGGACGAATGTGCAATAACCCTGCCGTAATGCGGGGAAAGCCCAAATTGTAAATCAGGGCATTGCACTTTTCGTCGGTACGGTACCTGCGATCGGGCTCCTCGGACGCCCGACAGTTAGCTCGACTGAAGCAGTCTGGCAGTCTGCAGCTAGCAACCTGACGGTGAATTAGGTATTGTGCGTAGGGCTGAAAAATCTTAATTTTCACTTGCCGGTTGATAGTGTTGCAGTCGTGTTGCGTGATTCCTGTCAATCCTGCGCAGTCAAGAGTGTGTGCCGCCGTGTGTTCGTGTACGCGTAGTTGTGTAATTGTGTATAAATAATTGTCTGTGCTTCCGTGTGTTTATATACTCGTGTGTAAATACGTGTTTGTGTTTTCACGTGTTTGTGCGTTCGTGCACTTACGTGTACTTGTGTATACGTGTACTTGTGAGTACGTGTGCTTGTGTATGCGTGTATCTACGCACGGGTGTGTATGCGTGCTTGTGAAACCGTGTATATATATATATATATATATATATATATATATATATATCTTTGTCCGCGGATTTGTGTGATTATATATAAAATTACGTATCTGTGTCTGCATTTCCTTGTGTATACGTGTACTGGTGAGTACGTGTGCTTGTGTGTGCGTGTATCTACGCACGGGTGTGTACGCGTGCTTGTGAAACCGTGTATATATATATATATATATATATATATATATATATATCTGTGTCCGCGGATTTGTGTGATTATATATAAAAATACGTGTCTGTGTCTGCGTATTCCTTGTGTATACGTGTACTTGCGAGTACGTGTACTTGTGTATACGTATTTGTGATACGTGTACTTGTGTACGTATACTTGTGTGTACGTGTGTTTGTGTACGTGTATATACGTACGTGTATGTACGCGTATTTTGTTTGTGTATACGTATATTTGTGTGCCTGTAGATAGGCGAAGTTTAGCATTCGTGTATAGGTATTGTGCAGAAACGTGTGCTCCTGTTAGGTTGCACAGGTGACAAGCGGTCCAGATACGGAAGGCGCTATCTGGGTGAGCGCACGAGTGCTCTTAGCGGGCGCCACTGCGATAACTCGATAAGGAAGGAGTTATCTGGACACACACGGGGCGAGGGCTGTACCCGTATCCGAGACGTCGGAGCACTGTGTCGTGTCGATTTTGGTGTCCCGCTTCCCTCAAAACCACCTCGCCCGACTTCCAGCGGCAGGTGGGGTCACCGCCGATACAGAGGTCGGCTGTCGCGGTGTGATCCGCGCTCACGCGTTAAAAACAGTATATTTTAAGTGTGTATTTTATAGGCGTGCGTATATGCTGCAGCATCAAAGGTATGTTTTTAAGAGCGTTTCGTAGTATCCTTAGGAGAACTGTCAAATTACTATAGTCTTTTGATTATATACTTATTAACTGGCCGAGACCGGGATTTGAACTCGGATCACCATGTTACTAGTCCTTCGCTTTAGCGATCGAGCCATCATAGGCCTCGATCTTACAAATGTATATTTTTAAAATGAATTTTACAATTAAATAATTATTGATATTTAATGAATAGACCATAATGATAGTCTACTGAAATAATTATTTTTGATACTAAAGTTATTGTAATATCACTTGATTATTTGTTTAAATTCATTAATATTTGTGTATTATGAAAATATTTTTTTAAATGAAAAGAAAATATATAACGTAAATAATGGAAATGGTCGTTCCAATAACATTTTTTTTAACCCTTCTTACCATTTAATCATTAATAAATATTTTTTTTTATTGATCTTACAGTCCAATCAAGAGCGTTTCGTAGTATCCTTAGGAGAACTGTCAAATTACTATAGTCTTTTGATTACTCGCGTTCTAGTTTTGTATTAATTTGTTAAAGACTATTTGTAAAGTTATAATTTATTCATCAATAAATAATTATCTAGTATCACTTGATTCGGCTTTTCCCCTTACTCCGGAGGGGTTTTTACGCCCAATCAAGCGTGATTTTTATTGTCCGCGAAATCGTTGTATTTTATTTAATTAGCCCATCTGCTCATTCCTATTTCCTTAAAATTATTATTTTATCTACGTTTGCAATAAACAATCTTCTTACAACTGCTGACAAGAACTACTTCTGTTTTGTGCTCCGCTAATTGTAGACCAACCGACTGATGTTGCTGATTGCCTCATTGCGATTTTCAGTGAGTTCATCAAGGGTCTTAGCCATCACTAGCCTACTGTTATTGAACCAGGAGGTTGTGGAATCCTCAACACGCCATCATACATAATATTCCACAATATAGGTCCCATAACCGAGCCCTGGTGGACTCCCGCAGTAACCTTATGCGATACAATGCCTTCATCTGTTCGGTATAATATTATCCTATTCTCAAAGTAGCTAGCCATGACATTCTGTAGATAACCAGGTACTCCGAACTCTTTAAGAGAATTCATAATAGAAGACCAGCGCGCTGAATTAAAGGCATTCTTGACATCTAGAGCGACAATGGCACAATACGGTTTAGTGCTACCTTTCCATCTCTTACCACTGATTGCATTTCTTGCGGTACACACTACCAGTTTAATGGCATCGACTGTTGATTTTGATTTCCGAAATCCAAATTGGCGTGAGGATAAGCCGTGCAATCCGTCAGTGAATGCTTCCACTCGGCTACATATTATTTTTTCAAATATTTTACCTACCGTATCGAGCATACACAATGGCCTGTATGGTGAAGGATCATCAAGTGGCTTATTGCCCTTAGATAACAGGACTAACCTTTGAGTTTTCCAGCAATCAGGAAAAATACCCTCAAGAAGACAAGCATTATGTACTTTTAGAAATATAAATGAGTTCTTCTGTATCGCCAACTTAATTGCAGCATTAGGGATACCATCAGGGTCAGGGGCAGAATTGTCTCTAATCTTGGTGTAAGTATTACGTAGCTCCATTTCTGTTATAGGAGGTATATCGTCCGAGTGTTGCGTGCGCAGTACAGTTCCTTGGGTGTCATTGGGAAAGAGAGCGGAAACAATCTTATCAATCAATACCGTGCCAGTGGGTTGCATTGGTGCCCTATTCAATCGTGCCATGACTGTTTTGTATGGTCGTCCCCATAAGTTATTATTGGCCTCTGCGCACAGTTCAAGCCAGCATCGACGCTTGCTTGCCTTAATGGCGTTGACAAGCGCTCTTTGTGCTTCTTTAAATAAACTATTAAACGTATCACGATGGGTGCGAGCTCTTTGGGCAAGTTTACGTACGCGATGACATTGCTTGCGCAATTCTGCAATTTCTTTTGTCCACCAGTAGACAGATTGACGATGTTTAAATCCGCTCTTAGTCCTAGTCATCGATGCATCGCATCCTAAGAGATTTGCTTCATGAGTGCATTTGCCAGATGGTCTGGTGCACCATATTCTAAACGCTCTTCTGATATGATAGTGGCGAACACTTCACGGTCTAGCGATCTGATGTTCCATTTCCGTGTGGACATCCACTCATTGCACTTGTTCTTCACTTTCTTCTCTGCAATCTCGTACAAGATCGCCCTGTGATCACTGTGAGTGTAAAGGTCGCTTACTCTTCACTTAAGGATCCTCTGAATCAGGTCATCACTGGCGAATGTTACATCAATGACTGATTGTTTATCTCCCCTAATGAAAGTGGATTCAAATCCCTTATTAACCACGCGGAGTTGAAGAGAACTAAGACCATCAAGCAGCATACTACCTCTGTTATTTGTTGAAGCGCTTCCCCAGGCTATGAACCACGCGATAAAATCGCCAGCAATTAATAATGGTTTCTTGTCCATGGCCATCAACTAATTTAGCTACAAGGATTTCAAATTGCTTATCCGTCAAACTTGGAGGAGCATATACACTAAAGACGTATATTTCTTTGTATTTTAGCCCAGGATATCAATTCGCTCCGATGACTAGACTGCTTTAGTATTTGCCTATTAATAAATTATATTAATACGTCAAAGTATCAAAATATTTTGACCAATCCAGAGGGCCGCTCTATTGCTTGTATCACTTATCCAGCGCTGTGGTCTGTTCCTGTCACAATGTGGTTCGGAGATTATAGCAATGTCTATTCTTAGCTCTATAACTGGCGAAGAAAAATAGATCACATACGACAATATCAAGCGAAAATGGTCGTGATGCAAGGCCGGTGGACCGTCCCAAACAGTGGCCAAGCCGGGATTGGCGGCCAGGAAGGTTTTGCTGTGTGTTTGGTGGGATTGGAAGAGAATCATCCACTATGAGCTGCTCCCATATGACCAGACGCTTAATTCTACCATCTACTGTGAATAACTGGACGTTTGAAGTAGGTTATCGACCAGAAGCGTCCACAAGTGGCCAACAGGAACGGCGTAGTGTTCCACCAGGACAACGCCAGGCCACACACTTCGTTGATGACTCGTTATAAGCTACGGGAGTTCGGATGGGAGGTTTTGTCGCATCCACCATATAGCCCGGACATAGCGCCAAGTGGTTACCACCTGTTCATGTCCATGTCAAACGCCCTTGGTGGTGTAAAGTTGGACTCAAAAGAGGCTTGTGAAAAGTGGCTGTCCGAGTTCTTCGCAAATAAGGAGAGGGGTTTCTACGAGAGGGGTAGTATGAAGTTGCCGTCTAGATGGAAACAGATTATTGAAAAAAAGGGCGAATATTTGAAGTAAATCCGACAACTGTAACACTTTTTATAAAGCATTGAATGAAGAGCAAAAAAGGGAAAGGGAGATATTCGACAACCTAATATATACTGTGTGCAGTTAAATTATTTCCTGATCCGCCGCCCGATTCTGGATATACTTCCTCCCCTCTCACATTACCCTGGAAAATTAGAAAAAAGTCTAACGCGGTAAATATACCGAAAACGAACAAAGGTCGCGATGACAATTGTAGAAGGTAGTCGACGCGACCGCCGAAAACCGAACCGTAGAGAGAGAACGCAATACATAGTCTCTCTCTCTCTCTCTCTCTCTCTACTGCTAAGCTTAAATTCGAAGCATACGACAGAGGGAATACACTGCGCGCGGAAAGAGAGCCGCGTCAAGTGTATTAGGCCGTCAGCCGCTATCCCCCTCTAATACACGCCACACACACACTAGCGTACTCTCTCATCGAACGGCGCGCGCCAGCAGCGAATACTGCGGTAGGCGAACGCGCATACCTTATACACACCTATACAACGGGTGTTCGAAAACGAATCCACCCGCTGTATTTAATTAAAATAATTAAATCAAATATTAATTGTATAATATATATATATATATACATATATGTATATGTGTGTATACACTATTATACGTGTATACAATCACTGTACACAGCACACCGGCTGTAAACATAAGTAATAAATTGTAAATAATAATTATTATGATTATTATTAAATATTATTATTATTAATCATCATTATTATTAATATAATTATTATAATTTCATCGGCTCGTCTGAAATTGAACGAGCGGCGACGGAAATAATCAACCGTTTTTGTATAAAAGGGCCTGCAAAAGGCAAAATCGAGAGTTCGCCCGGTGAACCGACTTCCCCGAAGTCGAGTCACATGAATTCCTTCCGGAGCTAAAGACTTATCCAGAGCTCAAATTAATCCTGACACTCAATCCTGTCCGAAACTATTAGTTTGATCTCTGTTGCGAGGCACTCCTCAAAAGACAGACGACTAATAGTTTTACCTATCCTCAAGTGAATGTGATCCTGGTTGCGAGGCGCTCCTCAAAAGACCAGCCGTTCTCGTATATAGTACATTTAATTATTTTCCGAAATTATTAGCTTGATCTCTGTTGTGAGACGCTCTTCAAAAGACAAGCGGCTAATAATTTTATCCATCCCTGAGTGAACGTGATCCTGGTTGCAAGGGGCTGCTCAAAAGACCAGCGGAGTTAAGTTCACATTAGAATAACTTATTTTTAAATTCTACCTGCCGTATTTTTATAATTCTCCGCGTGGAAAATAGCACCGGGTATCCGTGCGGAAAATAGCGCCGGATTAAACTATGCGACGCGGAAACTAGCGCGAATCCAGTAGTTATATTAGGAGTGTGAATAAGTCTTTCCCGTTTTTTGTAAGAGATGGCGCCACCAATACTGTGCGAGTATTCAATGGTTACATATGTCATAATCAAAGCTTATTCATATGTCAACAATTCCATACTAACACATTAGTTAAAATTTTTTCGCATCATAAATTTTTGATATCGTGAAAATGTCGAAATTTGAGCCGAGTCGACGTCATTTGCGGGAAGTTTCACTTTATTGGTTCAATTTGAAGAAATCTGCTGCCGAGACGCATCGATTGCTTCAGGAGGCTTATGGAGAAGGTTGTGTCGATGATTCAAGTGTTCGCGGATGGTTTCGACGCTTCAAAAGCGGTGATTTCGACGTGGAAGACAAGGAGCGTTCCGGGCGGCCGCAAATCTTTGAAGATCGAGAATTGGCGACTTTGCTTGATGAAGATTCTTGTCAAACGCAAGAAGAACTTGCTGAAGCATTGGGAGTTGACCGAACAACCATTTCCAAGCGTTTGAAAGCCATGGGAATGATCCAAAAGCAAGGAAATTGGGTGCCGTACGAACTGAAGCTGAGAGATGTCGAACGGCGTTTTTTCACTTGCGAACAGCTGCTTCAGCGACATAAAAGAAAGGGTTTTCTGCATCGTATCGTGACTGGCGATGAAAAGTGGATACGTTACGATAATCCGAAGCGAAGAAAATCATGGGGACTCCTCGGCCATGCATCATCATCGACGGCCAAGCCAAATATTCATGGCGCCAAGCTCATGCTCTGTATATGGTGGGAACAGCTAGGTGTGGTTTACTATGAGCTTCATCACAGGCGAGGTCTATCGACGACAATTGATGCGTTTGAGCCGCGCACTGCGAGAAAAACGGCCACAATACTCCGACAGGCACGACAAAGTTATTTTGCAACATGACAATGCTCGCCCACATGTTGCACCGCCGGTGAAAACATACTTAGAAACGCTCAAATGGGAAGTCCTACCCCACCCGCCGTATAGTCCAGACGTTGCTCCGTCTGATTACCATCTCTTCAGATCGATGACGCATGGCCTGGCTGACCAGCACTTCCATTCCTACGAGGAAGCCAAAAAATGGGTGGATGACTGGATAGAGGCCAAACCGGTCGAATTTTTTCGCAACGGGATTCGTATGTTGCCAGAAAGATGGGAAAAAGTTGTAGCTAGCGATGGCCAATACTTTCAATAATTCATTTGTAACCATTTTTTTCACAATAAAGGCTCAAAATTTGAAAAAAAACGGGAAAGACTTATTCACATACCTGATAATATATATATATATATATATATATATATATATATATATATATATCCAACTAACTTTATTTGTTTTAAGTAATTATTTCGTTTATTTTTATTTTGTTTCAGAAAACCTTGTGAATAGAAGGAAGTCCTGAATAAAACTATTTTTATATTTTGTTATCAAAAATATACTGTTTTACTAAATTATTTTCCTGATTCGCCGTTCTATCCTGAAATACTTCCTGCCCTCTCAAAAATACCCTGGAAATATACCGCGTATGCTATCCCGAGGGGAACGGGAACGTTACAGCGTAAATACAATTAAAATTTTTTAATTAATCTTCATAAATATGACTATTTAGTAAGCTGAATAGGTCTTTCTGTCATCGATATCTTATAGTACATATCTCGGTGTAGTTGCACATTGTCTCTGTTGTTCACTTTATTTAATTGTCCTAATAATTAGCTTGTTGATAACTGAAACATCATATTGGAAAAATTACAGAGATATTTAAAACTAGTAAATACTTCACAGTATACTATAAAGTTTAAGTAGTGTCAAAAGTATTAACATGTGTTTCTGATTTCTATTTTTTATATTGACATTCATTCTGCAATTCAAAAATAATACCAAATACAAAATTAATTTTTTATTAAAATTATACTATATGTATCAAAGGTATAGTTTGTATCAAAAGTATAGTAACAATGAAAGAAATGGTTTTGAAATTTTTTATACTATTGTGTATTTAGTAATGTACTTTTATTGGATGTTATAAATGAAAACCATGATATGTGAATCAGAATAAATTTCAGATCCTTAACTTAATTTACATGTATATGTATATATTTTTATATCATTAAAAGAAAAAAACAGTTTCAACACATAAATCAATTATTTTTTAAAAATTAGTAATTGTGTATATATCTATTACTTTACTATATCGGACAAGTTAAAATTTTTTTTTATTTAAACGTTATATTAAACAATGTATTACAATCAGAAGTTACAATATCTATTTACTTTCAATGTTGCCATAGTCATTATATCGTACATCAATTAATGTTCAAGAATCATTGTGTGAATAAAATTGTCAATAATTTTACTTTCTTGCTTTGCATATTCGTAAAATTTAATTATTTTATAATTATTTTTATCTTACCTATTTCTGCTAAATTACATTTGAATAATTTGAAGAAAAGCTTAAAAGAACGAATTGCTGCTAAAAGCTATTACATTAAAATAATCATTTCATATACTTTATTTTCTGAATTATCTTGTATGTTAATATTATTTTAATTTGTAATCAGTCTTCTGACTTTCTATTTTCCTTAAAATTAAACCAAATCCTGTAAAAAGCACATACAATACAAAAGTATTAATCGTTAAAATTAAGGTTATCTAAATGAAAATATCTATATACTTATCTGACAGTTTTATAATATAATATAATTTTCCAAAAGGCTGACAAAGGTAATGTAACTATAGCTTCCAATAAAATTGATTACATAAATTGTATAAATAATATATTAAATGATGATAGTACTTCTTTGAAGATTGGTAATCCACATATCATTAAGCTACAAAATAATTTGAAAGAGTTATTAAATAATTGGCAAAGAAATGAGTATATAAATGTTACTACATATAAGTATTTAAAATGTGAAAATGGAACTGTAGCAAAATGTTATGGGCTTCCCAAGATTCATAAAGAAAATCTGACATTTAGAATAATAATATCTTCCATAGGTTTCCCAATTTATAATATTGCTAGATTTTTGTCTAATATATTGGTTAAGATAGTTGGAAGAACTAGTTCTTACATTAAGGATAGTTGGTGTTTTTACAATGAAATGAAAGATATTGTTATTCCAAAAAACTACAAGATGATTTCATTGGATGTAGTATCCTTGTTTACAAATGTACCTCTAGAGTTGTTAAATATATTATACTGGAAAAGTGGAATGAAATTAATTTGCATACAAAATTAACAATGAATGAATTTATTAAAGCAATTAATTTGGTTTTTAATAACACAATTTTTTCATTTGATAATAAATTTTATGAACAAAAATACGGATGTCCAATGGGGTCGCCTTTGTCACCGGTTATAGCTAATTTAGTTATGGAAAATTTGGAAAGTATAGCCTTGTCAAAATTGCTTTTTGAACCAATGATATTTGATAAGAGATATGTTGATGATATCTTTACAATTGTTCCGGAAGTTTTTGTGGATGAAATGGTGGATGTTTTCAATTCTGCACATGACAGAATTAAATTTACAAGGGAGGTTGAAGTTAATAGTCAGTTAAGTTTTCTGGACATTAATGTCATTAGATGTAGTAATAATAAGGTCAAACTTAATTGGTACAAAAAGCTTACTTGGTCAGGTAGGTTTTTAGATTTTAATTCACACCATCAAATTCGGAAACAAAATTGGAGCATTAAAGGGTGTCATTGACAGAGCAATTAAATTGTCACATAAAGATTTTAGACAAAATAATTTACAGATAGTAAGAGAGACTTTCATCAATAATGGTTATCCAATTCAATTTATTAATAGATTAATTGCTGAGAGATTGTTTGACATTTATAATACCGAAAATAGACATAGTGCAGGAATTGATGTTAACGGAGGCAAAATTATTGTTTTGCCATATGTTCGAGGATTGTCTGACAGAATAAAAAGAAATTTTCGGAAATATAACATTCAAATTTTCTTTAAAAATAGTAATAATTTGAGTAGATTGTTTAATAATTGCAAAAATAAGGATGATTTATGCTTAAAATCAGAAGTTGTTTACAAGATTAATTGCATGGATTGTGATAAATACTATATTGGACAAACAGGTAGATATTTAAAAAAGAGAATTTAGGAGCATACATACAGTTTACGTAGCTCACATATTACTTCCGGTTTAAAAGAGCATTGTTTAAAGTTTTTACATTCTTTTGATTTTGTGAATGTGGATAGTTTGGAACATGGTATTAATAATAAGTATAAAGGGCAGAGTCTTGAAAGTATTCACATTTCCAGGAATCGAAATAATGTGAATTTAATGTTAGAGTCTGGTAGATTGGACAGTGTTTATCATTCCTTATTAAATTGATTGGTTTTGGACAATTTGTGTAGAGGGGGAATTTATATTTAATTTACTAAATTTGGTGGTGGGTATGGGTATATATAGATTAGAATATAAGGTTTAGATTAGTCCCTGATGAGGAGCCGTAGCGAGCTCGAAACGTTGGACAAGTCTTCAATTAGGTAAGGGTGTTGGGGACAGTCAGACTGCACTTTACTAACAAAGAATTTTTTCAGCTAATATTTTATTTTCAGATTAGTCTACGGGGGTGAATGTAAATAAGGACAGTCTGACTGTCATTATAATTTTAATTTAATTTTTAATTTAATTTTTATTTTTAATTTTTATTTTATTTTTTATTTTTATTTTTATTTTATTTTTAGATTGAATTAATTGGACTGTAAGACCAATAAAAAAATATTTATTAATTAATCTGACAGTTTTATGAATCTTTTATTCATGTGCCAAATTGTTAGTTTTGGCATAACATTTAAAAAATTTTAGTTGTTTATTTTGACACAACAAGATACCTTTCACTAGAAATTTTGTTTATAACCTCCAAAAATTTTCTTAACTTTCTTAAAGTTCATAACACTTCTCTAAGTAGGGTAAAAAAAAAGAAAATTCGTACAAATTTGTCTTCTACTCTACGTAGTGCTAGTGCTTTCAAGTAAAGTAATTATTATAAACTTTAGGTATCAATTACATACATAATTTGAGTGTTTTCATAAAATGATAAATTAAATAGAATTTGTTTTACTATTCTACGTATAGTATCAACAAAATTAGACGTCGAAGTAAACTTATTTTGCACAAAATCCACTGAAACTGATAATCACTATTTTTGTAGATAAAAAAGAGAGAAATTTAGTCTTGGCATATTCGAAGAGATCTCGGAGCAGTCAGTACCGTAATATATTATCGAAATAAAAAGAACCCTGAGCTTATTGTAATATTTGAAATAAATATTTAACATAAGTAATTATAAAAGAAAGTTAGGCGATACAACTGAATATGTGTAGATGATGTTTCAAAAGAACATGAGGAGTGCAAGTACGCAGTTCATGTGTATATACGCACATAATATACAGTGTTTTATGAGTGAGTCGAGTGTTATGATGTACACCTTCTTATCAAATTATCATCTGTTAGTAGTGACACGGCCGAGTGAGATAGAAAGTGAAAATGTTTACTATTAGGAGACGAACTTATTTTCCGACCTTCAGTTTAGATGGCGATACTAGTACTTACTTCTAAGTTTTGACATTTACCAAGAAAATTCAGTTAACAGGCGCCATCATTTGTGTAAACATTATAATTTTTTGATCAGTGAAAAATGAATCGTGTTAAATCGTTTTTTCGACATGTCCCTTTGCACTATTTTGATTTGAGAAAAAGTGTAGCAGAAACTTATCGATTGCTTCAAAAATGTCATGGCGAACAAGCTTCATCGCTTACAACATGTAAGGTAGTTTTAGCGGTTTAGAAGTGGAAATACTGATGCTAATGACAAAGAATGTTCTGGACAACCGAAAAAGTTTGAAGATAGTGAGTTGTAGGAATTATTGGACGAAAACTCAGCTCAAATCCAGAAAGAACTCACTAAGAAGTTAGTAATCAGTGATAGAGCAGTTGGCATGTTTACATGCGATGGAAAAGATTCATAAAGAAGCAAAATGGATGCCACATGATTTGACCAAAAGTGCCATTATGAATCGATACAAGATCGCATTGTCTTTACTTCCAGGCAAAAAAAGAAGAGTTTTCTGTGGCGTATTGTGACTGGTCATGAGAAGTGGATTTACTATAACAATCCTAAGCGCAAAAAGTTATGGGTGTACCCAGCCCAACTGTCCATATCAATACTAAAACGGAACATCCATGACCAAAAGGTATTGCTGTGCTTTTGGTGAGACCAACAGGGTGTGCTATACTACGAAATGCTAAAACCAAATGAAACCATCACTGCCGACGTATACGAGAGCCAAATTAATTGAGCATAGATCAACAATTGCGAGCGATAGGCGAAAAGTCATTCTTTTGCTTGACAACGCTCGGCCACATGTTGCGAAAGCCGTCAAAAACACCCTGTCGGAGCTCGAATGAGAAGTGTTACTGCATCCAGCGTAATTACCAGACAGAGCGCCTTCTGATTAGCGCCTATTCAGATCGATACAGTAGGACCTCGTTGATACGCACTTCTGACATGTTCTAGAAGTACGAGAATTTGTGGATAATTGGATCACCTCGAAATCGCCATCGCTTTTTCACCACGATATTACCATATTGCCAGAAAGATGGGAAACAGTAGTAGAAAATTACGGAAAATATCCTGATTAAGCTAACGTGTATGTGTTCTCCATCATAAATTTCTTTTCTGCGTTAAAAAAGGTAGGAAAATAAGTTCGCCTCCCAATATATTTCGTTCTATTGCTTTACACTCTGCTCCAACAAAATCAGTTTATTATATGCATACACTCAGCAAATTTGTTTACTGCTCAAGCCTTTTTATTCATATGAATTTGGGTGAGGATTTCGGAAAAGCGCCCAAATTCGATTGTCTTGAAAATTTATGTGTTTAGTTTATTGCGGTATTTATTACAAATATCACAGTGCTTTTTTGCTGAAATAGAATTTTCATAGCGAAATCAATCGTATTATATATATATATATATATATATATATATATATATATATATATAATACGATGTTTAGGCATCTCTAGACAATTTCTAAGGGAATTTCGTGTTATTTAAATATGTAAAGTATTATTGGCAGTGCTAAGAAGTTTTTTTGGTTTCAGTTTATTTTAAAAATACATACGGTAATTAAAGTAATTAAATAAGAATAAAATACTATTCTAAAAATTCCATCAATAAAGATGTATTGTAAGCAAATAATAAAAGCTTCAAACAACCATTGTGCAGATCTCGTCGTCTGGACTTTTCTGTCTATATGATTTGTAAGCGGATACATTTTAAATAAAAACCTATTTTTTGAAACGTGTTAATAGAAAATTTTTTTGCGTTGTAAACAAACAGCTGACAAACACACACTAATGGAGATATAGCGCTCAAATTCCACACAGATATCAAGCAAGGTTGTACAAATATAGGAAAAAATTTTACCGATTGTTATAATAATATGGTATAATAATAACCTCTGATAACGATATGGTATAATAATAACCTCTGATAACATACAGTAAAATCAGGTGCAATTATAAGAGTGCATCATTTTCAATAAGTGGTTTTGAGATATTCTTAAATACTTCTCTTCATTTAGGAGTATGTAATAGACTTTTTTAATAAATGTATAATACTTGACTAAGACAAACATCTTTAGCAATTTTTATTGTTATTTTAAGATTTGATGCGGATATAAGTTAAATATGTTAAGTATTTTATATCGTTGAAAAATAATGTTTTATGAACATTTTGATGTATAGATCATAGTTTTAATAAAAAAATGTGTTGACTAAAAAAAACAAAAATTTAGTATTTATAAATAATATAAAAGGATCATGAATAAAATAAGTACATTGTAAATAATGCTATTGATAGGCAATATAAAAGTGTTAAAAAGTTGATCTTTTATTAAATAATTTTAGGAGTATATATGATTATATGAAACAAATGCGCTTTTTAAGATTATTTGGGCACATTAAATATGCACATGTAAAACTGAATATTTTAAAAATAACAATGCATATTTAAGACAATACTGTGTAACATAGGCGCCTTGGTGGGAGCTAGTTCGTGCTCCTGCTCAACCCGCCTCGGCCCCGATTGCTCAGCCCGCCATCGAGTTCTTTTCACTCCACCAAAGGCTAGGTTCTATTGCTACTTGTATAAGCGGGTGGCTCCGGCTCAACCCGCCTCGGCCCCAAGTCGCTCAACGCGCCACTAGGTTCGCTCGTGCAAGCTCATATTTTATTTTAATTAATCACAGTGCGCACTGTACTTTGGCCTACGTTCAACTCGCCTAGGCCCTTGGTCGCTCAACCCGCCATCAAGTTTGTTCTACTGCGTACTGTGAAGAGAAATCTAATTCTCACTGTCGATCAATACGCCAGAGTTTGAATTGGATTTTTTCCCGTTATTCTAATTTTCTGTTCACAACGTTGCTGGGATTTGGATGGCAAATAATTCTATTTGACTTACAAAAGAAACTATAAAAAGTCTTTATTACTAAAAAATATTAACATTTAAAAGTAATTATAATCTTTCGGCGCTGCTGCGCCAGCCGCCGTTTCGGTTTCTTTGTCGTTTGGCCGTGCGCCATTGACCGCTATAACAATAAATCCTAAAAACATTTCTTTTATGATTTATCAAAAAAAAATATTTACATTTATAAATTTACTTAAATTTAGCGCTCCGCGTGAGCGTTACATATTACGCGATCGCGTCCCGCTC
Source organism: Sycobia sp. Sy_11 (assembly GCA_018907035.1). Lineage (NCBI taxonomy): Eukaryota > Metazoa > Arthropoda > Insecta > Hymenoptera > Epichrysomallidae > Sycobia > Sycobia sp. Sy_11. Next base: position 542,550 of record JACCIC010000097.1, read on the forward strand.
TGAGTGTGCTGAGACTTGTCGCCCGCTGTCGCACCGACGACAGGCCCCCCTCGATTAGCCAGTCTAGAGAACATCGGAAACGTAGTCGATAAAGGTAAAACTTTATAGAATTATTAATAAAAATTTTAACCGGGTGTTTTAGACGAGGGACGCAGGCCGCATTTCCTCGAAGCCTAACAGCTTTCGAGCAGCCAGCAACTACGGTAAGAAACTACATCGTCCACGGGAAGGCCCGAGGTCGCCACTCGCACAACGCCGAGTCAACGGAAAGCAGCATTTACAAGGATAACAGCGGCAGGTAACAACAAGGTAAAAATCATAGAATTATTAATCAAAGTTGTAATCCAGTGTTTGAGGCGAGGGATGCAGGCCGCGTTTCCTTGAAGCCTATCAGCTTTTGAGTAAACAGAAGTACGGGTCACGTGATTTCCCAGAAAAAATCCAATGGTTACTCTAGTTCTGGGCAACGCAGTCAGTGACAGCGGCAACATAGCAGCAGCAGAAGCAGCGCCGCACCAGCCAGCATTCGCAGCGACAATACCGCAGCAAGCTTCATTTCATAGCAGCCGTCAAGAGGACGCTGCATAAATGAACCTCGAGGTGTGAATTATAGCGATAACCTGAAAAATAGCGTGTGCATCATAAATAAAGGCCTGCATAGATAATTTTATTTCTTCGCAAAATTTAGCTATTAAATAAATTTTTTTAAGAAAGAAAAATATATAAAAAAAGAGAGTAAATATAATTAAAAAATTGCTATAATAAATTGAATTTACAAGCTTTAACTTTTCAGTAAAAACCTCATTTATAATAATTTAAATTTATTTTCGTAATTTTGTACAATTGAAATATTAATTCCAATAAAGTTTACAATTTTCTTGCAAAAAGTTGATTTCAAATTAAACATTTAACAATTTATACAAAAAGGAAAAGCTCTAATATCAAACAGATTCGCCACCTGTTTTTACGAATATTAGCAGCGCTCAGGTTTATTTAGGCTCGCCACCTGCGTAATAACCTTAATAGGGGGTGAAAAGCAATCAGTGCATGACATAATTAACCTATCATTGATAAATAGAAAGTGAAGTTGCAAATAAAACAATTTTAATTTTCTAGATTATAAATAATAATAATAATATAACACAAACAATAAAAGCTTAATCTGATTGCTACAAACAATCAGATTAGAAGCTTGAGTGATTTTCGGCAAGTTTTAATAAATTCTTGTTTAAATATTAATAATTTAACAAAAAATAGCCATTCTTCATAAAAAAGTTTCTTTTGTTAAATACTTAAGTGAAATTGTAGCTGATTTAATTAAACAATTGATACTAAAATTTCTTCAAATAAGCTAATTTTCCAATTAATCTATATATATATTGTAACCGGCCAAATTGCCGGTCCTCGGTGAAAATCAAGAGTTCGCGTGTGACAGTGCGTGAGCCGTGAGAGTGCGCGACCGCCGCGAAGAAAGAGGAAATGCGAGAAGAAGACGGTCCCCGCTCAGCTACCGAAAGACGATGTCGAAAAAGAGAGAGCTACATCAAAACTATCACCTCTACGTCAAGCCCGATTCACCACCGGTCTTCCCCAGCTTCCCGACAATCCATCTGATCCACCTCGCTATCCCTGCGATATCCCGGAGCTGCACGAACGTTGCACAATCGTTCTATATATCGAGATAAGCGGAGAAGAAGAAGAGCTAGAGAGGGAAGGAAGCCATTGAGATGGAGAAAATAGAAAGAGAGAAAGAGAGAGAAGGAAGGAAAGAAGGAAGGAAGTTCGGCACGACAAGAAGCTAGATCAAGTAATGGCATATATTTATTATAATAAGTAAAAGAGTGCGCGTCCCTGCAACTAAGCGGGCCATGCTTGTGCGGCCGCTGTGCGTCCCCGTAAGATAGTTTGTGTGCGTCGTCGCGTCGTAACACGCGGACTCAGAGAGACAGAAGCTAGAGAAACTCTGTCGCTGTGTAGAGATGGGCAATCGGAAGCCTAGCGTATTTCTAGAAGAAATGTTACAGTAGGCGGACACTTGATTTCCAGCCGACGTAGTTACCGATCTATGGCGGTCTGGTCTACCGAAGTATATTCGGTGTAGAATTATAAGTGACAATAACTAAAGAGCACCGTGACACGCTGACAAAGTGTTTGAGATGATGATGGAGGACGGATACCTCCCAGAAGAACATGCGTCACGCGAATCGACATCGGTCGCAGAAGCCATTAAGCAGCTTCGATACGTAATTCATCGTACACGAATAGGTGCGAGAAAACCTCCAGCACCAATTAGAGTCTCCGAAACCGTTCGTCGCAGCACGCTAAATCTCGCGATAACGTCGGTTTCAAACCAACAAAGAATCCGGAATGTCATTCTAAACGGTACGATCCCCCGGAAAAATCGAACAAGAAAACAGAAAAAAGCGAACCACAGTTAATTAATGGTATGTGTAAAGGCAATTACAATTACAGCAAAGCGGCCAAGTTTTGTGTTGAGAAGTGTTGCCATTACGCCGAATTCTCGCATAAAAACACGACGAAGTTTTCCAAAAACTAATTGAGCGTAAATCCACGGAGACGATGATCACGTTCGTATTTTCAGACCGTCTCCACCTCACTGATAAATCTTTGGGAATAGTGTATTTAATCAACACAGGTGCATGAACCACAGACTGCATACGATCTGACAATTCAGATAGAAAAAATTTGTACACTGCGAACCGTACAACGATCGCGACATACGGTTTAGAGAACATCACGATCGACGCAGAGTTCCAGGAAAAGCTTCTGTGGAATTTTATCATCGCCAATGTTGGGTACCCGATCATTGGCTGAGATTTTATCTCACATTACCACCTATTATCGGACCTGTGTTTATGTCAAATTACGCGAATATATACAGGTGAAATAGCAAAGTGCCACACCTGGTCGGTACCGACTTTAACAGTGCATGCGATATGGGCCGAAGGGATTATATATATTATAGGTCTATAATATTATTGGCGACGAACAGGAGTCCATTTTCGTTGACCGAGGTGTATACTACCATATAAAAACCGAGGGACGCTCATTAAGTCAGCTAGTGCGGCGACTCAGCCCGGAAAAGCTCACGGTCGCGAAAAAACTGTTCAACGAAATGCTCAAGAAAGATCTAATTAGATCCTCCAAAAGCGCGTGGGCTAGTCCAATCCACATGGTCCAAAAAAAGGACAAATCATGGAAGATTAGCGGGGATTATAGGCGGGTTAACGCGGTAACTATTTCAGATAAATTTCCCGTGCCCCACATACAAGACTTCTCCAACTTCTTAAACGGTAAAACGGTTTTTTCAAAATTAGATTTACTAAAAGCGTTCTACCAAATCTCTTCGCGAAAGAAGATCAAGACAAAATGGCTGTTATAACGGCGTTCGGCCTTTTTGAATGGAACATCATGTCTCGAACGATACTGAAAGTCACACGTGCGATCTCCTTCTAGTCCTACAAAGAGTACATAGCGTTACTACACTATATAGCGTTTTTCACGTAAAGCGATAACTCAGTCTATAGCGAAAACCGCAATACCGTCGCACGCGACTTACGTGGTCCTATTGAGGAAGAAATAGAGAGGCAGGAATGACGGCACTCGACGCCACCGTACGACATAGGGCTGCCGGAATCTGAGAGTCTCTCAATCTATTCCAGCGACATCGACAGGGAAAACTCTTTCGTACACATAGGAAATACCACCGACACAGAAAACTTCGACTCCGCGACCGAACATTCATGTTCATCTTCCACCAATCCAGACGCTACGTGCCCTACCAACCACTCCGGTTCAGACTAGTATAGCGAGTACGGTGATTTATCCATCCCAGATATTTATCAAATACCGCGACAAAACTTAGTAGTAAACGAGCAGCCTACTACGACTAAAAGACGCATTAAGCACCGACGAACATACTTAGAAAAAAAACGTTGAAGCAATCACGTAGCCTGGCAGCTTTACTGACAGTCTGGGCGGGTATTGAACCATCTTCGCAAAACACTAACATAGGATCTAATATTTTGTTAAATAGGTGCGAGAACCCCATCTTTTGCCTTCGACGCAAATCTAGGTGGAGCTCTCATTGCTAGATGACTGGGAACGGTCGCAGCTCCCCTGTCCAGCAAGAGATGACGTATTTTTGGCGCACATCTAAATCCTCGAATTCAGGACGTTGTTCCTGGTGAGTTACAAGCACGAATCCATAATGGTACCGAAATCCATGCGGAATCACGTAGCTCGCAAAAGAAGCGACCGAAGCTATAACATTACGCGCCTTATCATAATGGGAGAGCCGGCTCTCGACCTCTTTATGTTTAATACCCGTAATAGAATCAGTCCACTTCGCGTCAGATAATGATTAGACTCGATCGGGTATTTCGGACATAGTAATTGTCGAATCAAGCTGCAAGACCCCCTATACTACAGCAATTTTAAGATTCCCGAATCTAGCCAGTTCAGCAGAGATACAGGCCCGTTCATTGCTCCAATTGTTACGTTTTACGTACACATCCGGAGTCACTTCCGCAATCCGGGTCATTCTCCTCGCCTTTCGCGACGAGGCCAAAACCCCGACAAAAACCTTCGAAGTTAGACTAGACACTTGCACAGCTGCACAGTAGCATAAATTTTCGCGCGCGACCTATAGAGCGAACAATTTTTAAGCTTATGTGAGATCGCACAATAACCGCCATCTATCATAGGCAGCAAAATTGTTTTCGACGCGTCGAATCCACGACAAATAAAGGGTTCACATTAATGGGAATTGACGCGCGACGATTTTACTTCAAAAGTATAGTAATCGAGAAGCCACGTAAGCTTCTCAATTTGGCAGTCATCGTAAGCATTCTCGGCGCACAAGCTACTAGATCATTCCGTAGGTCCTTGCAATTGACAAGGATCAACCTAACGGGGGTAAATATAGCACCCACAATTCAGACGATGCCATTAGACATCAACAGGACGACAAGATTGTCCCTTGGACAAACTAAAAATAAAAGACTTGCTGAGTCTAAGTATCTACGAAAAAAATTACTTCAGGGAAGGTTACTTAGGAACATGCTACGCGGAATTCTTCACCACCCTTGAACTAGTAAATTGCAAACGTTTGAGAATTCGGTCAGATTACCTTTTCGTGGTTCAAAACTTCAACCTTAAACAATTACAGATAAAAGATTGCGCAAGCATTAACAGAGAGTCACACATTATCATCTTGCTAGAAGTCGTCTTCTCCGGGCGAAATGTCCTCGCGAAAATGGAGTTCAGCTGCTCCGTGAAACTCCAGGACGACGTAGTGTATTGTAGGTTTCCGGTGATCAGGGGATCGTCAAATATACGCGAACTCATCAAATATAGCGAACAATTGCTACGCTAATTACGCGATTTCGTGGATTATTGAAACCTTTCCAGGGATAACCCTCCTCGACATTCGTGGCATCAGCCCACTGCAACATCTCTCCCTACGGGAGTTCAGGAACGTCCAGGAGGTCACCATCAGATACTATCGAGGGATTAACGAGCTACTTCTCTATGTTTCAACCTCGGGAATAACGTAAATCAACATCATCAACACACTCGGGAAAAACAAGATAAAAGAAATAGATTGCCGGGTGATCTAATCTACTACGTTACAGTGACAGATTCTGTCTTAGATTAGAGAATTGTAAATTAAAGCTTTATTATTAGAAAATATAAATTACCCTTTACTATTAGAAAAATAGAAGCGAAAAACGCGTCGGTAATTATTATCAACAAATGTATAATTATACAACACGAAATGAGTAGATTTTAAGTTGTAAATAAAGAACCACCTTTTTCAGATTTTTTGTAAGAAGCTACAGCGATAAAAAAATTAAAAAAAAGGGGAGAGTGATATGGGAGTTAACCAACACATATAGTACGTTTAACCTTTAGACTGCCGGAAAATCAATCTTTTGACGCAACAAAAAGCTTCTTCAATCTTTATTTTTAGACTAAAATATGCATAACCTTAATAGAGTTTTTACTTTTTAGAACCATTTAAGATAAATTTACCCCTTTACACCCCTTTTCACCCACCCGACATCCCTTAAAACTATCATTTTTACTTTGCACAAGCGGTTTTTTCTTTTTATCGATCTGACCATAATTGCAACGAAATATACTTTCAAAAAGTTGTTGTTACTACAATCGAATACAATTTAATATAAATTTATCTCTCCCCACCCCTTTTAACCCTTCTTTACCCTTATTTACCCGTTCTATGCCTTGTACTACCATTTGTATTATTTTTTTTTTTTAAAAAAATGCGTTGCTTTGTTTGCAAATATCTAAAATTATCAACGTAATATATTTTATTATTTTGATAAAAATTTTAGTTACTGAATTTATTTTTTTCACTTCAACCCCCCCTCGCCATCCCTCCCTCCCTCCCATATTTATGATGCTTTCATCTTAGATTTTTTTGGAAAAATATGTTGCTTTGTTTGCATGTGGCTTATAAATAGATTTATATTCATAAAATAATTTTTATGAAAAATTAACTTAGTGAATCAGAAATAAATTAGTAGTGGAGAATCAGAGCCTAAAGAAGATGTGAGAGATAGAGGCATTGCGAATAATATTCATTCAAATGATATCCCAAATGATGACTACGAAGTACCTGACGTATACTTTGATCCTTATTTTTATCCGTCGATAAAAGATTTTCCTGACAAAGCTCAACTACGTCCTGAAGTGTCAACAAATAAAATAACAACATTAGAATGTTTTAAATATATTTTAGACCCATTTCTTGTAAACCTTATTGTAGAAAAAACAAACCTATTTCAAGAGCAAAATCCTGAGCCACCTCGAAAAAACATGAAGTCATGGACTGATTTGACTGAAGATGAACTATGGATATTTATTGCTTTGTCAATAAATATGGGCCATGTTGTGAAAGGACAATTGAATCACTATTGGAGCCAGGATCCATTGTTGTGTACTCCAATATTTGGCGAAACTATGCCCCGAAACCGATATCTTCAAATTTTAAGATATCTTCATTTTTCTAATAATTTAGAGGTTTCTAACCACCCTTTGAAAAAAATTAAACCAGTGATTGATTATTTGAAAAATAAATTTTCTAGCACAATTATTCCAGGTAAAAAACTTTGTATAGACAAAGCTTAGTCTTGTGCAAAGGAGACTTAAGTTCAAACAGTTCTTACCTTTGAAAAGAAAACGATTTGGACTGAAGTTATTTGAATTAGTAGATTGTGACACAGATTTTCTTTTAGATTTTATTGTATACACTGGTGCAGACACTGATTATGATAAATTTGATTTAGGCGTTTCTGGTGACATTGTTGCACATCTTATTTAACCTTATTGTACTTGCGGAATATCTCCACGATAAAGAAACTGGCCTTTGTGGAACTGTGAAAATGAATCGAAAAGGAATACCTACTCTTGACTCGAAGTTGAATCGTGGTGAAACACAAGTTGCTCACACCGATAGTTGGATGGTGATCAAATGGATGGATAAAAAAGAAGTTTATGTTTTGATAAGTATTCACGAATTTGAGTACTGTGCCACTGGTAAAAAACATTATAAAACTAATGAAGATATTATGAAACCAACTTGTATTCATGACTATAACAAAAATATGGGTAAAGTTGATGATATCGACAGACAGTTGTCTATGACAGAGCCAATCCGAAAATGTATGAAATGGTATAGAAAACTATTTTTTCATCTTCTTGACTTGATGTTGACGAATTCTCATAAATTATACGAGATGCTGACTACAACTGAAATTTCATTCCCTGATTTTCGATTGAGCGTAGTGAGAGAAATTCTAAAACTAGACATTGAAAAAGTTCCAACCCAATCTCTTGCACCTGGAATTCGACTAAACGGTCGCTATTTTCTTAGAAAAATTAAATCTGAAAAGAGTGATAAACCATTACCACGTCAATGTGCTTTATGTCATATGCTCAATAAAAAGTCCCGATCTACATATGAATGTTCAATATGTTCTAAAGCTCTATGTATAGAACCTTGTTTTGAAATTTATCACACTAAAGAATCTTTACCATAAGTTAGAATTCTTACACCAAAGTATTTAAAATCTGTATAATATTACCAAAAAAACATAAAAAAAAAAACAAAAAAAAAAGAAACATAACTCTGCCACAGTCGGTCCCAAGCCCGCGCTCAAAAGAGGAGGGTGTTTCGTAATCGTTGACGCGAGACAAAAGGGGTAATTTGTGATAAGTACCCTATTTTAGGGATGGTTTTTGGACTTATTATAATTTAATCATTGGATTCAGAGTCAAAAAATACTCCGGAAATGTGTAGTTGTATTACAAAATAAATGAAACTTGAAAACCGTGTCTAAAGGGGTGAAATACCTTCAAAACAGCCCCAAAATTTTATTAACAACCCTTTAAAATACTTTAAATAGTTAACTAAATCGATAAATCTAACTTATATAATATTATTATGAAGAAAGAAGTACTTTTTACCATTAAAAAATAATATTTCTAAAATTTGAAATTTTTAACATTAGCAGTTCCGTTCCCTGCCGGAAAATCAACATTTTGACGCACCCCCTGATCGACACTTTATGTATGATCAATCGTTGATATAAGATACCTTATATACTAGTTTTCGGAGGGCGATATGCTCTTTCAAATCCCGGCAGTCTAAAGGTTAATTATGTAAATCGCCACGAGAGCGCATCGTAGCGAGTTGTTGAAGCCGCCATATGTCGACGGCAGTTGAGTACAGACTCTCCAACCGTGCACATGTTTTGTTGTAGGCTAACATTACCAATAAAGGAAATTACGTTTAAGAGTGCTCCATACCTCTGACGGAAGTTAAAATCGATTGAAGCGCCTGGTTTTTAATATACTGTGGAAGTTTACGGAACTTGAAGTGTACAAAAAATGCTGTTCTGTTTTATCGATTGTTCTAGTATTAATCAGGGCCGTAGTAGCCCAAGTTAAATATGTAAATTATAAATGATCCATACAAAATTTATATTTTATAATATTCTTATGAAATAAGTAGCGGAGTAGTTGATCATTTGTCACAAGAAGTTTATTATATATATATATATATATATAATTTACACACATACAAACGCACAGAGAGAGAGAGAGAGAGAGATATGCATATATATGTGTGTATTAATTTTGATATTATTATGTATTAATTTTAATTTATATTGGACTGTAACACTGATGGAAATATTTATTAATTTATGCATGCATATATATATATATAGTATATTTAAGTGTAGAAGATAAGGATACTAGGAGACGAGCAGTAATAAAGAAACATCAGCTCGACATCCAGCGTTTGATTGAAATACGTATATATGTATGCGTATCTACACACACATTAACATATATAATCTCCATACTCCTAATTTCTAACCAAATGACTTACTCAAAAATGTCAAGGGCCGTGGTGGTCGCAAACGATTAATATATATATATATATATATATATATATATATATATATATATATATATATATATATATATAGTAACTTCATATTGAGTTTATATCAAAACTTGTTTGCCAATGATTTACACAATTTTATACGAAACTTTGGTTTATGGAATGTTACAAAAAAAATGATAAAAAATTAAATGATATTAATTATTTCATTAATGAATAGAATGGGGTCTCTTAATTATGAATATTGAAATAAGTATAAAGATAACAGCGAATAATATTTTCAAATTAATTTTTTTTCTCGAAAATTTAGATATACAAAATTGTCTGTTTAAGGTCAACAATTGTAAAATTAATTATTATACTTAATTTTTGGGATGACAAAATCCAATACACAATAGACTTTATTATTTTATAATTCTTTCAAACTGTTAGTTTATGTATTCTATTAAATTATTTTTTATTAAACAAATAACATAATAAATTATTATTCTATAAATATTAATTTCTTGCAGTATAGTAATTAAAACTTGCATTTGAAATAAAATTATTATTTACTAGACAGAAATAAAAGGACCTAGCTTATACCTTTTTCTTAATTTTACTATAACAATGTTGAAATTTTTCATTCTAAGATTTGTCTATTTTATAACCATAATAGTTCAATTATTTTTAGTTCGTAGTGACTAGATTTCAGCCTACTCAAAATTATTAGATGCCTACGAGGTGATGTATAACGCTAATTTTCGATTCTGTTCTGAAAGTTTTGAAAGTATTTTTTCAGCTTTTGTTGGTCATTCTTTGATTTGTTTCTAATTTTTTAGTATTCCTCTGAAATTATACTTTTAATCTATTCTTGCGCAATAAATCAGCCATTATAACTTCCTTTTTCTACACTTAAATTTGGAATTATTTTTTAGTACCAGGAATGTAATCGAAGGAATTTTTCTTCGTCATTTTATAGAAAACCAAGTTGACATTCTTTACACGTATAATTTTTAGATATAAAGAAATTCAATATTTTCATTTTATTGGCTTTATGTATCAAATATTAGTTTTGTTATTGCAATGCTATAATATAAAAGTAGTAAATAAAAAGATTAAATTTTTATAGTTTTGCGTATTATCTAAATAAATTTGAATTTGTCAGGATTGCCGTGCACTTTTTTCTTTACAATTACATTTTTATTGTATTATTTTTTTTTAAATTTTATCTTATAAATCTGTATTTTTAATCTAAAATTGGTATGGTAATCTATAATTTGACAGAACCGTACTTGATTCTATCGGGTAAAGAATATAAAAATACTAATTATATGGAACATAATGGTACTCTAGACTATTCTTAATATAAAATTACGTAATTTAAAAAAATAATTAAATCATTATTTGATATTTATCTAAAATAGATTATTTTATTTATTGTATTAAATTATTTTTAAATTACTTATTGTAAATAAGCTTATTTTAGAAAATAATAAATTAATAAAAATTATATAATATTTGAAAACAAATTTCAATTGTTTTTATCGATTTATATTATAAAATTTAAAAAACAAATTCGAATAAAGATTGTGTCATTTGTCTGATGCAGTGTTCCAAATATAGATATATATATATATAGGTCTTATATAAAATTCCTTCTGAATTTTGCAACATAATATGATATAATGTTACCTGAAATTGAATCGATCCTTTTAGCGGGGATACCTACAGATTACCTAAACTTAGTCGGATGTTTTTGCTCATTGGAGTATAATTTGTTTATATTTTATATTTTAATATTTTTCATATTTAATATTTTCTGGGCATAGTTTTATGTTTTAACTTTTAGTTAAATTTTTCTCTGTTATTTCTTTTTTACCGTTTAATTAAACTTGTTAACCATTTTTTTAAAAATAGGTTTTTAACATTTTTTTCATTTATTTATGCTTAATTATTGTTATTTTTTTTAATTATAGGTTAAATAAGATCTTTGTATTAATATTTTAAGAGTCGTAGTTGATTTTTTATTATCATTTTTTCTTACTTAGTTTTTACAATAAATATTACAATTAAAATTTCAACCTGCAACAGTAAGAATGACCAAAAATTTAAATACAAAACGAAAATGATACAATAACTATAAATAATAAAAATACTACGTTTAAAAACCATTTTGTATATTTCATTTATTTAAAATTAAATATGATATAGAACATTTTATAAAAAGATACATTTGCAAGTTTAGGTTCTACGTGGCTTGGTGATAAAATCACAGCGTAGCCCCCATCTATGTTACGAAAATAGGACTTTTTTCGAGGAACATAAATTTTAGATTCAGAAATTTGGTCTAATAAATAATAAAAATTTATTCAATTTTTAACTACTTAAAAAATAAAACTAATGACTAAGTATACATTTATAATAAATTTTTTAAGAAAAGCAAAATAACTAGGCGAGTTTGATATGTTTTTAGAATATTAAGAACTTTCAAAAATAAATAACTATTATTGTAAAATTTAACTTGATTCGAAAAAAATTTCTCTTTATTGTTTTTTTTTCCTCTATCCATATGTTATTACAATATATTTCTATCGCATGTAGTGCCATTCTTTTTCATATTAACATATTTGCGGCGTTGTTATATTTTATTTTTTACGCTGTATTAGAACTGCTTCTTTGGCTGCTTTACTGGCAATATGATTTTCAGTGCTGTTTGAATGAGCAGATGTCTTTAAGACTTCTATTTTGATTTCTTTTCTTGATTTATTGAATTTTATGAGTTTATAATTCATTTCATTAACTTCTTAATTATTGGCGCTGAGATTGTGCAGTGAATTTACTACACATGTTGAATACGCACATATATAAGATGAAGCTGTGTCGAGTGGATTGAGCATATCTGATACCAAGAAGTATTTAGCATATATCTGAAGCATATGCTTCAGCTGAAAAGGTAGAGAATTCGACTGTAAATTGATAAAAATTTTTATCGGTCTTACAGTTTTTCTACAATAATATGAGGAGTGTGAATAAGTCTTTCCCGTTTTTTGTAAGAGATGGCGCCACCAATACTGTGCGAGTATTCAATGGTTACATATGTCATAATCAAAGCTTATTCATATGTCAACAATTCCATACTAACACATTAGTTAAAATTTTTTCGCATCATAAATTTTTGATATCGTGAAAATGTCGAAATTTGAGCCGAGTCGACGTCATTTGCGGGAAGTTTCACTTTATTGGTTCAATTTGAAGAAATCTGCTGCCGAGACGCATCGATTGCTTCAGAAGGCTTATGGAGAAGGTTGTGTCGATGATTCAAGTGTTCGCGGATGGTTTCGACGCTTCAAAAGCGGTGATTTCGACGTGGAAGACAAGAAGCGTTCCGGGCGGCCGCAAATCTTTGAAACGGCGTTTTTTCACTTGCGAACAGCTGCTTCAGCGACATAAAAGAAAGGGTTTTCTGCATCGTATCGTGACTGGCGATGAAAAGTGGATACGTTACGATAATCCGAAGCGAAGAAAATCATGGGGACTACCCGGCCATGCATCATCATCGACGGCCAAGCCAAATATTCATGGCGCCAAGCTCATGCTCTGTATATGGTGGGACCAGCTAGGTGTGGTTTACTATGAGCTTCTGAAACCGAATGAAAGGATCACAGGCGAGGTCTATCGACGACAATTGATGCGTTTGAGCCGCGCACTGCGAGAAAAACGGCCACAATACTCCGACAGGCACGACAAAGTTATTTTGCAACATGACAATGCTCGCCCACATGTTGCACCGCCGGTGAAAACATACTTAGAAACGCTCAAATGGGAAGTCCTACCCCACCCGCCGTATAGTCCAGACGTTGCTCCGTCTGATTACCATCTCTTCAGATCGATGACGCATGGCCTGGCTGACCAGCACTTCCATTCCTACGAGGAAGCCACAAAATGGGTGGATGACTGGATAGAGGCCAAACCGGTCGAATTTTTTCGCAACGGGATTCGTATGTTGCCAGAAAGATGGGAAAAAGTTGTAGCTAGCGATGGCCAATGCTTTCAATAATTCATTTGTAACCATTTTTTCACAATAAAGGCTCAAAATTTGAAAAAAAAACGGGAAAGACTTATTCACATATCTGATATAATATACTAATATAATGAGTACCGGGCCGTCCTTATTTATAATCGCCACCGTACAATCTGAAATAGAAATTACAAATAAATAGTAAAATAAAAATTAAATTAAATAAAAAATAAATAAAAAAGTTAGAATGAAGTAAATTATATTAGAGTTTAGTCCTTGAAGATGAGCCGGAACTGTTCAAAACGTCGGAAATGAAAAGTAAATTTAAATTTAAGCTGGTGGGGGAAATCAGATTCTCCTTTATTAACATAGGATATAGATTACTTTATTTGTATTATTTTTAATTTTTAATTTTTAATTTAATTGATTTTTTATTTTATCTGTTATTAGTAATTTGTATTTTCAATTTTATGGGGGTTACTATAAACTAGGAGAGTCTGATTGTCATTCTATTAGTATAATATTTTATTGTATAAAGGCTGTAAGACCGATAAAAGTATTTATGAATCCACATTAATATATATATATATATATATATATATATATATATATATATATATATACCCTTAAGTATACATATCTCAGGGTTAAGATATTTTTTAATTAACTTGTAATAATTTATAATTACTTTTTAATTTTTATCGATATATATATATATATATATATATATATATATATATATATTTAATAAGGTATTATTTTCAATTAAATGACAATTTAATTAATCATTATTTTTAATTAATACAATAGCTTGTGTTGATGAATTACTTTGTCATACTAAAACTGTAATGATCCGATAAAGGAATCATGTATTTGAGTATATGGTCAATAACTATATTACGGACATCACGGTCCACGTTCGCGTAAATCGTATCATTGCGCTGGCAGCAATTCGTTCAACACTGTTTCCAAAATCGTGTAAAAAGTAGTGGCAACATCGCATTGTATACGATTTGATAGACAGCATGCGAGTGTTTACCATTTTCTAAACGAATGAACCACAAATCCGAATAGTGTCGACCCAACCTCTCGACAACTGTCGTACAGTTGATCCGATAATATATATATATATATATATATATATATATATATATATATATATATTCAGGTATCAACATAACGATTACCTGATGAATGGAGATGGGTCTTGATACAATTCTTGGTCATGTATTCTAATGGATTATTCTTTTCTCTCCTAAAATGTTAATTATCTCCATATTTAACTTTTTATGAATTAAAAATAATAGCTAATTAAAATTTTATTTCAATAATAATTGTAATTTAATGATTAATTAAATAAACATGTAAACAATAATTCAATAGAAATTATTAATTATTAATGGCAAATTAATATATATATAATTTATATCAGTATATATTTCATTAAAAAAGTAGAGGCAAACGGTTATATACAGACGAGACATGACGGGCACCCAAAATTCAAATAAGTTCAGTTATTTTAAATTTCAATGTGCAAGTGATAGACAACAACCTATAATTTAAGGTGCTATTTTTGAAGAAAAATCTTATTAAATAAATTCATCAAAAATGTAAAGCTTCCCAAAAGACAATTTGCTTCATCTCCCCTTCCCCAGAGTGGGACACGAGGGTATGAAGTATTTATATTTATATAATAAGATTCTTATATGTAAAGAAAATAAAAAGTAAAAGGTAATAGAAGAAAAAAATAAAAGGTAATAGTACAAACATATTAATTTATTACGTATTAATAATTAAACAAATCGTATAATACGTATGGCCTTCTTTATTTTTAATTTTAATGGGTCATTTAAAATATAAATAATTATAAAAATAATGATAAACTAGAGTTTTGAAGGGGGCGGTTTGATTGTTCGTAAGCGATAATATGAATATTATAGATATAATCTGATGTTAATGCAACAAAGATAACTATTATTTTAGTTGCTAAGTGTCCAATATGCAAAATAGTGAAAAATTAGAGTGGAAAGAATATATAATTTTTACTTTAAATGAAAAATATAAAATCACCATCTTCTGGGAAAGTAAGCAGAACAGTATGATTGTATATTTAATAGGATTGGTTTGTACATAGAGAGCAAGTACAGCTTCTAAATATAATGGCATATTATATTCTACATTATAATTATTGAAAAACAATATATATAAATATGTTTTTACAAAAAATATTTCTATATTATATATCGTGATATTTTTGGCGGGAATATATGTATAATTTTTGTATTTTGACATATTGACTATATTTAATCTGACATATTTATTCCAAAAAATTACAATGTATGAAATACTAAAGAAAACTTTAGCGGTACAAGAATATATTTTAAAATAAAATTTTTATAATTACCTATTGAATAGATAGTAATGAAACTATTGAAAAGATACTTATTGAAAAAGATAGTAATTTCTAATATATAAGTGCTATTGTCAAATAGTGTTACTTCATTAAAAATTATTTTAATATTTGAATCTGTAACAGTTTTCTTACAAAAAGTTTCTATAAAAGCTGTTTATTATATAAATTGTATAAATTATACAAAGTGCCAATCACTGTATAATGATGTGTAATATAAGAATAAATTTAAAAATTACTTTATATAGATAACTATATATTTAAATATTTATAATATAATATCAGGTATGTGAATAAGTCTTTCCCGTTTTTTTTTCAAATTTTGAGCCTTTATTGTGAAAAAATGGTTACAAATGAATTATTGAAAGCATTGGCCATCGCTAGCTACAACTTTTTCCCATCTTTCTGGCAACATACGAATCCCGTTGCGAAAAAATTCGACCGGTTTGGCCTCTATCCAGTCATCCACCCATTTTGTGGCTTCCTCGTAGGAATGGAAGTGCTGGTCAGCCAGGCCATGCGTCATCGATCTGAAGAGATGGTAATCAGACGGAGCAACGTCTGGACTATACGGCGGGTGGGGTAGGACTTCCCATTTGAGCGTTTCTAAGTATGTTTTCACCGGCGGTGCAACATGTGGGCGAGCATTGTCATGTTGCAAAATAACTTTGTCGTGCCTGTCGGAGTATTGTGGCCGTTTTTCTCGCAGTGCGCGGCTCAAACGCATCAATTGTCGTCGATAGACCTCGCCTGTGATCCTTTCATTCGGTTTCAGAAGCTCATAGTAAACCACACCTAGCTGGTCCCACCATATACAGAGCATGAGCTTGGCGCCATGAATATTTGGCTTGGCCGTCGATGATGATGCATGGCCGGGTAGTCCCCATGATTTTCTTCGCTTCGGATTATCGTAACGTATCCACTTTTCATCGCCAGTCACGATACGATGCAGAAAACCCTTTCTTTTATGTCGCTGAAGCAGCTGTTCGCAAGTGAAAAAACGCCGTTCGACGTCTCTCAGCTTCAGTTCGTACGGCACCCAATTTCCTTGCTTTTGGATCATTCCCATGGCTTTCAAACGCTTGGAAATGGTTGTTCGGTCAACTCCCAATGCTTCAGCAAGTTCTTCTTGCGTTTGACAAGAATCTTCATCAAGCAAAGTCGCCAATTCTCGATCTTCAAAGATTTGCGGCCGCCCGGAACGCTCCTTGTCTTCCACGTCGAAATCACCGCTTTTGAAGCGTCGAAACCATCCGCGAACACTTGAATCATCGACACAACCTTCTCCATAAGCCTCCTGAAGCAATCGATGCGTCTCGGCAGCAGATTTCTTCAAATTGAACCAATAAAGTGAAACTTCCCGCAAATGACGTCGACTCGGCTCAAATTTCGACATTTTCACGATATCAAAAATTTATGATGCGAAAAAATTTTAACTAATGTGTTAGTATGGAATTGTTGACATATGAATAAGCTTTGATTATGACATATGTAACCATTGAATACTCGCACAATATTGGTGGCGCCATCTCTTACAAAAAAGGGGAAAGACTTATTCACACTCCTAATATATTAATTTAGGAGTTGTACTTACTCCTTACACAAAATTCAGTACTATAAATACACAATCATACTCTTCTACATTCCAAAATAATTATGGATTTATGATATTTTACATTTGAATTAAAAATTATATATTCTTTTCACGTTATTTTTTCTTATCCGTTTTATATAATAGGAGTGCATATCGAAGTAATAACTCACATGCATCAATTACACGTTGTAAATACTCAAGACTCTCATTTCCTCCTAAAATTATGAGTTTTAATCGTAGCTAAAAGGCTATCCTGCAAAAAAAATAAAAATGTTTGAAATTTTGGGAATTAAAGTGCTTTAGTTGTCATAAAAAACGATCATAAAAAATTTTTAGGATGTATATAAATATTAAATCTGCGTAGGCAATAATAACATTTTTGCCTACATAAATATTATATATACTTTAGGTTAGGAAAAGAACAATTACTTTCCTATTATATTTTTATATATATTTATTGGCTCAAGCTCGTACATCTTGCACCTCCCTGTAATTTCAAATTTCCGTATTACGTTACTATGTTTGCAATGTATTTGCATGCATGCATATATGCATGTGTGTATTTATGTGCATATATATATATATATATATATATATATATATATATTTTTTTTTTTTTTTTTTTTTCTGCACCAGGCTTCATAATTCTTTATTTGATTTGTACGGCATTGAATATTTTCTTCAGCGCCACCTATTCAAAAAATCAGAAATTAAAGTTCTCACTTTTTTATCTACAGAATTGACAACTTGCATTATAACCATAATAAAATCTTATATTTCGTTTTACTCCCTCAATTCTATGAATAGAAAGATGAAACAAAGTTCATTCGATTCATTATTCAATTCTACATCCGGAGCTATCCAAGTTTGATCTGTACTATACGTATAAAATTTATAATATTTGTTGTTATTTAATGTTACTGCAAAGCGGCGATGTCTATAATGCAGACGACAGTTAGATAAACATTTTCTTATTTTTTTAAAGTAACTTTGAAACATATTATGAAAGCAGTAAAGGATACCCCCTATTGTAGAATTTTTCAAAGATTCGTATAAAATTTGTTTCAACATTGTAAAACGTAAAATGAGGACGCAAAACGAAATCTACGATTTACACATTTTCATTTCCGTTTTAATAGTTCATCGTGGCGCTGGGATCGCGGTATGGAGCACTCTTAAAGTTAGCTTCACAGATTATATTCTCCAGTTTTAAATGCAGTAATTAATTTTTTAAAGCTCTGTTACATTTTTACATTTTGCTTCAAGTTAAAAAATTTGATCAAGGAGATTTATATTATTATTATTATTATTATTGATGTGCAAATATCATTTAAATAGGATTTATATTGTGCATAAATTAAAAATATGCAATTCACTCTTTGCGATCATTATTTATAATTATTTTTAACGTTTTTTGTGATTTGCAATATATTTATTGATAATAAGTTATTTATAGTTTGTAGTACTATAAACTAATTGACTGATCATTCAAAGTATAAACCTTATAATTAGAATTATTAATTCTAATAATTTATCATCATCGTCGTCATCATCGTTATAGTATATTTATTTTATTAATTACACAAAATTTTTAATTATTATTATAGAAAAGTATTGTTAAAAATTAAATGCCTTTTACAAATATATAAGTTATTTTATATATTCCTTTTCTCATTCCATTCTATAACTTTAATCCTATATTAAATATAAATCTAATGTTGGATATGATGAATACTAATAAATTACATAAAAAATAATAAATTAATTTTAAAGATAAATCTTTATTCATAAACTTTGCACATGTACAGATTTTCTTTTAAAATTCTATATTTACATGAAATTGTATAATAATATTATTTACGTAAATTTATTAAAAAGTGCTACGTGTTTAAAAACCCCGGTAGCATATCTTAAAGTATATTTAAGTAATGTTAATTATTTCATTTTATGCTTTCTTAATAATATATAAAATAGTTTCAAATAAAATTATTAATAAAATATTCTGAACAACAGCTTTACTTATCTGCATATAATTTTGAATAATAACACAAAAAATAAACAATAAGTTTACAAGTTATTTTCATATAGAAATTAAAAACCTGTTACAGATTCATTATTTTATAACATTATTTATAATAATTAGCATTTTTTAATGTAAGATTTAGAGTAGTCTCGAGTTTCAAGTAACAGTTTAGCTTATAAATCGTAATAATCTTGTAGTGCGTGCCAATCATAATAAATAAGGTTTAATTTAAAGTTTTCGTAGTAATTCGTCAGTTAAAAATAATTTAGCAGATGTATTTATAATTGTTAAATAAAATAAGATTTATCATGGTCTTATTATTCATACTTATGTTAAGTGCGTATTAATGTCATAGGATACGAAATATAAATAAAGATGTATGCAGTTTAAGACTTATTTAATATTAGGTAATCAATTCGAGAAATTTATTAGGTAATCAATAAAAATATTAGGTAATCAATTCGAGACCTTCGGATAATATTACTTTTGCGATTAAAGCTAAGAGAAAGAAAACGATGAAAAATTTATAACATATAATAATATAGAGAAAAGAAATAATTTAATATTTCGTACGCGAAGCTTTTAATAAGTAAAGTTATTGTTTGAGTCTAAATATAAATCATTATATATTAATTAACATTATTGATTGCAAATTATATTTATTATACAAAATTATGCGTTATCTTATAAATTAATAAACGTTGAAATATTGTGTAAATCATTGTAAAGGAAGTCAGCGGAATACATATAATTTAGTTTTAAATTAAAGGTCTTTAGATTTATTATATTAATATGATTAACAAATAATTACTTAGAATTTTATTAACTATTATTCAATATGCATTATAACATCTCGAGAGGTTTTGTCATACCCAGTGCTGTGACTGGAAAATTTCATGTTTTCTATAACTGTTGAATGTATGGAAAACTAAAGGTTTTCGAAAGCTGTACTTTCTTTTACATACATTCATTTGGTAGAAAATATGACTATTTTCGAAAGCTGTTGAATTAAATCCCGGTCTCAGCCGATTGACACAAGCACCGCTGTATTAATTTACATGTGCTTTGTTTACAAACACATCGTACACTTCCGTCGTTGATTAGCACCGGTATTTGGAAGCATAAATATAGTGACCTTAAATAACATAAAAAAAAAGAAAATTATAAATCAGTTCACTGATATCGTCAGATGTCCTACTGATTGACATAAAGGGAAACAATAATATTTTTTTTGTTATTTAATGTCGCTCTATTTATGCTTCCAAATACCGGTACTAATCAGTGACAGGGGTCTAAGATACATTTCTGAGCAAAACACATGTAAATTCTTACATCGGCGCTTGTGTCAATTGGAGCGATTGTGAGTTTCAGAGAGATTGTGCAATTTCTTTGCATATTCTTTCTGAAGATTTGAACAATCTATTCCTAATAAATTCTAATTTAAAGTACATAATTAATGAAAAGTAAACAATTTTCATTATGATTACGTACTTTTACTTTAAAGTCTATATATTTGTTATTCAAGTTATTTAAAAGTACATTATTTCAGACTTAGAATATATATATATATATATATATATATATATATATTTAAGGTCAATAGTGGATTTATTCTCTTATAAAATTTATGGGAACGGGCCTGGCAAGTTCATACCTACTTTTTTTAATAATCATGAATTATCAGAAAAAATAGCAGAAGAATGTGCACCTAAAACCATCGATGATTCAAAAAAATTAATTTCTTTTGATGAGTTCACGCGCGGACCAAATGATGTGAAAATAAACTCGGCTATTTGTAAATGATCTTATTACTTTATTAAGCTGCATTTCCGTTAAAACTATTTAGTATTTTTTTTTAGAGTTTTAGATATATTTGTGTAAACTATACATGATGTTATATATAGGGATGCATATAAAATACACTTCGTTATTTGCCTTAATGATCCATTGTTTTAAGACGTTATTGAATGTATTTTTGTCTTAATATATTACAGAATTTAGAAAAATATTTTATATAAATTTTTTATACACCCGTTTCAGTGAATGTCCGCGGCGGGGCGCCCGTTCACGGCACCCAAAAATCGTCCTGTCTTGCTATATGGGCTCTGGCAATCTCTCCCTATTATCTCTGGTTGAAAAGTCGTACTCATTGACTTTACTATCATATTTACGGGAAATTTGATTGCATCAGTTGGCGAGAGGATAACTTCATAGCAAATACGGATATTTTAATAGTTGAACGTTGAAGATAATTTGGGAACCATAAAGGTTCCAGATTAATAAAGTAAGTAACAATTACATCAAAGACAATTGTAAAAAAAATTCAATAAAGAGTCTTTTTTGTTTTTATTTTTATTAATGTTATATTGTTTACTATTAGAAAAAGATAATTAGTATAATATTCGAGATATTTGGAAACATATTCTCTTTATATTTAAGATATAGAATTAAAACTGAAAGAAAATAAACTATAAACTATTTTCAAAATGTAAGTTATAGTTCTGCATGTAGTCTATCGTAATATATTTCTTTATTATTAGCTAATTATACAAATAATTAAAATTATTATGTAGTCTAATAATAAATGTTTGTTAATGATTGTTTTTAGTATTTTTTTTTAAATCCCATTAACAGAAAATTAAACAAATATTTGTATTTTTACTTTTTTAAATTTTACATTACTGGAATAATATGTAATTAATTATATACATTTCGTTTGCCTATATTTTTATGATATTTTTTCATTATTGGTTAGTTACATATAATTATATGGTAACTCGGTAAACTGATCATACAGTCCATCCTGTATATGATTAGTTATTAACATGGTATTTTGCTTAAATTAAAACACTCTTTTATCTCATGTCTTTTATGGTTTTTTTATAAATAAATATCAAAAATCTGGAAATGTAAATATGTCGACAAGCCAGGAAGCAAATATTTTCAATCTATTCATTATATTGTGTT